>CM043015.1:49550739-49918809 GCA_023690525.1 Holotrichia oblita
CTCTCGTACAATTCAATACTTCTATAATTTTGCCGCCCAGTCATAAGCAAGCACTTCCTTATTCTTTAGTCCGCCTCCAACAACCAAAGTTAAAGGTCGCGCACCGCACACCGCGTTTTCGTGAAGTAAACAGTTTTTCAAAACGACGACGTCGTCGTCGTCCACGGAATCCAATAAACGAAAGCATGAAACGTTAACTTTAGTGCAAAAGATGGTAATCTTAAGTAAAGTTGATAGTGGTGCACCTTTTACAGACATAGCAAATCACTTTCAAATTGGGAGGACAACGGTTTATGACATTCGGAAGAACAGAAATAAAATTGAGGTAGTGAAGGATGGCTTTCCAAATTTAAGGCAAGATTTCGAATCAGATTACTAATCGTAACTGGAGAGAACTTATCCAGCAATGAGGCTGCCGTTTCACCGTTTATAGAAGATTTCAATAAATAAAATTGAAGAACTTAATTTGTCGGTCGATCAAGTTTATAATGCTGATGGAAGTGACTTATTTTGGCAACTTTTACCATGTAAAACGTATGTTCATAGAGATGAAACGTCTGCTCCAGACAGAAAAGTGTCCAAGGAGCGTATAACTGTTATGCCTTGTTCCAATGCAAGTGGCAGTCACAAGTTGAAGCTTTTAGTTGTAGGAAAGTCCAAAATTCCCAGGTCGTTCAACAATATCAACCTTCCAGTTGTTTATAAGAGTCAAAATAAGGCCTGGGTAACCAAGGAATTGTTTTACGATTGATTTTATGATGATTTCGTACCTGACGTGAAACGTTTTGTAAAGTCACGAAATTTACCTCTGCTTCTCCTGGATAATGCAGCTGGGCACGGCCCAAATGACGGAATATCATCTAGTGATGGCTCTATAAAAACCATTTTTTTGCCTGCTAATTGTACGCCTCTGATCCAACCAATGGACCAAAATGTAATACATATTAAGAAAAACAATTAAAAAAAGAAGATTTTACTTAATGCGTAGTCGAAAAGCAAACATTTCTGAAACTTAATACATTTGAATGTCAAAGACGCAGTCTTAACTGTTTCTGATATTTGGAATGTAGTAAGAGAACGAGCCATTAAATCATCTTGGAAAAACTAGTGGCCTAGCATTACCGCAGATGGCGCGACTTGGAAACAAGAAAATGTGATACCATTACAAGAATTAATACAATTAGCAACAATTCCAAATGTGGCCTTAACACGTGATAATGTTGAAGGTTGGTTTGAAGAGAACACTTAAATATGCATATGAGCCGCATTTAACTGATGATGAGGTTTTAAATGAATCCGTTGAACCGGAAAACTCATCAAACGAAAAAGTCATGTTGCGTATAGGTTGCACCGTCAAATCCGAAGATGCTCCAGATGGCGTAGATATGTGTATTAAATGGGCTCAAAAAATGGAATGGCATGCGACAACAAATTTACGTAAAATGCGTGATCAAGTTATTATTCTGGTAAAAAACAAGCTAAACCACAGTACTTTTGTTCGAAACCCGCGTAATTTTTGTTTGTTGATTTTAAAATGCAAATACATAATACATACATAATTAGTCCAAAATTTCGTTGTTTGCTTCAATTTGTTGTTCCTGTACACTATAATCTGCCGTTTTCAGTAATTCGCCCATGGTTGGGATTTTGTGGTGGCGTATTAGTGAGAGAGTACTGTAACTCGAAAAATAAGCTCTTCCTCAAAAATCTGTCCATAATTAAAATTTAATAATATTGCAGAAGAAATATAGCAATAAAATTAGTTCCCCCTCTCCGCTCTCCCCATCCTGATGCGGTGTGGAGTAATATTTCAAAATATTAAATAGGATCGAGGGGTCCTAATAAAATATGAAGATATTTTATTTCAGATACGGATTCTACTACTAATAATACATAGGACTTGTCTGAAACATTTTTCTTAATTCATAATAGATGGCCCTGTAATCGGCTTTACATACTTTTATTTGAAAACAGATTTATTTTTGATCAAGTACTCCAATTTTGTGGACCGACTGAATTAATAAATCTTATTTTTCCACAAATAAAGACCGAGGAATTTGAAGCAGAGATAGCTGAAAGTGAGATGGTGCACACGATCACACCCTACTTCCAGATATAATGGTGTGCTCTCTCTATTCCTACACGCCATCTCACCCTCACTTTTCTCTATTGTTAAGAAGATCTAGTCCAATTTATTAAATTTGGCTACCTCCAATTTCGATCTATTCCCAAATCTCAAGTAATTTATATGTGAAAAATGTTTAGAGATGTTTTGAGAATGTTTTAGATATTTTAAAGTGATAAGCAAGCAAAAGATTATTGTAATGTTTAACGATCTGAGTTTTAGTGGACGTTTCAAACGTTATATATGGTGTGCATTTACTTCGTGAAATATGTTTCCACAAAAGTTCATTTATGAATTAACTATTTAATAGTATATTGGTTTGAAAGTATTGTGTAAGATTTTACAGGTTTACCAAATCACTATACAGAACAAAAAATCTTTCTATCTTTGACTTCATAAATGTAGAGCAATTTCAATTTCTCTCAGTTTATAGTACGATCTTAAATTAAATCATTTTCGATATCTTTGAACTGTATATCTATAAGTTTTAACATTCAAAATTACGAAAGATAAAAAGATGCGATTATAACAGATCAAACATACATTGCAGGATAAAACAAAACAAATATCGACAAATAATATGATCAAATAACAATAACGAATTTATTAATGTACGGGATTAATAGCGTCGACGAAAATTTTGACAAACAAAACGTATATATTAATAAATTAATCTTGACCGGCAAAGCTGCACTCAGGAATTCATCATTCAAAAACGCAAAAATGTCGTGTAAGATGTAGTGTTAATGCTGCAGACAAGTTTGTAACAGATACCAATGTGATCGAAACAACAAAATTAATACGTACTCGGAACCTGTAGATTCTGTAGTAACCGTACTGCAAACAGTTTCGTCATTGGAAGTATTCGACTGCGTGGTTGTGGTTTCAACACTCGTTTCTACGGAAGTAGATGGCGTTTCATTCGATTGACAATCCATATTTTGTTCGGTAGGATCGTGTGAGGTAACAATAACTATGTTAGCTGAATTTAAGGGTTCCTCTTCATTGACACCGATGGCATTCTCTTGATTTTCTTGGCCATTTGCAGCGTTATTTACGTCATTCTCGGCATTTACTACGTCATCCCCGCCAGCATTTAGAGCAGCTCTCGTCATGGGATCGTTCAACATGCGAGAAAGCACAAGCGTCATTCGTTGCATGAGATTACCTTGTAATTGTGGTCTTGCTTGGCTAATACCGGCTAAAAGAAATATCAATATGTTACTATTCAAAATGTAAATAAGAGATGCCAAGATCCAAGCAAAAAAATGCTGTCGAAACTATCCTAGAAAATAATGTCGTGCACGCAAACATGGTGTTATTAATTACAGGTGTTATTAATTGGGTAGATACAAACCTTATATAAAACTTTCATGAAATGCTAGGACTTGCAAAAAATTAAGTTCGAGAATATTTATTGGTTTTATTTGCAAATGATTACGCTAATATGCTGATATAGAGCCATTGTTACCAGACTACTACCAAACCGATTCGGGTCGGTGTTCCTCAGAGCTCGCTTCTCGGCCCAGAGCTGTTCATTCTTTTCACCAGCAACGTTCCTAATCCACCAAGCACGAGATTGGCAGTCTTTGCTGACGATACTGCCGTCTACAGTACTTCTCGTAATGACGCGCTGGTGATAAGACGACTACAAAGAACTGTCGACGATCTGACGAAGTGGGCCCGGCCGCAAATTGCCCTAGAGTCCGAGGGTCCAGTACCTCGGTATGATCCTCGACTCCAGGTTGACGTTCCATCACCATTTTTCGATGGTAACTTCACGATTGCTGAAAGCGAGGTGGGCTCTGGCTTCCCTAATCTGCTGTAAGAGCTCTTTGAGCCTAAAGCTCAAAATCATGATCTATATGGTGTTTCTTCGACCGATATTGACTTACAGCGCCCTCACCTGGTCTAGCGCCTGCAAAACTCAAGTAAAGAGACTCAACCTGTTGTAGAACAGGGTGCTACGTGTCATCGTCAATTCACCCAGGTTTGTTTCAAATAATCAGATACATAGAGACCTCCAAATACCAACATTATCCGAATATGCGATGGCGCTGGCCAGAAAAAACACTTGAGGGTCGCTCGGTCGGAGAACCCATTGGTTCAGCACTTAAGGGACCTGGACCCAGATAGACCTCCACCTCTCGTCGCCACTGGGCGAATTCTTGATGCGGACCAGTAGCACTGCCATGAAAGCGCCCCAAATAACAAGATATCAGTGAACTGATAGTGCAATTCCTGTGGCTAGAATGCGAGCCACTCATAAGAGTTTAGAAGGCTAAGAGATATGCAAATCCAGCCTTGGAGCAGAACGAAAACCTAGGAATATCCCTTCCTGACACCAAAACAGTTTACATATTATCGTGTAGACCATTATCAATAGAGAAGGAAATTTACATGGCCAAGCGGGTGTACCTTTTCACCGTAGCGATAAACAAATAAACCTACAGTGGGCACAACAACATGGCCATAGTATAATTACAGGAATCATTCTACTAACAAATAATATAAAAGAGGTTGGACAGTACCGTCATTAGCGTCACACCAAATACTAAACCCGCTTTCATTGCTTTTGTCTCGCTGACATGTATTATGTAACAATCTAGCTGACAAATTTTGTGACATAGGTATCCGATAGTCAGTTAATTCAAATGAAACCTATCCAGGATGGTGACCGTGACGAACAATAAAGGTGTTAAGCGGCCAACACGATCTTTGGAAACATATAAAAATGTGCTTTCGTGATATCAAGCAAAAGTGATATACTGCCGGAAAGCAAAACCCACTGCGTTTTAACATGGAAATAGGATTACTCTGTGTATATCTTCTTACATGACTCATATGTCAAAGGTATGATTTCTACCATCTTCACTTCACATCAAAGTTATTTATCTAACAGACTATGATAGTCGCATGTCATTATTATGAACAGTGGCAAATTCCGTTTTAGCATAAGAAATCAGAATAACTTGTAAAGGATTGTAGATAGCTAGCAATGTATTTAATAGAAGTGATGTAGAATTCAAAAATAAAATAAAAAAGCTACATTCTATCTAAAATAACAAATTGGAAATGTCAATAACAAGATAATAAATGCACTGGTTCTCTTAAAATTTATTGCCTGGATCGTACTGATCTGTGTACTATGTGCGAGTTTAAAATTTCTTTTTGACGAATTAGATACTGAAAAGTCTGTACTCGCCAGTAAAGTGAACATACTTCAATGAAACGTTCACAACAAGAAATGATCCAAACATCAAGAAAGAAAATCTGTTTACAAGGCATAGAATCCGAGAACCAAAAGGTAGCTTTGAAAGGTTACTTTAAATCAAAACTATTTAATGCAAATTTTACAACACAGAAAATGTATACTTCTAGAATACACTAAGAATCATGTAATCAAGTGATAAATGTGAACCTAAAAACACTTATATACTTACAAGAATTTTCACGTTCAGGTCTCGCATCAGGACCGGTATCCGACCAGTCACCGCGCAGTCTTAACCTTCTGACGGGCGGTGGCGACTTACGATCCCTTTTTGTCGAACAGTTTTTCAATTTCGATTTTAATCTGTTATTCCGCCTAAGTTCTGCATAACTACGCTCCTTTAAAACAGAAACGATTAAGGACGATATAGACTACATCAGTTACTAGAAGTTTTACTTGAATGCTGAACAAGTACAGATGGTCGCAGGAGTAACTAACTAACATTTCTCTGCCATCTTTGCTATAACTTAGCGATGTAATTCGGTAGGGACGGTCTTCTAATTCAGGCGCTATAAACGTAGCGAAAGATTTGGCACTACGATATGCTAAAAAAAAGCATAAGAATGGAAATTATTAAATTTTAAAGAAAGAGGACAATATTACCGGCACCCTGAGTTGTAAGACATCTACGATCGTATATTCTTACTGTAGAATCGGAACATCCTACTGCGAGGTGATGTGAGGCCATAGGGTTGATGTCTAATGCGGTTACTGCGTTTGTATTTGAAATTAAGATGTCTTCTTTGCAGCTCGATTTCTGGCAACTGTAGAGATAATTTATTTTCATAATAATATCAATGTTGTATTGGACACAGTCTCCGAATATATTCAACCTTAAATCTATCAATTCCCTACAATATTCGTAGTTTCGATATTACATATTTTTAAGGAACGACGAAACACGTTACTCTGATCCGTAAAAAAACTGACAGATTTAATAACTTAACTTTTTTGCATAAAGAATGAAGGAGTTGGAGGTCGCTTTTGCGAAGTATTTAAGAATTTGCCGTCATATGTGTTGCTACCTATAGAGTAAAACAGGTAACATTGGGCGTTAAGGTTTATTCTCCTCGTACTGAGGGCTCTGGCGTGAAATATTTCGTTCAATAGAGTATGCAAGCATAACTAATTGTATCACATGTATATTTTGGATTATTTTCTTTCTAAATTATACTTTCATACATACGAGCATCTTTAATAGGTGTTTCCTAAAGAGTTCGTTAAAAGGTTTATATACAATGTGAGATAAGGCAAAAAGACAACTTCAAAATACCCAATGGAACTACGAAGTTTGCTCTAACTAATTTTCATGTACTATATGTAACTTTTGATCCGAGTGTATTTACATTTTTGATTTGTCCGATATATTTAACATGTATTTAGTGAATATGACTTGTTTTCTCTTAAAATAGAACAGCTTCGATACTTTCTATACGCTATAAACGTAGAAATCTTTATAGTAGAAATATCAAACATCAAGTACAATTCAATTCTATATAATGAGTATTTACCCAACCAAAACCATGTTAGTACAATCGTGGCTATTAATTTCGAAACACCGGCTTAATCTAGTTTACTGGATATTTGTAATATTTGATCGCGCAAGCGTTAACGATGTCAAAAGTTTCGTTTCACTTTGTTCCCGTTATCGCTAATTACATTTCGTAACCTTTCGAACAGTGTTGCGACTGAAACGTTCATTATTAAAATAGAGCAAAATTGTCTTAACAGTTTTTAATACTTAGTGGTGGCAGCATTCATTTCTAATGCTCGTTTATCAGTCTTCTGTTCATTGATGCAATTGCATTTCTTACGTGTTCTTCGTCCATCTCTATCTAAGCCTGCTAAATGCCTCTCTACCATTCTTCCCTTTCTGGGAACCTTACTCCATGAACGAATCTTCTCCTCTCTAACACGTCAATATTATTGATCCGTAGCCAATCTTGCACTATTCTGCTAATATAAACGGGACAGTTGTCCTGCTGACAGACGAAATTTCCATCGATTAATCTTTCTGTTACTCTTTGTAGCATTACGTTTTCTAGAACTACACCAGTCAGTCTTTCGTTAATTGTGACGCATGTGCCTTGACTATCTGTGCTAATCCAGGCCATACGTTTACTAAGAACTTCGCACTGGTGTGTATATCTTTCATTATATCATTCGTTTCTTGGTCTATACACGCGGATTCTACTACCAAAACAAGATTTGCAGACTTTTTCGTCAAAAAACACAACTCCGTTCTAAAGTTTTCAGTCTTCTTTCAGTGCTTCTGCTGAAATGGGCTTTCTTGTAGCACTCATGTTAGAGAAGCCGGCTGTTCTTATTTTTCGTTCTTATGCATTTTAAGCCCCTTGCACACGAGGCTTGTTTTCCGGCAGCTGTGCTGGCTGCCTTGCGTGCTAAGCAGCAGGCTCGGAATTAGACGACGCTGGCTTTCCTGTGTGGTGACATGCTTGCACTGCTCGTCATGTCAACAAAGATGGACGACGCATTAATGTTTATTCGTCGCAGACGACCAGCAGTTACTGCTTTTGCTATTATTGATTTGTTCAAGCGAAGAAATAATCAGAAAAAGAAGCGTAGGCTTTGGACCAGACTTTGGCTGCAACGTAAGGAATGTGGAAGAGATGTTCTGGCAATACTGCACACTTGCTCCAAACAAACAGCTGTGCACACTCGCGAATTTCTGCTGACATTGCGGATGCGGGCTGAAATGCTGCGTCCTGATTGGCTTTTTTTCGTGCAAGCCTGCTGGAAAAATAGCACCGAACTTATCACCGAAAACCAGCAGCGGGGGCTGCACTGGACCCTGCTGTGACGTCTTTTTCGAGCACGGCAGCCGGCACAGCACTAAGCAATCAGAAAAACAGGCCTCGTGTGCAAGGGGCTTTATTGATGAAATGAGCAATTTGGCGAGTCTCTGCAGCGGTAGAAAACGGATTTTGGGTGATGTGGTCAATCAAAGCTGCATCCTCTCTGCGCCTTGGCCTCCAACCTCCTTCTACTTTGCTGATGGTGAAAATTATCATTTTTTGAGCTTCTGTTCGATCTTGACGTACAATTGAAACAATTATTGCCAAAATTGATATGGCATAACTTTGGCAAAGTGACCATCAATTTACATTAGAAAAATATTAACGTTTCCAAATTGAAGGCCGTCACAGTACTTGATTTTTCATGTTTGTCAAACATCATAAAATACGCATCTGACAATACCTTATTTGCATGCAACTTTAACACCATATCTGATTAACAATTTGCTTGGGCATACGTTACTTTGTCCCACAATGGACTTTTTCATTGTGGAGTATAATTCTAAAACTGTTTCTGTTATCTAGTCCCTTATAAATGCAGAGAGAGCATCCTTAACAGGTTCTCAATGTAACCAGCATCAAACAACTTAACCAACACTCTTCTATTAATGACTCGTTTAAACCTCTTACTACGTAAGTTTGGATCATCACTTGGTCACCAAGACTCAAACTAACAGTTGCAGGATCTCAATTCCATGACCTCCTAAGTTTCATTCAATAAAATTTTATTATTAATAATAATTATTACTATTATTATTAATAAATTAAAATAAGTTTAATGTGAAAATTTTTGCTATAATTTTTCAAAATTCCGTATAATTAATACGAAGGTGTATTTTTATGTTATCTACCTCGCTATGAAACAAAAGAGTGACGATGTCAAACAAATTATTGAAAAACTGATGTCACTGTTAGAAGTACATGTGCTAAGTTGTGCTTAGTTTGTGCTGTTTACAGAGATTTGAGACGGTCTACTTCTCGATAAAATGAGTGAAACTAAGATTGAACATCGCAGCGTAATAAAGTTCCTGACAAAAGAAGGCAATGGTCCAAAAGCAATTCATGAAAGAATTGTTGCTGTGTATGGGAAAGATGCACCAGCTTATTTTTAAGTAAAATATTGGTCTAAAGTCTAAACTCTTTCGATGGGGCCGAGAGTTAATCAATGATGACCCAAAATCCGGACGACCTGTTGAAGTTCGAACTGAAGACATTGTGCGAAAATTTCGATATAAAGATCTCTGTCATTGCCAATTAAGTCTGTATATCCGAAGCAAGTGTCCTCAACATTTTTCATAACGATTTGGGTATGAAGAAGGTGTCTGCACGGTGGATACCCAGATTGCTTACACCTGAACAAAAACTGTACAGAACCGGGGATGAGACTTGGGTACATCATTGGGACCCTCCTACTAAACAAGAATCCATGTAGTGTGCTCATAAGGACTCTCCACCACCAAAAAAAAAGGCCAAGACACAATTTTCTGGAAAAAAAACTGATGGCAACTGTTTTCTGGGATGTTGAACGAGTTTTGCTTATGGAATATATGCCAAGTGAGTCTACCATGAATGGAGAGGCCTGCTAAAACACAATTAAAAATTAAAAAACTGTTCTAGAGGAAAAACGCTCGCATTCTTATCCACAAACACACCTTATAGCCCCGACCTAGCTCCATCAGACTTCTTTATATTCAAAAATTTAAAAAACCATCTCGGGGGAAACCGGTTTGCGTCTGATGAACAACTCAAAGAAGCCGTTGAAGAATATTTTGCGGAGTTATCGAAGCAATTTTTGTCTGAGGGTATGGGGCAATTGGAAAAAAGATAGAATAAAAGTGTATTAGTGTTGAAGGGAGTTATGCAGAATTTTTTTTTTTTTGTTCTCTTATGTGCTTTTTTCATGGATAGATAACATAAAAATACGCCCTCGTAATTCAGTGTAATAAACAAATATTTAACAACAATTTTTGGAAATATTAATTTTGAAATGAACACAACAGCTTAGAAACAATTGAGAGGTCAATATTAAACATGATACCCATGTTGCTCATTATTAACGTATCGTGTTCCTTAAAAAGTTATTCAATATCAGAATACTGAATATTGTTACATCAAGCGTTGACAATACGAAACAATCAAATTACCTTGATTTTGTTCGTAAATCAAACCAACGTACTGTACCATCTTCTCCGCAACTTAAAAAAGTATGTGGATCGTTGTATATGGTTATCACTTCATAAGTCGTTCCGGCATGACAGGTAAATTGATTATTATAGGTTTCTTTGGAACGTTGCAAATCTAAA
Source organism: Holotrichia oblita (assembly GCA_023690525.1). Lineage (NCBI taxonomy): Eukaryota > Metazoa > Arthropoda > Insecta > Coleoptera > Scarabaeidae > Holotrichia > Holotrichia oblita. Next base: position 49,561,255 of record CM043015.1, read on the forward strand.
ACGTAAACAACAAATAAAACTTGCGAGAACTGTTATATATTCATATAAAACATACCTGTATGTAATATAATCCCATCGCCAGAGCAGGATACTATTTGTCGATCATTGCACGATGGCAAAAATTTTGCACTGAAAATATTAGCATGGTGACTAGTTGTGTAATCTACTAACACTTTGTAATTGTGACCATGCGTTATAACAAGGTGTTGATCATCGGAACCAGATAATATATATTCGCCAGTAGTGTTCCATTGCAAAGTATTAACACAACCTTCGTGAACAGGTAGTTTCTTTAGTAATCCAAATCTTTGTATAAATTGTATGTTATCTACAAATAATGAATGCGATTAAATCCATAGTCCTACACACCAATTTTTTTAAAATAATAATTACCTTTTACATCATTGTATAATTTAATTTTATTACTTTTATAAGGTTGACAGTAAATGTCTCTAAAAACTGATTTACCCATATTATTAATGCGACGATAGTCAATGACGATTTTTTACTCGTACGTTTTCATCATGGTAAAAATTTATATGGGCCTTTTTCATAGTCAAACAAGGTGCACTCGCTCAACACTAAAACAACTAAAAATAACGTGTCCTTCAAAAATTTATCTTTAATTTTGCATAAAGTGGAAAGCAAAAGCACACACGACTTATTGACAATAGAGGAAGATATTTTTATTTGTGGATTTATAATTTTTGTTACCATGTCAAATACGAACAAAAATAAAAAGAATAACCTATAACCCGAGAGTTCTAACGCGCAATGAATTTTTGGAAAACCATGTTAAATAATCGTTAAATATCTGCTTTTTATTAAACAAAAATCGGTACCAGTTACCTGTTTTTAATCGTTGAAATGGACTATATACGCTTGTTTTGAAATGATAAAAATAAACTATATATACAGGAGGAGTTAACAAACGTTTGTTGTACTTACGCCAGTCGCAGCAAAAGCATTTCTCAACCTCGCACTGGCTTGAGTTTGATTAGGGTTAATACCTATGCGAAATGGTCATATTCTATACGTTCTGTTGTTGTTCTTACCCATTTTTTATCTTACGAAATTTCGCATTCATATCATAAGTAATCACAAATCATGATTATAATTGACGTATTTGTGATAACTATTTTACAATTGTTATGAAATATTTAATTAAAATTCCCGGGTATTTGAATAACAAATTTGTTACTAAATTAATAGTGAAATTAATATCTGATATACTTACTTATTACTATTTAGGTTTACTAATTAATAAATTTTACTTTAGATCTAAAAATTCATCACTATATGTAAATGATAACCTATATGCCTAACAATACATTTTTAAAAACAAGAGCAAATTCTAAATGGGAAAGTTATCATAAAAACAAAAGTTATCTTACTTGGAATTTCGTTAATCTAAACAAAGGCAAGGACACTACGTTTAAAATATTACGGAATATAATATATTCGTAATAAATGCATCTCCCACTTCTCATTTTGTTAATTCTATTAACACATTAAGTTTGTCGTCGAGGTGTATAATTTCTAACATCGTATCGTATTTAAAATCAAGAATTTAATATTTTAATTATTTTTAATTGTCTAGAGATAACAATGCCAAATTATTTTATTTGAAAAATCAAAACTTACCTTAAAAATTGATACCATATTGAATTATTCTAGGTTGGCATGAAAAACGTCCCGGGATTCTTAAAAGTGTGGGTATATTTGTTTCTGTGAAATGTCCACGCTGTCTAATGTCAAAATCAGTGTCAACATCTGTCAATACTTACATAGGTACCTAGCTGTCATTATGTGTACAATGGCGGAGCACAAGTAAATGAAAGAACCTGTAATGAATAACACAAACATAACCCATCATTGAACTCGCATTTTTGCCGACTATAAAATGACTATAGATTAAGGGTTTTTTTCTTGTAAAAATGAAATCTAATCAGTATAACTCATATCTTTATTAAATTATGATTTCAAAAATACTTTTTCTGGTGATATAAAATGTAAATAAACATGAACGCCAATTTCAACAAAAATGTCAAGAAAATTAAATGTAAATATACAACTGTAGATAACTTCACTCATTAATAAGTATTCTAGATAATATTTGCGGAAAACAGTTTCTTTCTTACGACAATCATTTTGAATCTCCCTTTACTCATGAATTGACTCCATTTTTTTTTATATATGGGTCAATATCATTTATCTTTCAGTGGCAACACTGTTTCATTTGTTATTTGTTGTTGTGTCACGGCGTGCGAGCTTATATAACAATGTTTTGATTAATTGTAATAGTTACGAAATGTACACCCAGTTAGAGCCACAATCATACATCGTATGCGCTGTAATTGCTTGTATATAATTTTCAGTTACATTTCTTGTTTACAACAGCCACATTGCATCACATACAGTGTTTGTGTGTTTGGTGTTGTTTGCATATTTGGTTAATTTCATTATTTTAGTAACAGCAGTTTATTATTCGAGGTGTTTGTTTACGTACAATAACTTTATAAACATTGTTGTATTTAGTGTATTATATACCAAGTGACTATAAATGTTTGTAACAAATATTTACTTTGGCAACACTGAAAAATTGGCTTGCCTGGTTATTCGTATATAGGTACAACTTTGTAGGTTATGTCATTTGTATCATATGGATACGTTATGCATGTTTGTTTACCGATACCAGAAGGAAGATTTATAGAAAACGAGTTTTTTGAACGCATATTTTAAACGACTAAACAAAAATTATTCAAAGAATATGCTCAAAGTGTCGACCTTCCACTGCTAAACAACACTGTACTCGTCGTGATAAATTGTTAAATACATTAGTTAACATTTCAGGTCCTATATTTGCTATTGCCTCCTCAATAGCGTTCCGTGACTGTTGTAAATTCTGTATTTTATTCCGGTATATTGTATTTTTCAAATAAGGGAACAAAGAAATCTAGCGGCGTCAAATCGGGAGATCTACTTGACCACAAACCTACACTAATCAAGCGGTCTGGGAAGAATTGGTGTAAATAATTAATTGTTATTTGTGCAGTGTCTGCTGTAGCTGAATCTTGCTGATAATAGCCACTCGTTAACTCTATGTCATCCAACTGATTTGTAAATGATTCCAAAATAATGGTTTGGTAGCGTTGAGCATTAATCGTTTCTTGAAAGAATATCGGACCAATAATTCTTTGCCGTGACATTGCCACCCAAACACTGATTTTAACTAGATGCAATGGCACTTGGACTAAGTTCTGCGAATTCTCTGCCGAACAAGTTCTGCGAATTAACATAGCCAGGCAGATGAAACCAAGCATCAGATTGTTATTATACCAATAAAAAAACTGTGTTCATAATACGAAATCAGGAGGATGAAGTTGCTGAACAATTGTAAATTGATACGGATGTAAATGCTTTTTTAGGATCTTACGAGTGGATTCATAGGAGAGTTCAGGAAAGGACGTAAAAACGGTTAAAAGGAAATAATAATAATTGATAATGGGACTTTACCTATTTGTTGAGATAAACGACATACTGAAATATGAGGATTTTCCGCAACACGTTCATTAACATATTCAAAACATCAGGTGTAGCAACACTGGGAAGGCCAGTAGATTTACCTTTAGCCACATTACCGGTGTTCAAAAACCTTTCAACAATTCTTATAGTGTGTATAGTAAAGCTACGGTAATCAACTTGGTCCTCTGGATACATTGCAACAAATTGCTCAAAAGTTGATTGCAGCGAATATATCTAATTACCATCATTTTGTAAGCCGCTTCGAAAATAAGCCATTATAATAAATGTGTTTTGCTCAATAATAAATACCATTGTTAAAATTAAATTGAGTGGTTTTATTCGTATGACTTTTGCTTTGACAAATATGACAAATTTAAATTTAAAAATCAGGTGTGCTAACATAAAATTACAGAAGTGTTGTCAACTTAAGTCGAAAATTTACAATCATTTATAGTCGCATTGTATTTTGTGTATTTTTTTTGTATATATTTAAAGTTTTTGTTTTATTTCTGATATACCTCCCATATACCAAGAGCTAACTTTTAATGTGATGATCCTCATTATATGAATAAAAGAAGGATGAAAATATGATTTCTATGAGTTAACAAAGTGAAGAAATACGCATGCAATTCTGCTGGACAATTATATGTTGTATGCTATCGCTGTTTAACGGCAAGTACCCACCACTGTTCTTTATCCTCCTCTAACTACTAGAAAATGCTATCCTCACATCGATCTTTTCAATTTCAATCAATTCAACGATTCAACTAATTCGTACTACTGCGAGGTGAGGGGGAAGAATCATGCGCCTGTATGCTTACAGTTGAAGTCGGTCCCATTTCTAGTCGCCCAGAATGCAATCCACAGATTGCAAATATGTACTACATATGTAATATACATACATCCTTTGTAGTGATGCCAATTTTAGAAAAATATAACATACATAGGTATACGTTTAAATTTCGCCCCTATATAAATATGGGGACGTTAGTTTGGGAAAATACGCCCAGTTGGCGCATTGATGTATGGCTAACACGTGATCTGTGTGGCTAACTTCGTATTATAAATATGCCTAAACCTTTAAATTTGATTGGTATCGCATATAAATAAGATAATTTAATATATTTTTAGTATAAATAACAAAATATTACACGAACAACCTTTTACCCTTTTTACAATGAATAAGATAAATTTTTATCTGAGGTATTGAAATGAATTATATCAAAAATGTTGATATTCATTAACATAACCTCTTTTTAGACATCCCTTCAAAAGCGTATCGGTTGCTTCATGTCAATTTCATCACATTCGTTTAAAATCCACTAATAAACAGCATGAAGACGATAAATCGGATGTGTCTTCGGAGAAAAAGAAAAGAATAAGCAAGCGACAGAGAAGCTGAATCAACTGTTGCAACAAATAGTTGTATCCGAAACTGTAATCATTACATCCAGATTAGAATTGGCGAAACCTACACCTAAGAAATTAAAAAGGATGTGCAAACATTGAAAGAACGAAAAGAGGAAAGGGTTGAGAAACATGCTGTAGGTTTGTATTTCAAAGCAAAATTATTTCATACTTTCTATCGTACCGCATTGTAGGGAAAGATGTTATTAAATCTGTGAAAACCGTAGCTGAAACTTTAGGTGGTAACATTAAGCAGACAGAATCGGAATTATTATCGAAATTATTAAATTTAGTTGATAAAAGTACAGAGAATAAAATGCCACCTACAAGCTTAAGGTAAAAATTGTATTAATTAATTAATTGTTAATCTAGTTCATAGATGATTATAATTTTATTAGCGATATAGTAAAGGGTATGAAGATAGATAGAGATACAAAAACCTCAATATCTCGTGCGCAACAAGTAAGGAGTATTTTAGAAACGTCTAAATCTAAAACAGCTCATAGAGGAGGTGACGAATCAAAACCTAAATTTTCTAAAAGACGGCCACGAGATTCACAGCAAATGGATAGTTATAGGTAAGTTTAATCACTTAAAAGTAAAAGTACTACCGTGTAGTTTTTACAGTGTTAAAGAACGTATTAATTTGTTTGGCAAGGATGGTTTAGGAATATTTTCTGATAGTAGTGAATATATCGAAGTAGAACCTAATAAAACCTGGCAGAGATTATATGAACGAGACCTAAGATTAGCCATAACACATCCCCCATCGAATTATTTCCAACAAATGATTTTATGGACAAAACAAGGAAAAGTATGGAAATTCCCAATTGATAATGAACAAGGTTGCAATAGTATGACTGAAGTTATAGTTTTTTTTAAATACATGTTATAGGTTTGGAAGGGGAGCAAAATGTCGAATTTACAGAGCATGTTTTCCTAGATAGACATTTAGAAACGTGGTGCCCTCCAAAGGGGCCAATTAGGCATTTTATGGAATTAGTTTGTGTGGGATTATCAAAGAATCCTTACATGACTGTAAAACAGAAACAAGATCATATTGCTTGGTATAAGGATTATTTTGAAGATAAGCAAAAACTTCTAGAAGAAGTAGGTGCAATGCCAGCTGACTTTAAACCAAAAGTGGAAACTTCAAAATAAAATGTGTGAAACTAATTTTGTTTTAATTAGTTTGTACTTAATCTACGTTAGATTATCAATAAATATGTTATTAATTAAAAGTGTAGCTTATATTAAGTGTTGCTACTTCCTATCATTACATTCCTACATTTGTAATTTACACTTGCAGCATCTTTTGTCATTCAAAATGTAAATCTTAGAGCATATTAGGTATTCAGTTGATAAGTAGACCAATATATAAACAATTGAATATTTATATTGAATGTGAAGGTAGTACCTTATTATTTCGGGATGGGTTAATATTTTGTTTATAAAAATAAGATTTTAATTAAAAAGTTCATAGAAGTGAATTGAACGAATAAAACTGTAGAAGATAATGAAAAATCTTAGAGTTATAAATTCTAAAGGTTGCGCTAGCTAAAAGCCATTTTTACAAAAGATTTGTATAATGGGATAAACGACTCTATGGTGAGCGGAGTTTTGGTAGTACCGCTTTCTCCCACTAGGTACAGTGACGTGCTTTAGTACTGACTCAAAGTGCCATAAAACTTTATAAATATAACCCTTATGTACGACGATATATAGCCGACTGCCCTCGAGGGGTGAGTCAGTACTAAAGCACATCACTGTACATAAGCAGCTAACATTCCACAGTCAGCCTGCAAAGCATCATCTACTACTTGCGATGCCTGATTTTCGCGAACAGCGTGCTACCATCAAATTTTGTTTTTTGCTAGGAAAAACGGGCAGAGAAACGTTTGAAATGTTACAAACAGCTGACAAGGACGATGCTTTGGGGAAAACGTAAGTGTTTGAGTGGTTTTCCCGCTTTAAAAAAGGCGAAAGGTCAATTGATGACCAATCTCGCTCAGGTCGTCCTTCCACTTCCCGCACTGATGAAAATGTGGATAAAATTAGGATTCTGATCCACGAAGATCGACGTCGAACTATAGATGAACTTCTACGGCGAAAGAGACCCGATTTGTGGGCGACAGGTGTACACACAGCGCTGTCTGTACGCCAATTTTTGATTAAAAATGATATGACTCTTGTGCCCCAACCCCCGTATTCACTCGACCTGGCCCTCTGTAACCTTTTTTTATTTCCCCGAATGAAAAGAACCCTGAAAGGAAGGCGTTTTGTAGATATTGGTGAATTGAAGAAAAAACGACGTAGACGCTGTTAGGCATCAAAGATGAATTTAAAAAATGTTTTGACCAGTGGAATAAAAATTTTTTTGAATAGAAGATTTTTTGTACATAAAATGAATAAAAGTATTTTTATAGTCATTCCGGTTTCTTTTGGGTCCTCCCTCGTAATATTGGATATTTTATTGAAGTTGTACTTATCTGAAAAAGTGAAGGGTGTCCGTATAGGTTAGTAATTGTATGTTATATAAACATACTTTTCCACAATATGTGTAAAAAGCATAACAATGTTGTTCGCAGCTCTAGAAGATCTTAAAAATTTAAAACCACAACCATAAATGTGGTTGAAATTTGAAATGGTATTTGCATCAGCAAGTATACGGAAATGAGACTCAAGTGCTTCAATGTAAAGCAGGGCGGGAACATAAACAAGACGACCCAAGAAATACACTGACCACTGTAAAAACAACCATATACTGGTGCTGCCATCTATAGCATGCCGTAATATATTACAAAAAATGGCGGTAAATTTGAAGATTGAATAAGCACTCTCTAATTACATGTATTTTTTTGAGAACCTATATATATATTCAAGGAAATGACTTTTAGGAAAAAGAAATCTCCTTGAATATAGTTTACATGTTGATCTACTGCATTATAATTTTAAAATAAGGTTAGAGAATCAAATAAATCTCAAAAGGTCAATCCAATCTATTCATCTAATACATCTTGAAAAATAACAATAATAAAATAAAAGATAAGAAAACATAAATACTATTTCAATGCGTAGAAGGTTGAAATAGTTCATAAAACATACCGTGAAGATGTAGTTTTCATGCAATTTGGAGCACAACACACCTTATTCATTGTATCACTTTACAGTCATTGCTAAATATTTTAACTAAATTACTTATCACTATCTAGATACTAGAAAATACTACTACACAATAAAATAAAACTAATAATACAAACAATAACAATAAATAAAACTAATTACACTAAATTAACAGGGAAACTAGATTCTGTTCAGTTTTTCAAAATTAAAAAGAAAAAAAACACAATTCCAAAGGAAACAGAACACCAAACGCGTAATCTACACTAAACTAAATTATAATAAAATGCTGAAACGGTGATACAACTATAGCATAAACGATAAACTACAAATATGTAATGGATTCAAAACATGTAATGTAAACAATGGCGTAAAACAGCTGATATACGTGTGTGTCGATATAAGAGAAAGCGTTTTCTAGGATTCGCCAAATGGTAGTAAATGACACTCCGTAGATGGCGCTGCCTGTATAATGCCCAGACCCAGGACAGAATATCCGGGATATCTTTTCATATAAGTTGTTGTACGAAATTTAGCGCCCTCATCGTCATGACTGGAAATTTCATCGAAAAGAGCGCGATATTCAAATTCTTTGTTTATAAGCTTCGCATTACAATAAAAGCGTTCGGACAGATAAATATTATCAAACGCTGACTAACAGTTTACTGTTTTTGCAGTTTTCAAATGCTAGAGAAACGATTTTATAGCTTTCTCAAACGACTGGAAGTGTTGGCGTATTTTGTAGGAGTGAAATATCAGACGCATGCGCATCTGATTTTTTTGAACAGTAGACATCAAAAGCTCTTTAAAGTACAGAACACTTTCCTTTTGTTATTCAAGGCGTGTTTATTAACGAATTTCCAAGGTACGCTTGCGATTGGTAAACGAATTTAGGTGTTTATAGACAATTTCTACCTTGAATTATAAAAATGAGTGATATATACAAGGTGGTTGGTTTTTTCATTGTCCAGCCTATATCAGCTTTATTATCAAACATACAAAAAGAATGTTAGAGGAAAATGTTTGTTTATCTCGAGATGGTCTATCATATTGCATCATTAGTAATCTTTCATAGCTTACTGATTTTTAGTAACTATAATCAACTTTAATTTTTTAAATGGAATATACTGTATATTTTTACGGGATATGATTCTAAATAAATTTCTCTTTATGATTCCCGATTCCTTTGGAACATTTTTGACGCGTCTTTACAATGCTGAACTCTCCAATCTGTTTGGTCGTCTATCAGAGTGTGTGGCACGAATACTCGCACTCAGACTTTCTGTTTGACCAAATCTTCAGTCAAAATTTGCAATAACTCCAAAAATTTTGAATTAAAAAACAGGAGGGAGAACCAGCGAAAGTGTGTTCAGCAAAATTTATTTTTTTTTATATTCCTTTTATTTTTTTATGAAAAGTAATATTTTTACATAATTTTTATGTTTTTCATGTAAGATACGTTTTAGGTAGATATTGTCCATGACAATTTTCACTTAAATGGCTTCCATAAATTTTATTCATGAAAATCAGTAGTTTACCGAAAAGAAAATATTTTTTGCAGCCCTAATAAAGTGAATTTTCCGTATACCTATGAGTTTGCGCATTAATTATTTCATCATTCAACATCTTAGAGGGCTAAGCAATGCTAACAATTGATGTGATTTACTTGCCACAAAACTAGATGTGAAAACAATAATAATACTTGGCAAAGTAATATCAACATTTTTACCATTTCTACGTTATAGGCTTTAATAATTTTATTTTTGAATCAATTAATCTTCTAATGGAATATTAAGCGAAATATGTATCTTCATGTAGCCATTTCCGGGTTATTAGATAAGGAAATTGTTAACCGACCGCATCATTCTTAGCACATTTAAATCAAATTTAGATTGTCTGATATGTTCGAGTTAATAAAAAAAGTGGACGCCGCCTATAAATTAATGGTTACAGCAGGTGTTGTGCTTCCTCTTTACTAATTTTATTGAACGGCCGACTTTTAATTCCGCTTCTACATAAATAAAAAGAAACTCTTATTATTATATGCAATTTACGTGCACCAATTAAAATTAATTTCGTCGAGTTTACAACAGTATATGATTAATTAGATAGGTTTATATGCAATCGTATCTTCGTGAAAATTATTTATAGTTATTCAAATTTGTTTGTCTAATAAGTTATGGCACCTGCATATATACATACATACGTAAAATTTTTAAGTTGTACTTACCTGTATATTTACTACAAGAAATAAATTACGGATCATTAACATGTCTTTGAAAGTATTCTTTGCTGCATAATTAATTTGGGGTACTTGCGTTGTTACTAACAATTTTCAATTGAATTTATAATCTTGATATTTTCTGCCACGACCAAAATATCTATGTTAAATTTGTCGAATATTTATTAATGGTCATATTTTCAATATATTGAATTTCACAACACTTTTGAGTTTGTCATTTCTAAAATAAGTTTTGTCAATGTTAATTTATTAAGCCGATCAATGCTGTTGTTTATAAGGAATATTATTATATCCACTTCCAGATTATTTGAATTTGCCTTTATTTACATAAAAATCATTTATTTATTAATGTCCCCAAACCTTTCACTGTTGGAATACGTTTAAAATATTACATTATCATACATACATTATTTATACATTATTATAAATATTACATCAGTAAAAAATTCGTTAGAATTTATTAAAGAAATTCAAAATATTCAGTTGCTGGAGGGTGAAGTATTGATTTCATTTGATGTTAGTTCTCTCTTTCCTAGTGTACCGATCCCAGACACCTTGACATACCTCGAGGACTTGTTGCTTCAAAATAGTTTGAGTCAACAATGTGTCCAGGAATATATTCGCTTAACTGACATCTGTATGAAACAGAACATTTTTCAATTCAACGGGGGTTTTTATGAACAGCTGGAAGGAACGGCAATGGGTAACTCCTTGTCGCCCTTTTTGGCTAACCTTTTCATGAGCCGTTTTGAAAAGGACTTAGAAACTGAGAGCGAATACTTTCCTAGGGTTTGGTTGAGGTATGTGGATGATATTTTCGCTATATTTGACACTAAAAAATGTAATATTGACGATTTTCTCAATAGATTAAATAATCGGTTCGAAACCATAAAGTTCACTTGTGAAAGAGAAGAAAACGGTCAGCTACCCTTTCTAGATACTTTAGTAATTAGAAATAACAATAGATTAGAGTTTGACGTGTATAGAAAGGAAACCAGTACACTTCGCTACATTCCTTCAGACTCCCATCATTGTGTTCAACACAAAATGGCAAGCCTGAATTTTTTGGTCCACAGACTTCTCACTTTTCCCTTGAACAAGGCGAGGTATGAGAAAGAGCTTAAAATTATAAAAGATGCGGCCAAGTGTAATGGTTTCCAGCCTCAGCATATCTATAAGTTAATTAGGAAGTTTAATTATAAGAAAACTGTGAAAGAATCTACGACTTTTCGAGAGGATGTTAAAGCTTCACCCGTTGTGACCCTCCCTTACGCTCCCTTTATCACTAAAGGTTTGAGTAAATTCTTCAAAGAGCTATAGATCTCAGAATAGTTTACAGTTCTGGGACTAGTTTACGAAGTCTCATCGGCAACCCTAAAGATAAAATACAACCTCTAGAAAAGTCAGGTATTTACGAAATCAATTATTGTAAAGATTGTAATCAAAAATATATTGGGCAAACCAGGAGAGCAGTCTCAACTAGATTCAAAGAGCATATGGCTCATCTTAGATTTAATAGAATTGAGAAATCGAGCGTTGCCCAACACATTTTTGAAACAGATCACAACATCGATCATACGAATGTTAAATTAATTAGACAAATAAACAATTGTAAGTTTCTAAATGTTTTCGAAAGTTTAGAAATATATAAAAATAAGTCATGTGTAATGAATTGTGACAATGGCCCTATACCGTATTCGTCATTGTTTTCGTTAATCGGAAATTAATGATGCGTATCGGATTGACCGTGCATAACATTTAGGTTACCTGTTTTTGTAGATTTTATTTTAATTTAGTTTTATTATCGCCTTGATAATGACAGCATTGCTGTTGAAACGCGTCGGTGTTTTAGTTAAAACTTGTTTGGTGTTCAGTGGGTTAAAGTGTTTAGTGTTCATATTACATTAGGTAGACACTGAACAGCAAGATCCTATAAATACATCTCTGACATTAAGAGATTGGATAATTTATACAAGCCGTTTTAAATTTTTAACTATTAATTAAGAACTTGCTTATTTTAAATAAAGCTCTTGATACTTTATGACACTATTCAATGTATCATTTTTAACCTATTCTACCATTCATGATTACACCTAAGTCTAACCGTTTTCAAGATATTTCCGTATTTGTTCAAAAGAGGCTTATTTGATTTGATACAATTTATCTTTGACATTAAGTATTTTAATTCTGTTTTATCTTTATGAAAAGTGGTCAAAGTCAAAAAATTAAAAAGCAAAATAGAAAAGTTACAAAATCAGTATTTTTGAGATTGATTAAAAGCAATCAATGATCTTTAGATTATATCTTCCTTTTGCAGTGCCAGGCTCCAAAAATATCTTCTACTTATAAATGCTGAAAGTTGAACGTTAGAACTGAAATGTTTTGGATCTATCGAAATTTCATCGTATTTTGATGCTGTTATCAAAGTAGTTGAACTGGTTAAATATATCGAAATATCGTTTAATATCCATTATTTTACTTGACAACCATGACTAATGTAGGAGTGTCGATATTATAAGCCACAAATATAATAATCGAATAATGCTTTTGTTATTTCCGCCTCCTACATCGCACAGGTTGCAGCCCTTGGATGTCGGAATCCATGAGACAAGGACAAGTGTACTGCAGTATTCAACGACTATAATGTATGTCACAAAAGTTTTCGGAACAAAGTAAAAGTTAAGTTGTTTTTAATCTTTTATTTTTTTACATTTTAATAGCAATATTATTCTTATATAATCTTAATTTAACTAAACATAACATTTATATGACGGATAAAGGCCCGTCTTCTTTTATGGCACATAATTTGGATTTTACATAGCCCATAAATATTTGAACGCTAGCAATGTCGATATCCAGAAGTTTCTGAAAGATTTTGTGTCTTACCTGCTCCTAATTTTGGGCTTCTTAATCAAATGAGAGCAAAATTTCCCCATGGGTCTTGCCTGAGGAACATTTTCAGGTTTATATGTTTTCGGAACAAAATTAATGTCGTTTGTGGCTAACCAGTCTCTTGTTCTTCTGGCGTAATGCAAAGTCAGGCTAGAACATTATTTGATCGTTGGAATGTTGTGTATTTATAAAATTTCAAAGTTTTGTGAGCTGTCTGCTTTGATGGCTTCTCCTTCAACACATCCAATACGCCAAAATTTTATCTTCAAACTTGATTTTCCGTTTGAATTTAACATTGTCAGGAGCGTCTTGTAGATTGTCCGTGTAGAAACCGTCATTACCTTTAATTTCCGAGTTGAACGTGAAATATTTTATTTTTATATCGTCCATAACGATAACTTTATCGTGAAGATGAATGTGTTTCAAGTACGGCGACACTTACGAATTGTTTCCAACAGACCGTCGGTGTACGTTGGAGTCTTCTTCTTTTACGATAATTTAAATTATTTCTGGTTAATGTTTGACAAAGAGTCGACCATGAAGTATGGTATTTTCATTTTCATTTTTTGTTTTACTTTTTTTCTGTTTCGATCAACCTTCATTCATTAATTTGATTTGAAACTTTGGATGGCAATCTTTTATTGTCTGATACATTGTCAAAACCGACATATCTTGCTTTCTATAATCCTAACAATACCAGATACCTCTACGAATATCAAGCTTATACAACATTGATTAATTGTTTGCAATGCTTAACGGCAGTTAAAGTTATAACATCAATTTAACTTTGTATGCTGCTTTGTCACATTCAAATACCTGTATTTAAACTGAATTAAATAATTTCTCAACCACACCTGAATCGGTGTACAGTCTAATTGAAATCACATGCAATGCCCATAAACAGAACTCTACACGCTTGTCATAGTCTCGTTTATATAAGACTTGGTGCATTTGAATGTGAAACGGGGACATTTATAAGTTTTAAGAATTCTCCATATAGTATCTACTGTGACTTATATACAGGGTGGTGCAACCAAGATGGGGTGGGCGATTATAATTAAACGGGGAGGAGTTTCGAAAAACCTTTCTGGGATTTTATTGAAGTTGACTACATTTTAAAAATATTTTCTTTATACAGGGTGATCGAATCAGTCGGTGGCGAACCAAATTTGTGTTTTTTTTAAATGAAATACTCGGTATTAGAATATTCCAATTGATTCTTCTAATTGATACAAACAATTTGATATAACATTAGTTGGTAAACCTAAAACCCATAGTTACGGAGAGAAGAGCAACTAAAGTTGAAAAAACCCTCCAATGTCATCCATTTTATACCAAAACCGGAAATGAAGATTACAAATTTAAGTGTATCATTGAATGTGTCATATTCTTGAGTAAAATAATGGCCTACACTCAACTTGAAATTCCAGTTTTGTAAATCTAATTGGGACTTACTTTTTCAAATGGAACACCTTGTATATTAGTTTCCTATATTACAGAGCACTTTATCAGCTTTCCAAAAATGCCATACATACCGTGCCATCGAAAAAAAACATAATTAGGGTAGGCTATGTAAATGTTTTTGATCGTTGCTTTAGCCACTATCACATAATGACATTTATTACTTGACATTTTATTGTAACTTTAGTTTATAACCTTCATAACCTCAAATTAAATGTCAAGGAATAAATGTCATTATGTGAAAGTGGCTAAAGTAACAATCCATTCACATAGCCTACTCTAATTATAATTTTTTTCGATGTGTCTATATTATCCTATTGACTGCCGGTTTTTAAGCAAATTGACTGCAAATGTAATTTTTTGAGATTTGTTACAAGATTTGCTCAAGAATATGGCACATTCAATGATATACTTAATAATTTTTTAATAATCATTTCCGATTTTGGTATAAAATGGACGACATTGGAGCGTTTTTTCAACTTTAATCGCTTTTGTCTCCGTAACTATGGGCTTTAAAGCTCTTTCACATTGGCGATTTATAGCAGCGCGAGTTAACAGCGCGACAATCGCTCACGGATTTTACCTCGCACTGCTAAATTGCCAGTGTGAAAGAGCTCTTAGACCCAACTAATGTTATATCAAATTGTTTGTATCAATTAGCAGAATCGATTTGAATATTCTTATACCGAGTGTTTAATTAAAAAAAAAACATAAGTTTGGTTCGTCACCGACTGGTTCGATCACCCTGTATAAAGAAAATATTTTTAAAACGTCTTCCATGTTGCCATCAATCAAATTCGTTTTTCGAAATTCCTCATCGTTTAATTACAATCGTCCACCCCATCTTGGTTGCACCATATATGTACTGGGTGTCCAATTTTCGATGGTTTTGGGGGGTATCTCACTTATTCGTAAAGATAGAGAGTTGCGGTTTTCGCATTACTATGCTACCTTTTTGTGAAACGAAAGATGCCGCGAACAAAATTTTCATAGCTCACTTCGTTTTCGAGATACAGGGTGATTTTGAAAATATTGCATTTTGGAACCTCCCTCGTATCTCAGTTATCCTTTAACTTATCGAAAAGGTAAAAAATGCTTTTTATGCAGTTTTTTTTACGTAGACTCCAGTGGCGTAGATAGATTTCCACTGAAGACTGTAATTTCTTAGATATTAGTCAAAGTTATGTTTTTTTAAATAGGACACCCTATATATTTTTTGTCGCTTTGGTTAAGCTTTTTACAAGCTTTTCAAAAATATATAATACTTTAGATATATTTGCATTTTAAATTAAAAATATAATTTTTTTGTTAGTAGGCCATGGCGAATAAAAAACAACAACTTCTTATGTCTTATGTCAATTTACGAGTTTTAGGTGGTTTATGTCAGAATAGTGTCAGAATGTAGTTATTAATTAGAATTTTCATTCAAATGCAAATATATCTAAAGTGTTATATATTTTTGAAAAGCTTGTAAAAAGCTTAACCAAACAATCAAAAAATATATAGGATGTCTCATTTAAAAAAACATAACTTTGATTAATATCTAAAAAATTACAGTCTTCAGCGGAAATCTATCTACGCCACTGGAGTCTACGTAAAAAACTGCATAAAAAACATTTTTTACCTTTTCGATAAGTTAAACGATAACTGAGATACGAGGGGGGTTCCAAAATGCAATATATTCAAAATCACCCTGTATCTCGAAAACGAAGTGAGCTATGAAAATTTTGTTTCATGGCATCTTTCGTTTCACAAAAAGGTAGCACAGTAATGCGAAAACCGCAACTCTCTATCTTTACGAATAAGTGAGATACCACCCAAAACCATCGAAAATTGGACCCCCGGTACACTAACAACTTGAACTACGAAAGCCTATTGATAGGGGAGGGTGGTGGGGGTCAAAATTAAATGTATTCATTTTAGTATTGTCAACTGTTTATATGACAAGAATGTCAGAGGTTATGTCAAATACTTTACCGAACCATCAAACTATCCGAATGGAATACACAATTAATGAAAAAGTGCAAATTATAAAGTGGTTTTATAATTTGTCATAGTATTTGACATAACCACTGACATTCCTGTCATACAAACAGTTGACATTACTAAAATGGATACATTTAATTTTACCTCCCACTACTTTCTCCTATCAATAGGCTTTCGTAGCAATTACGTTTGGACTTGAATTTGGATTTTTACTAACAAACTGCACACACTTTCAATTTGTTGTTTTTATTACTAGTGAAGCCCAAAATTTATTCAGTATGTAACCTTTCAAATACTTTCTTATTTACAAAATTAATAGATACAAATTGAATATTTTAAATGTCTTAAACAAATCGAAATATCTCAAATGCTGTTATTTTTCATGTAGCATTCAAAATTGTTACTAAAGAAATAGTGTTTTATAAGAAACATAACTTTGATGTGTTACATTTTCTTGGAACGCCCTGTATAGTAAACATATTTTTGAATTATAGCCACTATTGATCCACATAACGTTCCTTTAGAGTTAAAAAAAATGTATAATCTAGACGTAAGAGATCGCCTTGTTACAGATGAAATATCGTGTATGATGCAACTGTGTTTAAGTATTGCTTTACAAACGCAAAACAATATAGTAGCTCATCTATTTATAGTGCACTTAAGTACCTACTTGTGGTTTCTTTTTTGAAGTAAACTGATATTAACAGTGACGACTACAAATTATGCTTGATTAAAAAGACGAGAGAGCAAGAAAGTAGCATTTGAAAAAGAGAAACAAGATCATCTATATTTATTTAAAATATTCTTTGGTATAAAAAATTCTAATATACAATAATTTTTAGCTTAATATATTCTATATTTATAGTTTACAGCTAAACTCACTCCATAACTTAAAGTAATAGAATATACAATAAATACAATTGTTCAATAATAACAAGAAATGTATCGAAAAGTCATTTTTTGGTATTTCTTCGACTAGAACATCTATCTATTAAAGAAAAATTAATATGGCAAGATCTATGGCTACGTAAAAAGATGGTTGTGCAAATTCATATAAATAATTAATAATTGTCTTACAAATATATAAATTTTTAAATTATCTACTAACGTTTGGATTTATTGATTCGTTTTAGGAACTACGTATACATACATCCAGATTCATAACAATCTCAATTAAGCTAAGAACCATTACCTACTTAATTTATCCAATTCCAATAGATCTCTTAACGTTGATATATAAGTTTGTGCCATCTGAAGAGTTTCAAACTTACTAAGTTTGTGATCAGACTTCAGACTCGGAATAACTTGCCTTAAACGGTCGAAAGCTTCGTTTAAACCATTCATCCTACGTCGTTCACGAGCGTTAGCTGCCAATCTTCTCTTTTTTAATACCGTAGGAGAGGGTGGACCATCCCGCAAGATATTTTTCTTTCTACCCGATGAGTGTCTGCGATTTCTCGTTGAAACTGATTTCTCACTTCGATTATTGTTTCGTAAATTATTGTAATTTGTGATTTGGTTATTTTTAATGTCGGAATAATCGAAATCGTTCATAGATTTAGAATCGCTAGATGGCGCAGCGTTCGAATCCACAAATTGTTTTATATCGAATTTGTCGAATATATCGTTTGGATCGTTTATGCGCAGATTTAAATTATCATATTCTGTGATCGTATTAGGTTTGGTGCTTAAGGAATATATATTTAATGGATTGTATGGATTTATATGAGATTGACTTCCGATAGGATCTTCGAAATAAATGTTAGGTCTAATGATTTGGTTGTTGTTAAAATTATGTTGGCTTGATGAGTCATCTGAGAGATCGTTCAGACTATAATTGGTGAAATAGGGTGGCTTTATTATGTTCATTCTTTAGTATTTCCGTAGATAAGGAATTTGGATGACAAAAATTGTTATTGATATAGTGGAATCATTGTATATATGTCTATTTATTTTATACAAGAACTATTCGACACACTACTCGAAGTATTACACTATTGTGCAAGAAAATCCTCATCACTTTTACGTTTACTGAATAAATATATCGTGATTTTCTCTGCTATGACTATCCAACTGGAATACATAGACGTTTTATATTTCAAAGTAAATATTAAACACTGCGCGCGACATTTCACGAAATATTTACGTATCTGCGTCGAAATAACACTTCTTACACTCACTTATTCTTCGAGTTCTTTTTTTTTTTATCGTTTTTGTCACCGGCTTAATAGTTTTGGCAACTCGTACGGGCACTATTCCCTGGAAATGTCAATATTTAAACTAGGAGCGTGTGTGTTATGTGTAATGTGATTTTAATTTAAGTCACTGATGTTACGGTAAGTCGTTTTCTTTCGACAACTGGTTTAAACATCGTCCGTGTTAATTACCTTACGGGAGGAATTTGGTATTGGATGCGAAAAATTGAAGTGAACTCGTTATTGAAGGGTTAGAGCGGTGTATTTAACGCGCACGGAAGTCAGGAACTATCTGTTACGGTAAGCCGAATAGTCGGAAATAAAGATGATAACAGTTGGGAATGAAGAAATGGGGGATGGACGACCTGTGCTATAGGTAAAAAGTGCGTGTTGTCGCGTGCTCTTACACCAACCACTGCCGCCTGTGATATCGTGTGCGGTAGGTAGGGACAGGGTTGGACTTAGTTAATGCAATGTTTTAGATTCGTCCAAAGTTAGTGTTCTGATTGATCGTTGAAATCTTTATATTTTTATGGTGGTTTGCGCAGGATATATGTTAATCCATAAAGAGGAATTCACCTGCATGCTAAATATTTTAATTAAGGAAAATCGAAGAATATTAGTTTAGGTAATGAAATTTTAAAATTGAAAATAATTACTGTAGGACTATTTGCTGCCAACAGATATAGGTATCTGTCCCGTGTAAATGCTTGTATAAACGGTTGATATTCGAATATTACTCGCAATACGCTACAGAATGACCACAGTGGTCCTTGGTAGTAGGTAATTTAGATTTTTAAATAATTAGGTAGGTAGTATACCGAAAAGTTCCATTCTTATAGAAATGATGTAGCATTTTTGCTGTCAACACACTACTAACTCAAATTTTTTGTTTTATTGCTTTTAGAAAAGGTTTTACAAAGATGGGTGCATTTGTATGTATCTCGTAGGCCATAATTCGTATTTCTTTTACAAACAATCTTAGGTGGTAGCTATTGTCGTTTTAGTATTCGCAACGAAATTTGATCCAATGTGAAGTCTCTGTTCTGGTTCGTTTGAACGCTTTAAATGAAGAGATAATGGAATGATGGAATCAACTATATCGCAGTACCTCGAATAGCTTCAGTAATTGCATACTGGAGAAAAGGTTTGAGCCATATAACTCTAGCCGTACAATCGAGATACTAATTTTTTTTATTAATGATTCCCAGATAATAACTTTTAAAAGTGTGACATTTTTAGACGCGTTCCTTTGAGTTCCTCTTTGAAGGAATGTTATAACAATCACTCTATAAATACGTGGCTTTTTACTAAAATATCAGCAAAATTTGTGTCATTCTTTGGCCCACTTTGTATACCTAAATTGTACAATCGTTAAATAAAAAAGTGTTTAAATGGAAATTTCAAACCCAGAAAATCCTATACTGTTTTTTGGAAAAGTATATGTAGTAAGTGCCAGAATAAAACTAGAAGATGGCAGTCTATCAATCCTTCCAACCTTCCAAATATTCTGAAAAAATGTAGTAGTTAGATTCTTTTTAGCTCCTCCTAAATTTACATGAATGGTACAACGATCCTAGTTAACAAAAATAAATCTGAAATGTTAAGGACTGGTTCAATTGTCGACGATCGAGAATTATAAAAATGACATTAATGGTTCCAATTTACTACTTGCTACACACATTTTAGACAAATCAATTAATATTTATTTGCTCGAAAAGTCTATTCCAACACTTAATTTGCCTGTCAAAAATACAGTATTCCCATCAGCTGCAGCAACATCTCTATGTGGGCTACAAAACCCGTAACAGCAACACTCCAGAGTCGTTTTAAAGCTCTGATAATAAAGCATTTGATTAGATCAAATTCTATAGGAAGTTAGGAAATAATTGCGAAGAAGATAATGGTGGTTAATATTATGACATTTTTAGAATGTTTGATTTCACATGAAGTACCAAACCCAGACATATTCAGAAGAACCGCAATTGAGTATTGATCACAGTGATGTTAGCACATTTGCAGACACAAACCGACTACATAGCAAACCCTATCAAAAGTTGTGACATACATATATAAAGTGTATTAGCCATATCTATCATATTAAGAGTCCGCTATGGCGTGTGGCAGGTTGCCTAGTTTTGACCAATTTTATTTCACAAATTACTTGAAAGAAATACGAAATTTAATTAATTTTATTTTTTTTATACATTAATTAACATTTATAAAATAGAGGTACAGAACGATTTTTTGATATAATGCAATAATTAAAAAGTGAAAGAGGTATTTGCAGAAAAACTAAAAAAACGCTTTGTAGAAAAATTTATTAATTAATTCTGTATGTCTTGGCCAAATTTGAGAGAAGTTTAAAAACAAACAAAAGAGAAAAACGTGAAGTAAAAATTAAAATTACAGCACCCATAATGTGGCGGACTCTGCCGGAAAAATATATGAAAATGAAGTACTGATTTACATGGCAACACCGCAAGTCAGTGTTTACTGAGTGGCCTAGACACCGCAACGATGAATTGTCAATAATAATCAAATAATATATAAAAATTGGAAATCGCATACGATCCATATTTACACCACGTTTGTATGCGGATTGATGCAGATGTATACCTATAGTGTCTTGTGTAGTAATGGAAGTATCTTTGTTGGATTCAAATCAGGGAATACAAGTTGTTGAACTTATTGCCGTTGCCGTTTTTAATTAAAATTATTTTAAATACGTACTGTTAGCGACAATAATTTTATTTACTATTCCACTAGAACTGGTTAGGTTAAAATGATAAAAGTAGAAGCATTACACAAGCTTGTATTCTTCAGACTTCCGTATGTAGACCACCGAATTGAGTACTTATTCATATGTAATTTAATGGAAAGTAGATGTTTTACTGAGTTCAACACGGTGCCCCTTTTTTGCGGAGATCAGTCTAAGATACCTAAAAATGATCTAAAAACTGCTATTTCTAGGTTATGTTTACGAGTGCTTTGACATTTCCCTAAGGATTTTCAGTTGGCAATAATAGTATATCCAATAAAAATTATGAAATATTTAAGTGGCAATTTTGAAACGTCAGGAATATAAAAAAGATAATCGTTTATATTTTGTAGTATTTTTTAACAAATCATTAATTATTAATTGTTTATTTTACATAAACTAAATGTCTTGAATATAGCATATAGAAGTGAGGAGATAACAGTTACCGTGAATGGGCAGGTAAAAGAAAATTATAGTATTATTACAATGCAACTTTGTTGATTCGAAAGCGTACTTGTAGTTGCTTTTCCATTTAATTATGATATATTTTCTGATATATATGTTTCTTTCTGTATTTTACAATATAGTAATTTCCAAATTGTCTTGCTTTCTTATTTTATGTCTATTCCCTAAGTAACAGGATTAACGTGAATATGTATACAAATATATATGATAGTTATTGTATACATTTTTTTCTCAACATTTCAGTTTTTTCTAGAATATTTTTTGCTACTCTACTGAAATAGATATAAATAATGTGTGTTAACATTGGTGGATCATAGTGGAGTATTTCATTTATTCAAAGCAATATCTTTAAATCGCAAATGAAAATTCGATTTTTTTTGTAATGTAATGAAATTAACATATTTCTTCAGTTATTTAATTTATTAGACAGATAATTTGGAGTAAACGTTCAAAAGTATAATAATTTACTGCTTACAGCAGAATAATAGTAAAACGTTACATTTTTGGTACTAAAAATTCAAAACTTTGCCGACCTTGTGTAGTTATTATCAACCGTTGGAAGTTTTTTTATAAGCAGTATATCGAGCATAACAAAGGCAAGACACCGGGTGTGTATTTGATATTACAAATAATTACAGATATTAAAACATAATAAGTTATGTTGTTGTAAAGATTTCTTTATGAAGTTTGACAGATGTACTTTTATTTAATTTCATAATGAGTATTTTACGATTTCAGACTTCGACTAAATTCATTACACATACAAAAATAATTATGAAATAACATGCACTTATTACGATACTATATAAAATTAGTACATAGTTGCCAGATCCACTTTACCTACAAATAAACTTGCAGATAGACAACTTTAAATACTAACATAACATTTTAATCTAGACGTACGTTACTACCGCACGATATTAACTAAAAGAGAACGTTGCTAAAACGTATGTCGTGCAAAATACTTCCGATTATCTTTTATCCTTATAGAACTTTATTGTCTCTGTCTTAGAAAAGTTGATCAGCTGGTATAGCGGACTCTTAAGCGAACACATCTATTAATGTATCATCTAAAATCCTATTTTCTATTTTAGTCGATATTTTAAGACCTAATCTAACTTTAATTTTGAGAATTTTGAGCATTTATTAACATAATTTCACAATTATGTAGTTTTAATTGGTGTACATTATGTGTTTGTAATATAATTTTGAAGAAATTATTTAATAACTTGAAATAAAAACTACAATAAATTGAAATTGTGTTGAAAGTTTGATAACATTTCAATAGATGGCGCAAATCATACACAATTACCGAAACGAAACGACAATCGCAACAATGGAAGCACACTAATTCTCCAAGGAGACCCACAAAATTCAAACGAACCTTCAACAACCATAAGGTTATGGCAATAGTTTTTTGGGAACAAAAAGGTGTGTTGCTTGTGGAGTTTATGGAGCCTGGAACAGCAATTAATGCAGACTCATATTGTGAAACTTTGCGACGCTTACGGAGAGCTATTCAAAACAAACGAAGAGGCATGCTGAGACTTCTGAAATTGTTCTTATCCACCACAATGCCTGTCTTCACATCGCTCGTGAAACCCAACGGCTTCTTCAGCAATTTCAATGGGACATTTTCGAATACCCACCGTATAGTCCCGACTTAGCGCCGAGGGACTTTCATTTTTTCTCTGAACTGAATCAGTGGTTTGGGCAGCAGCGCTTCCAAACTGACGTGGAGCTCAAAGAAACTGTCAAAACTCACTTCCAATCATTGGCGGCAACATTTTATGAAGTTGGTATTGCAAAGCTTGTTCACAGATGTGACAAATGCCTCAATCGTTAAGGTGATTATGTAGAGGAACAACTTGTATTGTACATTATTTTTGGTAATAAAATCTTTTTTGTATATTCACCAGTCTCTTCTTTCTTGTATTTACCAAATATTTTCACAAAAACTCATGTCTCTGTAGATATATTTAAATACAAGGTAACAGTTAAGCAAACCATAGTTTTAACAAATTAACACTCAGTATTAATCAAAGAATTCGATTACAATTATGTACGTTTATCTATTAGTAATATTTGGTTTTAACGTAATTCGGCTTTTTGACGGTAATAGATGACATAATAAATGTGGTTAATTAGCTTAAATTCTGGAAAGCTTATCATAATAACTTATATAATTAACACAAATATAATAATTATGAATGTAATTCTATTGATAAGATTTCTTTTCACTGATATACCGAGATTAATAAACGTCAAGATACTCATATCTATCTCGTTATAATTAAAAAAAAACCGTAGACAGGTAGGTACAGACATCTTATGCAATCTGAAACCTCCAGCAAAATATAACTATTTCTATTATTCTCTATTCTGATCTATTTATAATTAATAATTAGATTTCGGTATATTAGATGATACAATTTAAATTGTTAAAAGTACATCTTAATTCTAGATTGGAAATCTATATGTAACTTCTTGAGATCATTCAATAGGTTATACATTCAATTGGTTATTGGAATTTGCATTTAGATTAGAGTAGTTATTGGCTGTTATTTCTCTTAATACAAATATCGATCTTAATTCGTTCTAGGTATGAGTATAGATAAAATTTTCAATTTATTTCAATAGGTAGAAAGTTTAATAGATGTCAGTTCGTGATTAATATATCGTCTTCTCAAATTGAACTGATCCATTTTGAAACATTGAACTTTTTTTATATAAAGTTGTATGGTATATATGTATTGTGCTTTTACAATTTCCTCACACTGCTGCGAATCTTTTGAGTTGCGAGTTTTTTGTGTTTATCTTAAGAATTTAATCGGCATCACTTTTGGTGATACTGAACAACTAATAGATATTTGTGTCACAAAAGGCGTAAGTAAGGTTACCTTCAAAATCATTAGTGTCAAATTTTGACATTTGTCCGAATTAATTTTTCTCAAGTATTTAGTTTTGTGCAAGCTCTGCTCTATTTCGTGTTTTCTCACATTCTCTTGATTAGTTTTTCTGGTTCTGTGTTTTATCGTTGTTGTTTTATTGTTTTGTTCTTTTACGATGGGTTTTACATTTAATAAATATGCCGATGTGTATATGATGTATGGTTTTTGTAATGGAAATGCTAACATGGCAGAACAGGAATATCGCGCACGGTTTCCAAACCGGAGACATCCTACTGGAAACGTATTTGGACGACTGGACAAACGTCTACGTGAAACTGGTTCGTTAAAAGGAATCCCAACGCAGGTCGACCTAGACAACGGCGTACATTACAACAAAATTCTAGACTCAGTACACGAAGATCCCTCCGTCACTACTTGACAGTTGGCGTCCACATTTAATATCCCCAGTAATAAGACCGTTCATTCGGTTCTACGTGAAAACCTTCTTTAACTCTTTGAGGAGCAGAATTTTCGTAACAAAAAAACCCCGTGTGGAGCAACAAAATTTTTATTTCTATTTTCCTTTACAAACTTTGTGATCGAGTGAAATATCATATAAGTAACATAAAGAAAATATTTTTTTTGCAAATTAACTGGTATTTTGAAAATTATGGGGTGGTATCGAAAATGTACCACTAAACCGTTAAGAACAAAAGAACAATTTATTTTATAGATTTCTGATAGCATACAAAAAGAGAACTTATTTGGTGTGGTACATCTGGAAGCATGACTTATGTTTGTTTAAACATAAAGGAACCTGGCAAACGGAACAAATCCAGTCAGTACGGACTTGCTTTGTCTTGGTACTGCACAAGGCACACCTTCTTCTAGAACCACGCTCCGGTTGATGGGTTGAAGAATTTAATCGTACTTCAATAGGAGTGAAGGGTTTTGATTTTTTAATTTGTATGGGCTGTATATCTGTCGATTTTCTCTTATTTGAAACTAGTTGCTCTGCCACCAGACCATTTATTATGGCACGTCGAAAGTCTTTAGACGAAAGATTTGGTAGTTCTAACAATTTGTATATACAGTATGAGTTCACAACCGAAGCATCAAGTAAGTAAAAAAATATTCTGTGCCACCATTTCTTACTGCGTCGATCAATTTTATAACTTGCTAATAACTGATCGTATTTATCTACATAGTTCATATTTCGATTGTAGTCAACAACAGCAGAGGGACATGGAACCTGACTCATGCTGCCATTTTTTTCTTTCCGTTTTACTTCAGTCACAATTTCTGGATCATGGTAGTTCGAAATGATATGTACCGCCCTTTTGTCCTTCCATTTTATAGCTGCTAATTCTGTGTTACTAGTAAACCACTGAAATTCACCACGATTCATGGATTTGTCTGGTTTGAATTTTGGTAGAAATCGGCGTGATATGTTCACGGTAGCCACAGCATGGATACCATATCTTTTCAATTCTTCCAGTAAGGGAATGTTGCAGAAGAAATTGTCGAAATATAAGAGATGATTTTTGCCACGCAATTTAAATGTTAGGTGATTGATTACACGAGAGCCAAGACTCTTTTCCTGGGTGTTTGCCTTGCCTGTATATAAATCAAATTTTAAACAGTACCCAGATTTGTCCGCCAGTACCCACATCTTATAGCCGCGCTTAATCGGTTTTTTCGGCATGTATTGTTTGAGGGAACTGCGCCCCTTGAACTTTATCATAGACTCGTCGGCTGCTACTTGTTGGCTTGGAAGCAAACACTTATCAAAGTTTTCTGATAATGTGTCTATCATGGGACGCAATTTGAAGAGTTTGTCATAATTGGGAGACGATCTTTCAGGCAGAACGGCGTTGTCATTTACATGTAAGTGTGACAGCATCCAGCTGAACCGCTTTAGAGTCATTAGACGGCAAATGTAAGGATCATTGAGATCAGGGCACCTAGACCAGTAGTCTTTATAGCTGGGTAAACGCTTTATGCCCATCAGCAAATTAATTCCCAAAAATGTGTTAATTTCTTTTGAGGTCGTTGAAATATAATTTGTGCCTGTCAATATTTTTTTTTGTTCGGCATATAAGTTTGTTTGGAAAACTAAATGCTCAACAAAAATGTCTGTGAAAAATTGTTGAAAGAGTTGATATGGCGTTGGATTTTCAATATTTTTTATAAAATCTGGCACTCCAGAGGGATGGGTAAACACTGGAGGTGCTGTTGGTTTTGCAGTATTTGACCATGTGGGTGGATTATAAGCTTGAATATTATTTGAGGTAGAAGTAGGACTTCCCGTGCGAATTAAAGACGCCAATGGCAAATCAGATTCTGAGTCGGAATCACCCATTTCAGGTTGAGTTGCAAAATCTGTAGCTGATTCCTCCGTATCCGATTCGTCCACTTCAGATTCTGGGTTCGAGGGTATTGGCTCAACGCTGTCAATTTCTTCAATCTCGCTATATAAATCTTGCACGTTCATACCCACCAGCCGAAATGGTAACACATCTTCGCTGAATTGTGCCATTTTTCTATACAAAATACGTGGCATTAGAAATTTCGCAAAAGGAGCGGTGGTACAAACAAAGTACCACCACAACAATGAGTTTTTCTTTACTTAGAATCCATACTGCAAATTTTTTGCAAAATAGTACTCACCAGTAATCTTAATTTCAACACTGAGTATAATTTTACCGACGTAGATTCAATAAATTTATGTAATAATCACCTATGCAATGTCACAACAATAACCTGACTTTTATTCAACGAAATTATAATTACGGAGCGCAGTTTCCTTTGATACCGGCATTTTTGTTGTTTACTATTGTTTCCTAGATGTCTCTGATACGATGGTACGCAAATCATACCACGAACACACAAGCTGGAATTATATAGAAAGGTGGTATACTTTTTGGACCACCACCGCGAAGTGGTATCAAAAAAGGTGGTACATCGCGTGTACCACCACCACTCAAAGAGTTAAGTAAGGTTACCTTACTTACACCCCATGTGACAAAATCTTTCCCACTACCGGCTTAAAATTGTATAAAAAGATGGTTTTATAGTAAACTTTAACGTTAGATTTATACAGGGTGATTGGTGAGAATGGCCTATTAAAAGTATTATACAAACGGAACTGAATTTTAAAACAAAATTTTGCAGTTGGATATGGTTGAACATGAACTATCACGTGAAAATATATTTGAATAAATGTCACTTCCGGGGGGGGGGGGGGGGGGGGGGGGGGGCATCAACTTCTATTTTTTAAATAGCATGCTATTAAATAAATTACAAATTCAGCTTCTACGATAAATTTTACACATATTTCATGTATCATACCCTATACCTAAATACCATGCCTTCTGAGTTATTCGCAATTAAAGATAAAAAGTGACAGATACCAATCTTACTTTATAGCGATATTACGTCACTTAGGAGTAAAAGAAATGAATGAGATTTTGCATACGCATAGCTGATAGTATGTAGTTACACAACATTTAAGGTACTTGTCTGTAACATTATACAGGGTGTTTAAAAACTTGGTTGTTTATAAAAAAAGTTAATCTGCGGAAAGTAGATTTTTTTAAATGGAAAGGTGTACATTTTATTAGATATTCTGATTCTACAAAAGATTCTCTTTTAATCCGTATTAGGTGTTCCTATACCTAAAATGTAAGGTGAATAAGTTATAACGATTTAATTAGTCTCCGTACCTAAAATGCTCAGATATGTCAATTTACTGAAGCAAGGGCGCTTAGCTCATTTGTTTTACCATGTTTTACATAGCTACTTGCCACTTATTTTGACGTTTGTCATTTTGTTAATCGTATTTTCGTAAATTCTTCCCATTGAATTATGGGAATAAGGGATCCTCTAGGCAAATAACACCAGATGCTGTTCGAAGAGCAACAATTATATGAATTCGTCTCTGAATATAGAATGCCGCAATAGAAACTTTTGCCATATCGAACCATTTAGATAACTTATTTATTTATGTTATTGTTGTTCTTATAATTTTTCTACTGTATCTTTTATATTATTTTAATTTTACCTAATTTGTTATAACTAATTATTTAGACCTTTGATGTAAATTTACTTTATGTTGATTATTCAAATACCTTTTGTTGGGAGTATTTAGGAGAATTCTTAGATAATCTAAATTTTTTACTGATATGTTCTTCACCATTGTTCTACGAACATATCGGTTGCTAAAACTTTTTATATCTCATAAATTCTTAGAAATTCTTGCTGATCATTGGTTGTAAATGTTAGTAAAATAAACGTATCGAACGTTTAGTAAAAGATACTATTTTATTACATACACTTTGCATAATAAATAAATTCATGATTACTTGATCTGGTCTATTCTCAATGCTAACCCATTATAAAACCATATATTGAGAAAAATGTATTGTACAGAAGCGAAAACAATGTTATTACAGGTAAAATAAAAATTGTAAAAAAATACTAAGATTAC
Source organism: Holotrichia oblita (assembly GCA_023690525.1). NCBI lineage: Eukaryota > Metazoa > Arthropoda > Insecta > Coleoptera > Scarabaeidae > Holotrichia > Holotrichia oblita. The sequence continues at coordinate 49,590,689 of CM043015.1, forward strand.
AATATGTTTTGTAGGTAACAAATACAATAATTTTTTGTTGTAAAGTAAATACCTACTCGCATTGTTTACCCTAATTATTGCACTGGTGTAGATCTATTTCTCTCAGTGTACGCGAGAACAACTAATGACAATGACAGACGTCAAAATAAGTGGCCAGTAACTATGTAAGACAAATGAGCTAAGCACTCTTGCTTCAGTAAATTGACATATCTGAGCATTTTAGGCACGGAGACTAATTAAATCGTTATAACTTATTCACCTTACATTTTTGGTATAGGAACACCTAATACGGATTAAAAGAGAATCTTTTATAGATTCAGAATGTCTAATAAAATGTATACCTTTCCATTTAAAAAATCTACTTTCCGCAGATTGAACTTATTTATAAACAACTGAGTTTTTAAACACCCTGTATAATGTTACAAAGAAGAACTTCAAATGTTGTGTAACTAGATACTATCAGATATGCGTATGCAAAATTTAATTCATCTCTTTTACTCCTACGTGACGTAATGTCACTATAAAGTAAGATCGGTATCTGTCACTTTTTTTCTTTAATTGCGAATAACTCAGAAGGCATGGTATTTAGGTATAGAGTATAATGCATGAAATATGTGCAAAATTTTTCATAGAAGCTGAATTTGTAATGAAATTTATACCATGCTATTTAAAAAATCGAAGTTGATGCCCACTTCCGGTTAACCGGAAGTGATATTTATTCAAACATATTTGTACTTGATAGTTCATATTGAACCATATGCAACTACAAAATTTTGTTTTAAAATTCTATTCCGTTTTTATAATACTTTTAATAGGCCATTCTCGCCAATCACCCTGTATATTTTCCATCTGTCAAATTTAAATCAATGCATGCTTAGTACATGCATCAACTGTATACATTTGTATTGCTTGTGCATCGTTACTCCCAAAGAGGTCGGAAAAAAGATATAAATTGGCATATGAATCGTTCAAAAGCTGGTGCCTTTCAAAAATGCTACCCACATCAATGAAATCTGAATGAAATAACATTATTAGGCAATTTGTTCGAATTAACACAAAATTATTATGGTAAAATGTCGTATCATGCTTTATGCGTCCTCGGGGACCACATGAAACTAACATCCATGTGGCAACACTGTAGTTTTATACTACCGTAATAATAGATACAGTACTTGTCAAAATTGACAAACTGGAATTACAAACGATAAATTGGATTACACAATTGATACATAGGGCAAAGCAATAAAAAACACTATTAAAACAAAGTTAGTAGTTTTGATTTTTCGAACGCATCTCTTGTAACAAATTAGGATCACTATTACCTAAGCATCTGTTCAAATTAATGTCCGTCCGTTTGTAAACACACAGTTGTAATGTACGAGGTATTGTCTGTATTACTCGTTCTAGCCTTTCCGGTGTAATTTCTAATACTGCCGAGTTAATTCTTCATCTAACTTCCTCAGCGTCCTGTGGAGGTGTAACGTAAACTTTGTCCTTAATAAAACCCCAAACAAAAAAGTCTAAAGGATTAAGGTCGGGAGATCTTGCACGCCATAAGATAGGACCACCGCGACCAATCCACCTGTTAGGGAAGTGTTCATCCAACCACTCTCTCACATTACGAGCAAAATGTGCAGGAGCCCTATCATGCATGTAAAGCATGTTACGGCGTATGTTCAATGGCATCCCGTTGGCATCAAGACGATTTGGCCGATAGATTGGTCCAACAGTCCAACGACATGGTGATTTATTATGTCCAGCCAAACATTAACTGAAAACTTTCTTTGGTGCCCGTATTCCCGAATAGCATGAGGATTTTCATCTGCATAATGGTGAAAATTATGGATATTGAGTACATCATCTCTGGTAAACATAGACTCGTCGGTCCAAAAAACAGTTCTGAAAAAATTGCCATCTTCATGAATTCTATTTAAGATACTATGACAAAAGTTTAAACGATGTACGTTATCGTTTTCATAGAGCGGCTGTACCTTAGTTATATGGTAAGGATAAAGAAGGTTTTCACGTAGAACCGAATGAACGGTCTTATTACTGGGGATATTAAATGTGGACGCCAACTGTCGAGTAGTGACGGAGGGATCTTCGTGTACTGAGTCTAGAATTTTTTCTTGCAGTTGTAATTACGCCGTTGTCTAGGTCGACCTGCGTTGGGATTCCTTTTAACGAACCAGTTTCACGTAGACGTTGGTCCAGTCGTCGAAATGCGTTTCCAGTAGGATGTCTCCGGTTTGGAAATCGTGCGCGATATTCTTGTTTTGCCATGTTAGCATTTCCATTACAAAAACCATACATCATATCATCGGCATATTCATTAAATGTAAAACCCATCGTAAAAGAACAAAACTATAAAACAACAACGATAAAACACAGAACCAGAAAAACTAATCAAGAGAATGTGAGAAAACACGAAATAGAGCAGAGCTTGCACAAAACTAAATACTTGAGAAAAATTAATTCGGACAAATGTCAAAATTTGACACTAATGATTTTGATTGAAACCAAATAAGAAAACATATACATTGTCTTACAACGTTGCCAATTGTATTTTTCAAGAGAGGATGCTAGTGAGGAAATGTTGAAAATAGACTCTACCATCAACAAGAAACTATTTTCGATAAATTAGGAATAAGAAGTTGTCTAAATTCAAAATTGCAGCTGTCTGTACCGACAAATATCGAACACAAGCGCTTATTAAGAGACTAAAAAACCGAACTTCGTGAACCTCGTGAAGATGTATGAAGCATGGTACAATATTTTACCATTGAGATTTTCGATTTAGAAACGAACAAAGAATGTCGCTGCGTATAGCTTTTGCGACAAGTTTAACACACGTTACATACATTTAATATGGCGGTGTTGGCATACAAAGCATTTTTATATTCTAAGCAGTAGACTTTTGTGTTGTTTCATTTAGTGATTGTGGCCTTTTACTAACTATTTTTGTTATTATTAGTTGAAAGTTAAAAAATTTGAAACTACTTAAAAATATTTTGAACATGGATAGTGCGTATTTAGAAAAACTCTTATCAGCAAATCCAGATATTGGAAACAGGTAGGTACTAGGCGTAATAAATATTCATAGCTTCACTATCTTTTTTTAGCATAGATATAGGAATAGGACCTTTAAAAATTCTAAATTTGTTTTTAATTACTCCTATAATTCTCTCAACATGAACCCTCACATGAGCTATTTGCCTTGTTTTTTCAGTTTCTATTGGATGTAACTAGTCCTTTCCTCTATAACTAATTTGGCTCCAGCAACGCCCAAAATTTCAGCAATGAAGAAACCTCTGACTGCTAATACTATATCACCTGGTTGAATATTGTTGCAAAAATTGCTTAAGTCGACTATTTGCTTATCTGAAGTTCTTCCATCATAGGCTTTACTAATGCTCCTTATCGTTCCGTGAGGTGTAATTCCAATTAGAAACTTAATTGTATGGTGATGCTTGTATTTTTACCAAGATTGTTGCTGTGTTAGATAATGTTCAGGTTTTTCGATGAATACTTCAAAACAAGCAATTACTGTTTTGCTGATCAGTTTCTTTTTGCAACCTTTTGCACCTGCAACCAATTGGTTCCCGCGCTTTGGCCATCTAGTCTCTCATTCGAAAGATTAAGATAAATGAGTCTTATTTCCTTTTAAAAAAGGATTTTTCCATTGGCTGCAACCCCGTAGCTATACGATCATCTTGTTTACGTTTAGATAATTTTAATAGGTAATCATTACAAACTCTAGATAAATACGTTTAATGAACCTGACAAAATATCAACAATAGTTTGTATGCCAACACCGCCATATTTGATTTTATTTGACAGGTCATGGGATTCCCTAATTGGCATAGGTACTTTCTTGTTCGATATAAAAACTAAAAATCTCCATCAAGTAGCGAGTATTCAATGATAAAATCTATGCTTTTTATAAATGACAATGTGAAATACCCGATACAAAAAACCAAATTCAGCGCACTTTCACCATTACAAATAAAGAGCATGAAATTTCATATATCGACATATTTTAAAAGTATGCCGTTCTTCGTCCAAAAAAATACGGAACATCGATGTTTTTTCATGAAATACAAGGAAGGCAAATGCTTTAACCAATTAGTAGGAAAAACTACATTAAGTAAAATTCCTAGAAATATCGCAAAATTTTTAAATTTAGAAAATGATAATAGTTACAGCGGTCATTCATTCAGAAGAACGTCGGCCACGTTACTAGCGCGTTACTGGCGCTAAAACGACATGGTGGCTGGAAATCGTCGGTAGTCGCCGAGGGATATGTTGCAGATTCGACAAACAATAAAATTGAAATTGCGAATAAAATATTATACAGTAATACTACTGAAGAATTCTCGTCCCATACCATTAATAATAACATATTAACTGCAGCAAACAAAACACCAGCATTGCATATAAATAATTGCACAAATTGTACTATTAATATTAATTATAATTAGTAATTACAGTTGTAAAATTTATTTATAATAGTACCTACATGATGATTCGTTTTCATTTGCAAAAACATAAAGTACAATAATTATATATAAAGTGTTCCTAACGGAATGTATATTTTTGCAATAGGTTTAGACAATTTAATACTTTCACTTACTAATCATAGAATTTGTTATTCAAATATACATAAGTTTCCAAACTAATAGTAATTCCCTACCAAACCGGTAAGTCCACGAAAACTGCCCTACACAATACTTGCAAAAAGATGGAGGGGATTTTCGTAAACCAAGAGATAATGCCATGCGTATTCATCAATGTAGATCGATATTAAAATATGGAGCAAACAGATTAAAAACCCTCAACATTTTGGTAGACTTGGTACAACTGTTAGACAGCTACAAAATTACGGTGTAGCAGTGGGCATCTCGATGATCTTCAGACCTGCAAAAAAGTGCTCACAATGAGCTTTGGTTGCTAGGGATTGATGACTTGCCCAGACGACTGTACAAACAAGGCTTTAAAATCTAAGCCTACGTAGATGACTTAGTTGTTACGTTGCGAATGCAAAATGCCTCCAAATCATCAATAGATCGGTATGGGAGCAGGACTAAGTATTAATTATAGCAAAACAATAGTTGTCCCATTTACCAAAAAGAAGAAGTATTCTTTGGATACACTACGTCTATACTAAACGGTGATCAATTAGTACACTCCACTGAAGCGAAATATTTGGGAGTAATCTTTGACCAAAAGCTGAATTGGAACAATTATTTAGATCAAGTTCTTAAATGTTCTTCTTTAGTTGGAATCACAAAAACTATTTACATCTGCTCAATTGCTTTATTGGAAATGCCACTAATGGATCAAAATTCAAACATGTATGGCATGCACTGGAATTCAACGTGAATAAAGAGGTGAGAGTGGAAGTTCATAGTTCAATCACCAATTTCCTAAAAGCCTCAGGGTATTCCCATCGATCTTTTACGGGAAAATATACGTCATAAATCTCTGTATCTAAGAATGCCCGAATAAAGGCATGGAAAGACCAAATATTTGTATCTGGTAGCTGGCCACAAATAAGAGAGTATTCCTGATATGACTTCCAGGACACTTGAATGCTAAATATATCACTAAGGCAAACTAACTGGTGAAACAAGGAGTCAATATGCATTTCAATGCACTAGAAGCCAACTAAGGAAAGAAGTCTAACAATAGAAGGCAAAGATATGTGAGAGGTGCTCTTCTTTGTTTGGAAAATAACAACTTAAGCGAAGACAGTTAGACACTCCTTGTAAAATAGGAACCAGATCTTAGAAAGTCAGAGTTAAGAATTCTTTCGGGCATCCTAACTAATGGTTTCCTATATTTGCATGCATAGAGCCTGTAAATTACTATTCCATCTAAGGTTTCAGCATCGACAGCAATAGACGACTCTAGCGCCATGGGGGATTACTGCTACAACACCTAAATCAATCCTAGAATTCGTTCAGAATATTGAATTGGAAAGGTACTAATGGAACCGGGTTATATCAATATTTGATGAGGTCGCAGTGAAGACAGGCCATCGAAGGTCTGAATTATCCTTCTACAATACAATACAATATTTGACTACAATTCAACATAAAAATCTTCAAGTTATTGCTATAGATTAGCAAAATTACTTTTTTAAGATTGTTCTAGTCCAAAGCATTTTGAAGTGATGACTTTTGCGACGGCCAGGTAGTAATTCCACAACAAAACAATGAAAATCAAGTGAGGCGTTTCATCTGTGATTAGATTGCCATCATATATAGCGCAGTATCAGACCTATGTGTACTTGCATAATACATACTATAAGAAAATTTCTAACAATATGATTCTACCAAATCCAACCCTGCCTTCGCAATGTGTACAAGCCGCTTTTCGGCGTTCTTTTACATAAACACCTTATGTCCTAGGCACGTGGCGTTCTACTACGTAGTGGGGATGTAAACAAACAACCCCGCACCTACTGTACCCTGCGATAGGGACTACTTTCTGCTTGCCGCACGAGCCTAACGACAGTGACAGATGCTGCAATTAAGTGTAGATGTCGGGATGATTAGATCACCGTCTCAGATACCGAACGCATAAATGTATTATAAGTACGTAATTCTTATTATTGTAACTTGTTTCATGTATATTAGGTTCGTTGTGGGGCGTCCATCTCTTAGCTTAGTTGCGCGGAAACCGTTAACATTTTCGTCTGAACGATGCGACGATGGTATGATAAGAAATGTGCGTTGAAATTTCTTATAACTTCATATGCATCATTAATTTTTACTTCTCTCTTTCTTATGAAATGAAAGAATTTTAACTGTTAAATACGAAACCGCACAAACAATTTTTGTGCAATTTACATAAATTTATAAACGCATTGGAATATTCTATGCATTAGTTTGCTTTGTGAATTTTTATCGTTTGAATGATATATTTTTGAGGTTATGAAATTAAAATCATTGTTTATAAATTAAAAAAAAACAAGTGCTTTATTTAATCTTTTCATTACTTTCGTACAGGAATTCACTCTTCATTAATTTTACTTGGGGCACAGAACAGTTCTTTAAAGACAATGTGTTAATTCTAATTTCTAGAGTGTGATTCTTTATTACATTCACATTATGACATAAGTACATACTTATGTCAATTTAGTCGTATGATATAATTTACAATAGTTTACAAAAATTTCAAACGATCTACAATCTGGCTATTCTAAATAGCGACGACCTATGTATTCCTGTTTTTTTTTGTCTTATGGCAGGTGCTAGTTGCACGTTTACTTCAGCTGTATTGCGTGGCTGACTATCGCTGTAACTTTTGCTGTGCAATTTGTGTGTGTAAATATTCAGTGACCTTGCTGCAGCACTATCTCGTCGTTTATAATACTGTAGATCGATCGAAACATAATTCTCCGAGAAAACTGAAGAATTGAAGCCTGGACTCCTCTCACATTTTTTTTTTTTTTTTTTTTTTTGTCGGTGGAAAATCCTTTATGGACGCCATACGGTCTCTGTTCTTTCGCATGGCAGTGTAGGAGTCCCAGCTTGGTATACCTACTAAAAACCACCCCAATCCTCCAGGCACATTCCATGGAACCGTCTATCCAAGACATCAACTTCATGGAATTACCGAGTAGTTCTCTTTTTCACCCTCTCTTTATCACTGCTTGTTCTGGATTACTCTCTCTTCTCGCTCTTTCTGTTTCATTATGTCCTTGATCATTTTATGCAGCACATCCCAATTTTCCTTAGATTCTATCATTGTAGCTATCAGATTCTGTGAGGTTATATCTTTTCTGATCTTCCTATTTGCTATCTGCCTTATTGCCACCCAACGCACGCAATAGAATATAGTGTGCTCTACGGTGTCTATTTCACTACAGTATGCGCACCGCTCCTCTGCTACTTTTCCTATTCTTTTTGCAAAGGATCTAAACACACCGTGTCCTGTTAAGATCTGTGTGAGGTAATAGTCCACAGTCCTGTGTCCGCACTGGATCCAGATTTTGATATTAGGTATTAATTGCTTAGTCCACTGACCACTAGTAACATTTCTTTGCCACCTTTCTTGCCACAAGTCTAACGTTCTTTCTCTTGCGATTTTAGCTATTTTTTCTCCCTTGTGTTCGTAGACGTAGCTCCTCTCCTCTGCCATCAGATCTATAGGTGGTAGGCCTGTTATAACCTGAAGACTTAAGGTGGGTGCGGTTCTGTAGGCAGCCGCAACTCTAATCAGTACTCTGCGCTGTACTTTTTGCAGTAGTAGGCAATTTCTTTTGACTTCCAGAGCGTTATTCCACACCGGTGCACCGTATAGCAATATGGAATGGACCACTGCAGCCAACACCGCTCTCTTCGAACTCGTTGGTCCTCCGATATTTGGCATAAGTCTGGCGAGTTTGGCTATCTTATCTTCTGCCTTCTCTGCTATCTTCTCGAAGTGCTTCCTAAAGCTACCTGCGGTATCGAAGAAAATCCCTAGATACTTAATATTGTTCTTCGGCATAATTCTAATGTCATCTAGCTTAAAGCTTAGGCCTTCTCGTTTTCTTTTATTCGTAATAATCAGAGCTTCCGTTTTCTCCGACGCTAATGTCAGGTCATTTGCTTGCATCCATCTGTTTATGCGTCTAAGATTTTCATTAGTGATTCTCATTAAATCAGATTTGCTGTCAGCCGTCACAATCAATGCCAGATCATCCGCAAACGCTATGGTTTTTGCTCGTCCCTCCAGCGCAATTTCCAGAACGTCATTGTACAAGATGTTCCACAGAGTCGGTCCCAGAACAGAGCCCTGTGGCACACCGCCTTCCATTTCCAACGTATGTTTTTTGGTTACAATGATGCTTCTTTCGTTCAGGTAGTCATCTACAATATTAATCAAATATGGGGATATCTCTCTTTCGCAGCTTTTCTAAGATTATATTCCAGCTGGCCGTATTGAAAGCATTTTGAATATCTAAAGTTACCAAAACGTTCCATTTTTTGCCATGTTTTTTGCTTATATCTTTAATTATTTCGAGAGCCTGTAGTGTCGTATGTCCTTTTCTGAAACAGTATTGATGTTTCGCCAAACCTCCCTTGCTTTTTATCTCTTCTTCTAGCCTTCGTCGGATAAGAGCTTCATATAACTTGCTCATTGTATTTAAGAGGCAGATCGGTTTGTAAGAGTTTCGTTGTTCTGGTTTAATTCCTTTTGGTATGAGTATAACTTTTGCTATTTTCCACTCTCTTGGGAACGTTTGTGTTCTTAAAAGCCGATTTAACACGTCCAATAGCCATTCGTTATTTACCTTCTCCGTTTCCTTAATGGCTTCCGTGGGTATACCGTCTGGTCCTGGAGCTTTTCCTGATTTCATGTTATTTGCAGCGTCTGTAAGTTCTATGGCCGTGAATGGCAAAACTGTGTCGACTCTCTTTCTATAATCTTGTCGGGCCCTGCTTGAACATGGAAAGAGTTTTTTCGCAATCTCCTTTTTGTCCTTGTCTGGTATATCATACGGTACAAAATTTTTGAGGCTCTTAACTGCAATTTTATATCCATCCCCCCAGACGTCACTGTTCAGGTCATTACATAGTTTATTCCAATGTTCCCTTTTGGATACTCTAATTAATTTCCTGAGTTCTTTCTTCGTGAGCTTGTACTTTATGCTAGCTCGCAGTTTCTCAATTTCGCTGGCATTTGTTTTGGCCATTTTGGTATACCCTCTTCTTGCTTCCATGCATTGCTTTCTTTTATCGTTGATCTCGTCGCTCCACCAATATGGTATAGTCTTCTCTCCCCTTGGACCATTTATAATACTGTTTTTATACGCTTCCCCTATGATAGTTGTACATTCTTTGTGCGAACTCCTTTCCTGGGCATCCATGTTGCAAAGTCTAATTTTCATATTAGCGTTGAAGGCATTCCAGTCAATTATACGTTTTTGTTTTCCAGATATTTGCTTAACCACTTTATTGTGGTTAACTTCATAGCAGATGTAACGATGTTCCGTCAGGTTTTCTTCTTCCATCACTTTCCAATTTGTTATACGCGGTGAGATTTTTCGTGTGGAGAGAGTGACATCAATATAAGATTCTGTCCTTCCTCTTACAAATGTTGGTGCTCCTCCGTTGTTATGAACCACCAGATCTAGTGCAGCGATCCAATCTGCCCAGTGCTCGCCCTTCCTGTCGCTAATGGGGGATTCCCACAAGTGTGACTTGGCATTAATGTCACCAGCGATGATAACCTCTTCCTTTCGCGATCTAACATACTGTGCAATCTCGTCTACTTTTTCTTTATATTCACTGATATCTATATTGGGTGATATGTAACAGCCACAGAACGTCCATCCTTCAAAATTGATACTTATGTAACTTTCTCCCACCTTTATATCTGTTATCGGTAGTTTTTTATTCATAAAGATCACGGCCACATCCTCTCTTTCGTCCTTTATCCATTTGTTTCCTTTAATTATTGTTTTATTTGGCTCACTTACTAATACCATATCCATATCTTTTTGCTTGGCCATGGCATAGGCAAGGTCATGCGCTGCTCTTCCCCTTCCTAGATTTGTTTGCAGTATCTTAAAGCCCAGCCCCTCCTCTCACATTGCTGAGTAGCTATTGACCCGTTTTCATCATATTATAATTCTTTTCTAAAGAAAAGAATAATAATAATAATATAGACACATCGAAAAAATCATAATTAGAGTAGGCTATGTGAATGGATTGTTACTTTAGCCACTTTCACATAATGACATTTATTCCTTGACATTTAATTTGAAGTTATAAACTTTGGTTACAATAAAATGTCAAATAATAAATGTCATTGTGGTAGTGGCTAAAGCAACGGTCAAAAACATTTACATAGCCTACACCAATTATGTTTTTTTTTCGATGGTACGTTAATAATTGTGTGTTAAACCACACAATATTTAAGTAGATATAAATTGTTGCAGTTGGACATTCTAGTGCATAACTTGCATACCTTGGATTTTGCCTGATTGTCGGAAACTTTTTTAATTTAAATACAGTGAAATACGTTTAACCCGAAACTGACGAAACCGAAATTTCGTTTAGTACATTTAATTTACATATATGTATACATGCCTTTAACAAACACCAATAAAACAAAAATATTAACAAGAAGTTACCTACTGAAATTTAATACATAATTTGCAATTAAAAAAAAAACTAACTAAACGTTTATAACTGTTTTGAAAAATAATCTGATATATTTTTGGTATTGTCCTTTTTTTGCTTTGATTTCAAACCCCTTTTAATTCTCGCCGACGTGGCAGCTGTTTTCATATTTTGTTAATTGTGAGAAAGGATTTTGTGTTAAGCGATTTTTGTTTTGTGTTAAGAGAAAAAAAATGTAGGTATGTACCGCTTTATTGTTTCGTGTTAATCAATATTTCTTCTTAAGCATTTTCGTGTTAAACGTATTTCACTGTTCTTGTCAAATGGCTACTTTCGCATAAAATATTTATTTTTGTAGAAGACACGTTGAGGAAAGGTGTGTCGATTGAACTACTAGATTGAGTTGATGGAGTTTCAATAATAATAAAAATATTGAGTTGTATAGTCTCAGGTAGAAGCTCGATGTTGTCAAGGTATGTTTAGTTTTGTGTTATAGATCTGGTTGTTTTTCTGTTGCTGGTTATAAAAGTTTTAATGATGACAATGTGCTGCGTTTATTTTTCAAATATTGAATGGCGTAACCGGTTATGAACTTGTTCAGTTTAATGACGTAAACTGTGCTTTTCACTTTACAAAAAAAATACAGCAGATGCAAGAAATTACCGTCCACTAGAATTTGCTCAGGTTTTCAAAACTATTCGAACATGCGATATTGGACAAGCTGATTTCTCAATTGAACAAGTACTATATAATATTCTTACAAAGGAGAAACATGGATATCATGTTAACTTTTCTACATCTACGGTTATTGAATCTTTTTTCTTCGATCTTAGTCGCACTTTTGCTTGTATTGACCGTACTCTATTACAAACGAAATTAAATTAGTATAGTATTTGAGGTGTGGCTTTCAATTGGTGTGCATCATATCTTGATGGGAAGAACTAATTTGTTGTATCTAATATTAAATACAATTCTGAAATTATAAGAATCAATAGCTGAGCAGTTGAACGGGGCTCACCTCAGGAAAACGTGGTGGGCATTATTTTCTTGTTGGCCACACTGATTCTAATATGGTAACACTGGGTAATTGGCTGATATGTTTATTTGTTCTGGTGCTGAGGTTTACTATTTATATAATGACAGATATAATATTAGGTGTTGACAGTAGACATATAAACTTAAATATAACGACTGGGTATAGAGTTTCAGTGTATTTTTTAGCAAATAGAAATTTGGATTTTTGAAAAGAAAATTTAGTGAGATTTACGTAAATTGCAAATGATATTTTGATTCTAGGCTTTGATCCACATGAACGGACGATTAGGCCTCTAGAAACATTTTGGGGTTATCTAAGAGTTTTCAATTAATCAAGGTGTTGTGTATTTACTTTCTAGACATTCTTGTGAGCTCCATAAGTACGTCGCATCTTCCCTTGTAATAAATAAATTTATAAATAGATACGCGAGTAAATATCGTTACTCTCTAATCTTTTAAAACAATTCTTTCATATAGAAACAACAATTAGTTTAGAAAATTATAATATACATATATAACTAGACAACACAAGGTTACATAAAACATACCAGTAAGTTTTCGTTTGAGTGAGCTAGGAGCAGAATTACAGAAGTCTAGTTCGCAGTATCTACAAACTGTTACAAAATTCTGTTCACCTGCAACTTTAATCTCGCAAACATTTTGTGAGTTACTGCAACCTAGTTGGATGTATTTTTCTGAGTCCTTCATGCCCCAAATCCTATAACAATATTTGGCTGTGCAGTTGCTAACATCGTTAGCGTGGAGTTGGAAGCAAGAGTCCGGACTAGTACCACCACACTTAAAACATACCGTGGCAGAAGATAGGTTGAAAGTCCATGTCACCAAGAAGAAAATTATGAACTTCATAGTAAATGAATTAGTTAATGTATAAAAACAGTTTAGATTGTCAATTCATATTTTGACATTCACACAATGACATCACAATGACATATGAACTTATGTTGCCAAGATATCAACCATACCTGACGATACTGTGGATATTAATGGAATCATCACATAGATGAATTTTAAAAAATGTTTCGTTTTTCAGCGCCTTTATGAAAATGCGGCCAACTATTGAAGTACAAAGACTACTGACCACTACTGACGTCAAGAGGCACCATTTCAGTTATTGGCTACCATGAAAATATATTCTGATGTGATAATCTCTGATGACAATCATGACATTATTCATCTAATTTTCGACCAATTCTGAAGTAACTTTCAATTACAAACTTTTCGCATTAACTCCAACATGTTGAATAAATTATATCCAACTCTAAGCTTCTCTAATTTAGGTTTGTGACTGACAACTGTCACAATTTGGAGTACAATTTAAAACTATAGCAGTGTTGGCAATCTTGCTAAACAAAACACTTTAAAACTTTATGTTGACATGGTTGACATGCTTGGTGTTTAAATTCAAATGTGACAAAAAATTGATACGGTAATAGTTATTTACGAACCAAGTGCGTGAAATCATATTTCGCGAATGAGTGACCAGTTTAAAGCGCGAGCCGTAAGGCGAGCGCTTTATGGACACGAATTCGCGAAATGTTTCACGCACGAAGTTTGTACAATATTTTTTGTACGAGAACAATAATAATAATACAATGCGACTATAAATGATTGTAAATTTTCGACTTAAGTTGACAACACTTCTGTAATTTTATGTTAGCACACCTGATTTTTAAATTTAAATTTGTCATATTTGTCAAAGCAAAAGTCATACGAATAAAACCACTCAATTTAATTTTAACAATGGTATTTATTATTGAGCAAAACACATTTATTGTAATCGCTTATTTTCGAAGCGGCTTACAAAATGATGGTAATTAGATATATTCGCTGCAATCAACTTTTGAGCAATTTGTTGCAATGTATCCAGAGGACCAAGTTGATTACCGTAGCTTTACTATACACACTATAAGAATTGTTGAAAGGTTTTTGAACACCGGTAATGTGGCTAAAGGTAAATCTACTGGCCTTCCCACTGTTGCTACACCTGATGTTTTGAATATGTTAATGAACGTGTTGCGGAAAATCCTCATATTTCAGTATGTCGTTTATCTCAACAAATAGGTAAAGTCCCATTATCAATTATTATTATTTCCTTTTAACCGTTTTTACGTCCTTTCCTGAACTCTCCTATGAATCCACTCGTAAGATCCTAAAAAGCATTTACATCCGTATAAATTTACAATTGTTCAGCAACTTCATCCTCCTGATTTCGTATTACGAACACAGTTTTTTTATTGGTATAATAACAATCTGAGGCTTGGTTTCATCTGTCTGGCTATGTTAATTCCCAGAACTTTAGAACTTGTTCGGCAGAGAATTCGCAGAACTTAGTCCAAGTGCTATTGCATCTAGTTAAAATCAGTGTTTGGGTGGCAATGTCACGGCAAAGAATTATTGGTGCGATATTCTTTCAAGAAACGATTAATGCTCAACGCTACCAAACCATTATTTTGGAATCATTTACAAATCAGTTGGATGACATAGAGTTAACGAGTGGCTATTATCAGCAAGATTCAGCTACAGCAGACACTGCACAAATAACAATTAATTATTTACACCAATTCTTCCCAGACTGTTTGATTAGTGTAGGTTTGTGGTCAAGTAGATCTCCCGATTTGACGCCGCTAGATTTCTTTTTGTTCCCTTATTTGAAAAATACAATATACCGGAATCAAATACAGAATTTACAACAGTCACGGAACGTTATTGAGGAGGCAATAGCAAATAATGTTAACTAATGTATTTAACAATTTATCACGACGAGTACAATGTTGTTTAGCAGTGGAAGGTCGACACTTTGAGCATATTCTTTGAATAATTTTTGTTTAGTCGTTCAAAATATGCGTTCAAAAAACTCGTTTTCTATAAATCTTCCTTCTGGTATCGGTAAACAAACATGCATAACGCATCCACATGATACAAATGACATAACCTACAAATTTGTACCTATATACGAATAACCAGGCAAGCCAATTTTTCAGTGTTGCCAAAGTAAATATTTGTTACAAACATTTATAGTCACTTGGTATATACAATGCGACTATAAATGATTGTAAATTTTCGACTTAAGTTGACAACACTTCTGTAATTTTATGTTAGCACACCTGATTTTTAAATTTAAATTTGTCAAAGCAAAAGTCATACGAATAAAACCACTCAATTTAATTTTAACAATGGTATTTATTATTGAGCAAAACACATTTATTGTAATCGCTTATTTTCGAAGCGGCTTACAAAATGATGGTAATTAGATATATTCGCTGCAATCAACTTTTGAGCAATTTGTTGCAATGTATCCAGAGGACCAAGTTGATTACCGTAGCTTTACTATACACACTATAAGAATTGTTGAAAGGTTTTTGAACACCGGTAATGTGGCTAAAGGTAAATCTACTGGCCTTCCCACTGTTGCTACACCTGATGTTTTGAATATGTTAATGAACGTGTTGCGGAAAATCCTCATATTTCAGTATGTCGTTTATCTCAACAAATAGGTAAAGTCCCATTATCAATTATTATTATTTCCTTTTAACCGTTTTTATGTCCTTTCCTGAACTCTCCTATGAATCCACTCGTAAGATCCTAAAAAAGCATTTACATCCGTATAAATTTACAATTGTTCAGCAACTTCATCCACCTGATTTCGTATTACGAACACAGTTTTTTTATTGGTATAATAACAATCTGAGGCTTGGTTTCATCTGTCTGGCTATGTTAATTCCCAGAACTTCAGAACTTGTTCGGCAGAGAATTCGCAGAACTTAGTCCAAGTGCCATTGCATCTAGTTAAAATCAGTGTTTGGGTGGCAATGTCACGGCAAAGAATTATTGGTGCGATATTCTTTCAAGAAACGATTAATGCTCAACGCTACCAAACCATTATTTTGGAATCATTTACAAATCAGTTGGATGACATAGAGTTAACGAGTGGCTATTATCAGCAAGATTCAGCTACAGCAGACACTGCACAAATAACAATTAATTATTTACACCAATTCTTCCCAGACCGTTTGATTAGTGTAGGTTTGTGGTCAAGTAGATCTCCCGATTTGACGCCGCTAGATTTCTTTTTGTTCCCTTATTTGAAAAATACAATATACCGGAATCAAATACAGAATTTACAACAGTCACGGAACGTTATTGAGGAGGCAATAGCAAATAATGTTAACTAATGTATTTAACAATTTATCACGACGAGTACAATGTTGTTTAGCAGTGGAAGGTCGACACTTTGAGCATATTCTTTGAATAATTTTTGTTTAGTCGTTCAAAATATGCGTTCAAAAAACTCGTTTTCTATAAATCTTCCTTCTGGTATCGGTAAACAAACATGCATAACGCATCCATATGATACAAATGACATAACCTACAAATTTGTACCTATATACGAATAACCAGGCAAGCCAATTTTTCAGTGTTGCCAAAGTAAATATTTGTTACAAACATTTATAGTCACTTGGTATTGTTAAATACGTAATCGTGTATGACACACTACTAATCTCTTGATATTAATTAAAAAAATTTGAGTTGGCAGTATTGATTATTTGAAATAACATTTAATTTAAAATTATCAAATTCAAAATGGTAATTTATATAATATTTGTTGCTGCTCTGACATTGAATTACATACCTTAATACCAAATATATCAATTTCTATTTCATTTCCTTTCATTTTCATAGAAAAACAACGAACTGGGTAGCATAGTATTAAGGTTAGGAATTTATGATTTTAAAATGTCACTAAATTAATCAAGTTCCAGGAAGTACCAACTTTACTTTTACGCACTCGTGCTTAAAGTGACTTTTTACGCACGCAAATCGAATCGTGAAATGACAGGTTTTGATAAGCGAGTACAAAAAAGTCATTAGTATGGATTCATTTAAGTAATTTTAACCTAGTGCTAAAAGGTTTCAAGGTTGCCAAACCAAATATATTTACATCAAACAGAAAATAGAAAATTTTCTTCTGTCTGTAATAAAATATTTTTAACTGATAGATTATACGTTTCTGCCAAATTATTGCTATTAATTAACGTTATTGTTTATTATTATTATATTATTATGTTTGCTACAAATCCACAATACATCAAAATATTAAATGCAATAGCTGCGTTTGAATGGGGCATCTACAGCATGTCTGCTTAAAGAAGTCAAATGATTTAGTACAAACTCATCATATTGAAGAACTGTTACAAATACAAAGTGGAAATGCAACAGAGAAATTTTATGGATATTTTAAAGTCCAAGTCGGTGCAAGTAGCTGTAAACAATGCATGATATAAGATTGACTATTATGTCACTGATGACAACACACAACTGCCTTAGAAATCTTTTCTGTGTAATGTTGGTTTAACGGTTTTATGATTAAAAATTTCTCTCAATTACTTTGAGGTCCTTACAGCGTCGAATGAATTGTACGGTATGCATCACAAAGGTTAGATTATGCATTCATGTGTTTCTTCCACGAACAAGAATTGCGGTAGGTCTTCTTATAATCATTTCAGTACATATTTTACAGTTACCATTACGTTTTTCTCAATGTACTGGTTCGAACAACACTGTACCGTTTATACTTATATCTAAATATTCCACCCATTTCTATTGAGTTATAAGAGGATTGTAAAATGTCAAAATGCAGGAAATGACAACGTCACCGTTTTCGTTTTGCAAACTTCAATTTTTTATGAAATTCATAATTTTTTATTTTGCGACATGTATTCTCAGGTTATCTTCTGCCGTGGAATGTTATAAATGTAATTCCACTGGTGTAGGCCCTTGCTTCAACGTCCACACTAACGAGGTCGGTAACTGTACAGACAAATATTGTTATAGGATGTGGACTGTCAAGGCTTCACAAGTGAACGTAGAATTAGGCTGCAGTGACAAGGAAAATATTTGCGATATTAAAGCTCAAACAGAAAAGCAAATGAAATTTTGTAGGGCGTGCGAAGTAGACTACTGCAATGTTGCTGATTGTGTACTAAAATCAAAATTTACTTTTATGTTCTATATAATGTGTTTAGCCATATATTTAATTAAATATGATAATTTCGTAAACTGAAACATGTTTGTTTGTACAGCAATTTAGTAGAATCTACATTTTAAATCTTTGGATATATTTAGTTTGATGATTTGATTTCATTTTGAATATATAACCAAATATCTAACTAATGAAGTCATTACAAACATAATGACTTTATTATGTAAGATGTTAACGGAAATCTATAAATAATTAAAGATTTATTCTAAGTTTAATCAACAGTATATTTAATGTAAAGCATTACTTTTCTAGATTACGTTTTTTTTATATTATATTTGCAGTTAAACTATTCGTAAAATGGGTTCCACTTCATTGGTAAAGTTTGTAATGATGCTTCGTAACAAGGAATTGTTGCAGCCGTTAAAACTATAAAACGTACAGTAAAGTGTCATAGAAATAGTACATTGGGATACAGTTATTGATGACTGCAATAAAGTGTTTTTCTTTCACTATAACCATA
Source organism: Holotrichia oblita (assembly GCA_023690525.1). Lineage (NCBI taxonomy): Eukaryota > Metazoa > Arthropoda > Insecta > Coleoptera > Scarabaeidae > Holotrichia > Holotrichia oblita. The sequence continues at coordinate 49,609,365 of CM043015.1, forward strand.
TCGTAAACTGAAGGTTGTAGCATCAAGTAGTACATATCAGAAGATGAAACGAGCATACGACTCTAGGGCCACAGTGAATCATTGCCTGCGTGATTTACTTTTACGTAGCAAGTAGCGGTGTTTTAAAGATTTTATTTTGTTAACTGCGGCACGGCGTTCAAGATTATTACTCTCTTGAATTATGGACTGTTGTAATTGGCGACGACATAAATGGAGAGTAGTAAATGAAGTCGATAATTACTGTCATTAAATGTATACGATTTAAAATATCAGCGAATTCTGTACTCAAAGCGTACGATGTATGCAAACACATTTTGTCGTGTCGGTACTGCAAGATACAAGATCGTACTTTGGATGAACAATATTTTTATTTATGATAATACGGAGTGAGAACAACTTTACTCGCTATAAAAATTTAATCGTTAATACAGATTCAAGTTATGTCTACTTTCGTGGTAACGTAAAAGGTAAACACGTTATTGTAAACGCCATTAAAACCATACAGCGTGATGTACAGTCAACGGCAGCATGTAGACAGGGTAAGTCACGACTATTTATTTGGACTTTTGTATCTAAACGATCAAAGATTGATACTTTAGTAGCACATATAAGACAATAATTAAAAAGCAAAATAATTTTTAAATTAATTACACCACAACGATTAGGTAGAAGGGGTTGGTTTCAAAGACAAGCATCATTACGGAATTCATTCTTTAAAGGTAACAGGAGAGACACTATCTGTTGATGAAAACATCCTGCAATTATTTCGAAACGAAATAACTATTTAAATAAATTTTAGTGGAGATGCTTATCAGAAAAAAATGTTGGTGGATGCTGGCGAAAAGAACGTGAAATTATTAAAGAACGAAATCGCATACATGTTTTGCAGCCATGCAAGTAGAACTAACAAATTAAATATGTTAGTTATTGGCAAATTTCGGTATTGAAGAACTGTTTATTACGAAGATCGGCAAGATGCCTGGGTGACAAAAGAAAGCTATAGTGAATGGTTCAAGAAAGAATTTGTTTTAGGTGTAACATCAGAGTCAAAGAAAAAGAATCTATTCGAAAGAGTATTCTCATTTCTTGTTGAACAACTTTTATGTAGCGATAACCACATTTGACAGATATGTCACCAAACATAGTATCCATAGCCCAACCTACCGATTAAAATTGAATTCAAAATGTGAAAGATACATACAGGAAAAGAAGTTCTCTTACAAGATGATGACATTTAAAATTTGCTGAAAGATAAAATTTTTGCATTGCTTCAATTTTGAACTGAAATTTCGGTAAATCTAATGAAGAAGAAACTTGATTGTATGGAAAATCATCATTCATCATCAAACAATATCAACATGAAAAAATAATTGGGAAATCAGTGAGTCCACGCTGGGTATCTCGAACGGTAACGAGTCAGTGAAGCGAAGAAGAAACAAGCAGGTATATAATGAGGAGTAGAAGACAACAACATCAGTCTTTCGAAACCTTCTGAAGAAGCTGACAGCATGCTGATCATGATCAGCGAAACGTCAAGTGCAAATTTATCTACGCGACAACACTCGAAAGACTTCAATACAGTAGACAACGGTCGTGAAAATCTGCGCTCAACTACTCTTTTACCGCTACTATACAGGGTGTAACAAAATAACTGTAAAACATTTCAGGGGGTGATTCCTCAAGAAAAAGAGATAGGGTCTTTCATATAAAGAAACGTCATAAAACGAAAATGTAAAACTAATTTATTTAGCAGGCCGCTATTAGTAAAACAAATTTTGTGTACCCCCTTTAAGGGGATGTATCTTAACAAGGGATGCTCCAATGAAGTTTCTTCATATGAAAGACCCTATCTCTTTTTCGATGAGGAATCACCCCCTGAACTGTTTTACACTTTTTTTGTTACACCCTGTAGACTATTTTGAATAAATGTTTTTCTATTAAGTGTGTTCACGGGTTACTGTCGTAAATCAAATCGGTAGTCGGATGAAAATCTATAAGCATTGTGAAGACACGTTTTCAAGAATGCTTTTCTGTAAAACTGTCTGTGGCATCGTATGATTGGCAATCAATTTATTGAGTTTATGGTGATATGGTGGTTTTTTGAAAACGAATTTTCAATATTTTTGGAGGAAGTTCCTTCCTTTCTTTCTCCCCGGAATATTGATCAGTAGAAATTGTCACGTTTCTTGGATATTCCTTCAGATTTTTGCCTGTAAGGAAGGTAAAATCTACAAACAACAAACAAGTAAAAACAAGAGACGAATTGATCATTCGGATTGCGGTAGTGCTGTCTTGAAGGATGCAAAGATAACCTTAAAGGAGCCACACGCGGTGCTGTCAAGCGAATTCGAAAGTACATTGAGTCGATGGTGAAAATTGTGAAAGTTAATTTTGAGCTTATTGACGTTGCTTTGTTCAGCGTCTTTCGTAGTTATTACTTGGTATCCAAAAAATGTATACATGTTATATTGAATTTTTTATTAGAACTAATTAATATTACTACCAGCTACAACATTTACTATTTCTTCCAAAACAGCCTGTATACACGGAACTGGTTCGTTAGAACTTCTTGATGTTCTTGAAATTCAACACACAACAAAATTATATGCGCCTTCCAGTTTACCGGAAGTTGACGTCAACTTTCTTAATTTAAATAGCATGGTATATTTTTTATGAGTTTTTTGTATCGGGCATACAATTCTGCATCAAAACTTACCAAGATACCCTATGTCAAAAAATCAGCCGTTTTTGAGTTATTCAATTTTTTCAAATATAGGGCCAATTGCAACGTTATGTTGAAAATTCTGTATTTCTGAAGACATTGCAGCTAAAGATCTCATATTTGGCGTGTTATTAGCCGAAATAGCATACATCAAATTTATGTCCTAAAATTTATCATAGTTTATACAGGGTCGTCTAAAATTAACGTTCAATTCAACCAACTTTACGTCGATAAATGTCACTTTTTTTTTTAATAGAATAGCCTATATATTATTACATTTTTGAACACACTTAATAAATCTCTATTATTAATTATTAGACATATTAGCTTTTATATTTTACGGTTTTCGAGTTATTATAGATTTCCTAATAAAAGTCGCCTCTTTCATGCATTTAAAATCTCAGTAATCCTTGACTGTCAAAATAATTGATATTATATTTGTACTATAAATACACATAGGTGATATCTGTGAAGCAAAAAGGCATTCATGAAGACTGTAGCAGAAGTGTGAGTAGCACATGTCGAGTATATGACGACAGATATCCACATTTAAGCAAAATTACCTAAAAAATATAAATACAAGAAGCCAAAAAAGAATGTTAAACAAAAAAGCTTTGGAAAGGAATAAGTTAAGTGTGTTGTATATGTCATCGTGATCTGATTATATTGAGTTCTGTCTTTTGCAACGCTATTTTGTTTAATTTTCTTGTTTGAGTATTTGTAGGTCACTTTGCAGAAATTTGGATATCTGTCGTCAAATACTGTACATGTATCTACTATTCATAATCCTGTTACATTCTCCATGAAAATAAATCTAAAATGTTTCTTCTCTGTAATGTATTTCATTTATTATTTTGCTTCACAGATATAATATAACACAAATGCAATATCAATTGTTTTGACATTCAAGAATTACTAAGATTTTAAATGCGTTAAAAAGCATATTTTCCGGACTTTCATCAGAAAAGTACTTATGACTCGGAAATAATAAGGAATGATAGAGAATTATTAAGTGTATTCAAAAATGCAATATACAGGGTCCGGCAACGAAGCGGGGACGGAAGATTACACGCTTATTTGAAAGTTTGTCAAATATTTAGTCATCGGATATTCTTCCGCACCATCAAGTGTACGTTTTAAAAATATTTTGTTTTATACAGGGTGTTCCAGATGGAAATGCCAGACTAAAGTTGCATTTTTTAATGGAACACCCTGTAGATTAATAGAGAAAATAATCCGCGCTTGAAAGCTGGTTACAACGATATAATGTTGTATAGGCCTAAAGTTGATAGTTTCTGTGTAAACAATGATTTTACTTGATAAATTGATACATTTCAGTAGGCTATTCTGCATAGGGAAAAACCAAAGATTCGAAACCAACAGAGTAGAATATTTTTTACTAGTATGGACTGTCGTTACTATGTGAAATAAATTCTGCAACTGCTCGCTTTATATAGGGTGTTCACAATTTTGCAAAATCGAAGAAATCTCGACATTTTTAAATAGAACACCCTGTATATTTTTTGCTCATTGGAAAGCTCTTTTACTACGCTTTCTATTGATACCTCATTTGATACATCTAGGATAGATCATTTTCTAATTATTTCTTTTTAAAGTTGAATTAATGAGAAATGCTTGTATTTTTAGAAGCTAATTTGCATTTCAAACCTACTGTAAGATCGGATCTTCGACAAATAATCCATAAATGGTCTATAACAAGAAGAAACTCCATTTAGTATGAGAAACAATTCATTTTCACTCAGCGGTGAAAGGTAACATTAATTTAATATAAAGTAAAGGTGTAAAAGTTTTAAACTTGTGTACAAATAATCAAGTTGTACAAAATTTCGTTTTGTGTTATACAGTATTTCGTTCAATCTTTAAAAGAAATTGTTATAATGACTAATTTTAGTAGATACTCAACAAACGCAAGCTCCTACCTTCAATAGCTGTTACGTTTGAAATACCATCTATACTTACGTCTCTCCACATACAGAACATTTAGAGCGACTAAGGCCAGCTAGAAAAGAGATAGATCTAGAGTGGAGCGGTTGTAAAACATATACGGAATAGCACGCTCGCCAATGCGTTAATTCCGTATATGTTTTACAACCGCCCCACTCTAGATCTATCTCTTTTCTAGCTGGCCTTACTCGCTCTAAATGTTCTGTATGTGGATTTTCCTGTATTGTTAATAATACGGCCAGTTCGCTTTGTTTATTGATTACCGGTTTATTTGTTTCTCCCTTCTTGTAGGTTACACCATCAGCTTCTATAAATTTCTCTAATAATCTTTCAAATGCTTCCGGTCTTCTTTCAAGGTTTGGAAATCTCTCTGCATATACTCTACTTGCTAGGAGACAATTCCTTGTACACTCCTCAAGAATAAATATCATATTTACCATTTCTTGAGTAGGTCCCTACTAAAATTAGTCAATATAACAATTGCTTTTAAAGATTGAACGAAATACTGTATAACACAAAACGAAATTTTTTACAACTTGCTTATTAAGTATACAAGCTTAAAACACCAGATAACTTGATCAGCAGTGAATCTATTGAAAATGCTATATTACTTTATATTAATTTAATGTTTGCTTTCACCGCTGAATGAAACTCAATTGTTTCTCATACTAAATAAACTAAACTTTTTGTTATAGACCATTTATGGAATATTTGTTGAATATCCAATCTTACAGTAGGTTTGAAGTGCAAATTAGCTACTAAAAATATAAGCATTTCTCATTAATCCAACTTTAAGAAGAAATAATTAGAAAATAATCCATCCTAGGTGCATCAAATGAGGTATCAATCGAAAGCGTAGTAAAAAGGCTTTCCAATGAGCAAAAAATATACAGGGTGTTCCATTTAAAAATGTCGAGATTTCTTCGATTTTGCAAAATTGTGAACACCCTGCATAAAGGGAGCAGCTGCAGAATTTATTTCACATAGTAACGACAGTCCATACTAGTAAAAAATATTCTACTCTGTTGGCTTCGAATCTTTTGTTTTTCCCTGTGCAGAATAGCCTACTGAAATGTATCAATTTATCAAGTAAAATCATTGTTTACACAGAAACTATGAACTTTAGACCTATACAACATTATATCGTTGTAACCAGCTTTCAAGCGCGGATTATTTTCTCTATTAATATACAGGGTGTTCCATTTAAAAAAATGCAACTTTAGTCTGGCATTTTCATCTGGAACAATCTGTATAAAACAAAAACTTTCAAATAAGCGTGTAATCTTCCGTCCCCGCTTCGTTGCCGGACCCTGTATAGGATGTTCCATTTAAAAAAAGTGACTTTCATCGATGTGAACTTGGTTGAAATGAACGTTAATTTAGGACGACCCTGTATAAATTATGATAAATTTTAGGACGTAAATTTGATATATACTATTTCGGCCAAATATGAGGTCTTCAGATGCAATGTCTTCAGAAATACAAAATTTTTAACATAACGTGGCCCTATATTTGAAAAAAAATTGAATAACTGAAAAACGGCTGATTTTTGACATAGGTTTCTCAGTAAGTTTCGATGTAGAATTATAAGGCCGATACAAAAAACTCATAAAAAATATACCATGCTATTTAAATAATAATTCTGCTAATAAGTCCAGATGATATCAGTTAGTTATAATTACAAGTTTTCAGAAATGTTGAATTTCAAGAACATCTAACGAACCAGTTCCGTGAATGACTCTGTGTATGAAGAGCGGTCCAGAAAATCAGGTAAAAATTGTACACATTACGAACATCATCAAGTTTCGAAACTTCGAAAGTAACGAACAAACTTACAATGGCGACAAATCACGTATGGAGATGTTTATCAGAAAAAACTGCTTGCGTAACAAATGAAATCTTTAGAGAATGGCCCAAAGAACTTATTCCAAGTAATACGGGAGTTAAAGAAAAATAATCTATAAAAAGAGTCATTCTTCTAGTAGATAACGTGTCTGCTTATTTGTTGTTGAACAACCTTTAAGTAATCACAACCACACACACACACACACACACACAACATGGGATCTATAACCCAACGTAGAGTCCGAAATAGAATTCAAAATGTAAAGTTCTTTTACAAGTTGATATCTTTCAAAACTGAAATTTTTGCTTTGGTCGAGTCTTGAGCTATATAAAAATATTTTAAAATATTTAAGTCGTCATATTCACAATGATTTACTGACAACTTCAATTAAATTATTTGATACATTACGTTAACATTACTAAGCGTAATCATTTAAACTAAATAATACGTCATCTAAAGCGGCCTTCAGAGCATTCTCTTTAAAAAATAAATCGGAAAGCACTATATGTTCACATTCCAAAGAACATCCTCTACAGTTGCAATCTTTATGAGCGATATTGACGAGTCTTTCATTGGTTTGTGATGCTTTTTCTGAACTGCTGCGACTGACAGATTCCTTAATCGGAGCTCTACTTAAAAAAGTATTCATTTCAGTAATTAAATTCACGCAAAATTTTAATTTCTCTTTATATGTTGTAACTTTCCCTTTGGTCTTTTTCAATTGATTTAATAAATCTTCCATGTCAATTTTACTTTTACTCAGTTCTTGTTTAAGATTATCTATTTCATTTTGCAAGCTGTTTTCTCTAACTATAGCCAAATCTCTTTCCTGGAAATAGGTAGCCTTTATATTATTTATCTTAGTTTGACTACATTCGTTGTCTTTGAACATCTGCCTTTCTTTATCTCGGAGTAAATACTCCGTTTGTAATAACCTTTGCTGGATATCTTGCAAATTTGTATTGAATTTTCCCCTTTCTTCGTTTAAAGTACTTTCAAGTGATTTTATTTTATCGTTGGTTTGTTCGATATCCACTTTTAACATAGCGTTGGTGTTAGATAATTTCACGTTTTCAGTAAGTACTTGCGCTAAATCTATCATTAACTTTGAAATTGCATCTCGTTCAGATTTGTTTACATTTGATATTATCTCTTGGTTCTTGTTATTGTTATTTGGCGTGGGGGTATTCAATTCCGATAATTTACTGCCTTTTACACAGGCTTTCTTTGAATTTTTGACGTATCTTGGACATAAATTTTCTGTTGGATTTTTTGACATTATTTGTGTATAGAATTTGACAGGTGTTGTCAAATAATCAGAATGCATAAATTACAAATTAAATTAATTTTATTCAATATAAAAGAAATACACAAAAGATGGTATATTTTATAAGAAGAGTATAAATATATATGTAATAAAGTAAGGTATAAGGACAATAGTAAATAACATATTATCTATATCTGTCAATTGAATTATTCAATTCGATTTATAAAATATGTGGTTGTAACACGTCAGTTGCATAATTAAACTTACGAGATACATATTTAGTGGATGTTTCACTGTAAGAGTAATAGCAGTATTGCAGTAATCGCTATTGCATGTTCTACACTGCTTTATGCTATCCCTATTCATCATTAGTGTACTACAATTCACATCTACATTTGTGCATCCCCGTCTTATATGCAATTGTGAGTTGTCCATCGACCATATCACAAAGCAGTTACTAGCGAAGCACATCGAAACGCTTCTGTCAAGCTTATGTTCTTTGATCCTATCTATTGGCACTGAAAAGCATGGTCCTTTGGCTAATGTTTCGCACTCAATGCATATGTTAGCGTCGTGATACTTTAATGAAACTGTTATTAAAAACGCGACAATAAAATTTCTCAAATTCATTTTATCGATAATGTTGATAATACAGTTTCAGAAAAAAAAATTACAACTTTGCAAGATTTGTGCTGTCAAAATTGATATGTAAGTAAATATTTCATTTGAGAAAAGTAAAATTTGGATTTCATAGAAAATTGTTTGCCGTACCGTGAAATGGGGTGAAGTTGACCAATTTTGAACTTTAATTAAAAATAGGTAGTATGTAACATTAAAAGATGAAAAATTATTTTCTACTATGACATGGGTATAAATATCACCTTCAAATATAGTAGGTTAAGGTAGGTTAAGAGTGGGGTGGCATGCGGGCCTATTTCACCGCGACCTTTACAGGTCTATTGTGATCCCCTTTACCTTAGAGAACGCTCTCTAGTTTCGCCTTCTTAATCAGACTTATCATTTTTTAGAGCGGCTCCTTTGTGTAGCCGTTGGCTGTGGGGTTCTCTACCCCATTGCTAGAAACCTTGTCCTCGCTAGGCCGTCACAGTGGCACAAAACATGAACTGGGGTTTCTTCTTCCTCTTGACAGAATCTGCAGAGAGCATTTTCTGCCAGGCCTATGTTAAACATATGCCTATTCAGTCTGCAGTGACCGGTCATCAGACTTACTATCATTTTGACAGTCTTCCTGTCTTTACTCAGTAGGTCTTCAGTAAACTTGGGCCTCTGTTCCCTTAGCAACTCCTTAGCTTGTCTTTGTCCTGGCGATCTTTCCCACCATTCCTTGGACTTGTTTTGTGACCATTCGTAGATGGACCTCTTAATTTGTGATTTGGTAGTGCCGAAGGAAAGGGCCGCTCGTATGAAAGGCCTTGATGAACCTCGTCTGGCCAGCTCATCGGCCGCCTCGTTTCCCTTCACCCCCGTGTGGCTGGTGACCCAGGCCAAAGTTATTTTCCTTAGGGTGCCCGCCTCATTTAGGGCTCTTACGCAGTCCCAAACCAGCTTTGAGTCAGCACTTGCGGAACTAATAGCTTTAAGAGCTGCTTGGCTGTCAGAGTAAATAGCGACGCTTTTTCCTGGTTCGGCCCAACTGTCTACTTCTCTGACACAGTGGTGAATCGCCGCAACCTCAGCCTGGAAAATTGTCGAGTCCTTGCTGAAGCTCAATGAAAGGGCCTTGCACGGCTTCTTTCTATAAATACCAGCTCCTACGCCGTGGTCCGTTTTAGAGCCGTCGGTATACCAGCTTGAGTCCGCTCTTACTGGGATTCAAATATAGTAGTTAAACATATAATATTTAATACCCATTAATCCAGAAGAAAATTATATTTGCTTTTGGTTAACTTCACCCCGTTGGAGGTGAAGTCGATCACAGATATACTTTGTTCTTTAAAAATGGTTTTCGGATAATTGGGGTTGACTTGACCAAAATAAAACAATCTCTAACTTACAACTAACACTTTATTTGATTGAATGAAGAAAAAACTCCGTAAAGTTATTTGCAAGGCGACTACTAATTTATGTAATTATTTTGATACAAACATTCCCTTAAAGTTAAAAATTGACATGTCAAAGTCAAAATAAACTTTGGGTTCACCTAATTTTATTTTAACGTTATACAAAGAAATATCGTCTTTATCTTCTATACTGGGCCAAATAAACATGTCAGCTTTATCTCGTTTTAAACAATTAACATTAATTTCCTCACCATTCACTGATAATACTTTCCCAATATCTGACTATCCTTTTGGTTTGATATTCTAACTAGGTACCCAAAAATTCTTTTCTATTTTGTCAAACTGTGTATTAGTTTCTCGTTTTCTTTCTTTTTTAGGTACTTCTTCTCTTTCTTCTTCTTTCTCCTCTGCAGAACTTTGTTCGCTTTCGCTTTGCTCAACAATTTTCCTCCTTATGCTTTGAACTTTACTTGTAGTAGGTAGGCGCTCGTCTTCCTCTTTTTCAGGAGAACCTTCAAATGCAACATATCTTCCGGGAATAACTAGACAAATCTTTGCAGGTGCCTGCCTGTCGGTTAATTTCACCCAGGCGGTCATCTTCACCCCAAAACAACCACGAAATTTCATAATTCTACAAATGTCAAAGTTATGCAAAACTCGAGAGCGGATATATCTGTCAGTTTAAATTATTATCTATACAGCATAACAACTTGAACTATGAAAGCTATCTGGGAAAGCCTTAAGGCGCGTACTTTTATTCATCGATTGACGCAGCGCTTGAATCATAAATCTATCAGGCCGTCTGTTTAGTAAACGCTAGAAATGCGATGAATAGATTGGACAGTTCTTTTTTCAATCATGCATCGGATGCTCATTGGATTCATCGGCTTTAGGAGTTGATGGAACCGATGGATTTGTGGTGGGGGTAAACATCTGATCGCACTTGTTGTCATAAATATAACCTTGTATGATTTGTATCTCTCTATTCCTCTATTGTCAAACTCACTGGCATCTCAACGGGTGCGTTCTTTTACTAACCGGTAATCGTGCTCATCGGATGTATCTGATGACGTCATTTGACATCCATCATAAATTAAGCGCTTCATTAATGCGATGAATAAAAGTACAAGTACACGCCTATAGGAGAAAGTAGTGGGAGGTATTAAAAGTATCAATTTTAGCATTGTCAACTACATAGTTATATGACAGGAATGTCAGTGGTTATGTCAAACAATGTCAAATACTTTATCCAACCAACGAACTTTATCCTATGGAATACACAATTAATGAAAAAGTGCAAATTATAAAGTGGTTTCTTTAACACATTCTACACGTTTATATTCAAAAACATATGATAAGTATCTAAATAAGCAACCAGCAACGTTTTAATAATACTTAGGAGAAAGTTTGATAGTTCCGTAAAGTAATTGACATAACCACTGACATTCCTGTCATATAAAAAGTTGACAATACTAAAAATTGATACATTTAATTTTAACTCCCACCACCCTCTACTATCAATAGGCTTTCGTAGTTCAAGTTGTTAGCCTGTATACAAGAACTTATTATGTACAATGCGACTATAAATGATTGTAAATTTTTGACTTAAGTTGGCAACACTTCTGTAATTTTATGTTAGCACACCTGATTTTTAAATTTAAATTTGTCATATTTGTCAAAGCAAAAGTCATACGAATAAAACCACTCAATTTTTTTTAACAATGGTATTTATTATTGAGCAAAACACATTTATTGTAAGGGCTTATTTTCGAAGCGGCTTACAAAATGATGGTAATTAGATATATTCGCTCCAATCAACTTTTGAGCAATTTGTTGCAATGTATCCAGAGAACCAAGTTGATTACCGTAGCTTTACTATACATCTACAAGAATTGTTGAAAGCTTTTTGAACACCGGTAATGTGGCTAAAGGTAAATCTACTGGCCGTCCCACTGTTGCTACACCTGATGTTTTGAATAATGTTAATGAACGTGTTGCAGAAAATCCTCATATTTCAGTATGTCGTTTATCTCAACAAATAGGTAAAGTTCCATTATTAATTATTATTATTTCCTTTTAACCGGTTTTACGTCCTTTCCTGAACTCTCCTATGAATCCACTCGTAAGATCCTAAAAACGCATTTACATCCATATAAATTTACAATTGTTCAGCAACTTCATCCTCCTGATTTCGTATTACGAACACAGTTTTGTTACTGGTATAATAACAATCTGAGGCTTGGTTTCATTTGTCTGGCTATGTTAATTCCCAGAACTTCAGAACTTGGTCGGCAGAGAATTCGCAGAACTTAGTCCAAGTGCCATTGCATCTAGTTAAAATCGGTGTTTGGGTGGCAATGTCACGGCAAAGAATTATTGGTCCGATATTCTTTCAAGAAACGATTAATGCTCAACGCTACCAAACCATTATTTTGGAATCATTTACAAATCAGTTGGATGACATAGAGTTAACGAATGGCTATTTTCAGCAAGATTCAGCTACAGCAGACACTGCACAAATAACAATTAATTATTTACACCAATTCTTCCCATACCGTTTGATTAGTGTAGGTTTGTGGTCAAGTAGATCTCCCAATTTGACGCCGCTAGATTTCTTTTTGTTCTCTTATTTGAAAAATACAATATACCGGAATTAAATACAGAATTTACAATAGTCACGGAACGCTATTGAGGAGGCAATAGCAAATATAGGACCTAAAATGTTAACTAATGTATTTAACAATTTATCACGACGAGTACAGTGTTGTTTAGCAGTGGAAGGTCAACACTTTGAGCATATTCTTTGAATAATTTTTGTTTAGTCATTTAAAATATGCGTTCAAAAAACTTGTTTCATCCATCGTTTTCTATAAATCTTCCTTCTGGTATCGGTAAACAAACATGCATAACGCATCCAAATGACATAACCTACAAAGTTGTACCTATATACGAATAACCAGGCAAGCCAATTTTTCAGTGTTGCCAAAGTAAATATTTGTTACAAACATTTATAGTCACTTGGTATATACAGTGTGTAAAAGCCAAATGCAATAAATTCATTATTTCGGTTATTGTAAATATTTATAAAAATCCCGAAACACACCGATGTTGTTATCGAAATTCAAATACAATATACTCAAAAAATACAATGTAATGCAAAATGTAAAGAAAAATGCATTTTGAACATCTACTTCATTGTTCACTGTGTCACTCATAGTTATTTTGGTGTTGTTATACAGGGTTTCCACGGCCAAGTGGGACATAGGCAGAATACATATAAAATCGGTTTTCAGTGAATATTATCTCTCTAATACTACTTCATTCAAAATTAAGGGCCGCATATTATAACTGGGTTAACAATGAACATTTCCATAATCATAGTACAAAGAAAGTCATTTTAATAAAGCTAAAAAATTATTATTTTTAAATCTATTGTTCGTGAATTCCTAATAAGGCTTTTAATACGTCAGTTACTGCAAGCGTCCGTGGCGTAATGGTTCGCGCGACGGCTTAATAACGCAAATGCAAGGATTGTTTAGGGTTCGAATCCCGGCAGATTAGTTTTCTTTTTTAATTTTTATCTCCAACAATAATGCTACAAATTCAATAACACTACAAAAATCAGAGATTTTGAAGACTATAAAATCGATATTTTGAGGATTAAGGTAAATAATGAATAATATTTACAATAAAAAAATGATCACGTGCTATATCATTCGATTTTTAATTGTTACTAACGACGAATCATTTGTCAAAATAAACAACAAAACTTAATAAGATAAAAAAAAAATAAAAAATAAAATTCATTTCTCGGATTCAAACCTCAAACAATCTGTGTCTTACGTTATTAAGGCGTCGCGTGAACGTCTGCGCCACTGCCGCTTGCACAATAGGTTTAAAGATAATAATTTTTTTGGCTTTATTAAAATGACTTTCTTTGTACTATGATTGTGGAAATGTTCGTTGTTAACCCAGTTATAATATCCGGCATTTAAATTTGGATGAAGTAGTATTAGGGAGATAATATTCACCAAAAACCGATTTTACATGTATTCTCCCTATGTCCCACTTGGCCGTGGAAACCCTGTATATTAGGTTTGGTTATCTATGTGGTCGATCGATGTTTTATTATATCTATGGTTTATGCGATCTATATTTATTTATACGGTCACAAGAAAAATGTATGTGAAAATGTATATGAAAAATTGTAAGAACCAGTCTGTAATAAACAACCGTACAAATCACATCGTCTTTAAATTAATAAATATTTTAAATAGAAAATTACAGTAAAAGATATCACAATCACAGTAAAAGATACCACAGGTATTTTACATTTTTTTTACATTTTGCATTACATTTCATTTTTTGCGTATATTATAGCAAATTTCGATAATAACGTGATTTTATTTTATTCCATCTTAATTGTTACCTACAACAAACTTAAAAACGATTACATTTTTGAATAGAGAATAAAGAGACCTTTCAAACGATATATCACAAGCCTATACTTCCCATTAAAAAAAATAGTGGTTGTACCTGTCGTTGGAAGGGGATTGAAGGTAGGGATCGCATTTTCACGTCAAAGAATGTCAACTTATAATTTAAATTTGCCGTGTTTCGGGATTTTTTATAAATATTTACAATAACTGAAATAATGAATTTATTCCATTTGGCTTTTACACACTGTATACTTTAACTAGCACCTGGAACTTTTCATTCAGTACTTTTAAGTCAAAGTTTAATGACTTGTTATTGTAACAAAATTACGTCGTTAACTTCAGAGGCCTCTATATTTTTCAAAAAGATAACAAACGATTTTTTGCATAAAAAGCAAGCAAAAAATGTAGCGAAAGTAGAAATATGCGTAGACATTTATAAAAAAAATTACAAGTACGAAGAATACGTAGTAATAAAATTTGTTTGCACTTTTCGCTCAACTTAACCCCAAGGGTCATCCACACCCCATATTTTACGGTATATACGTTACAGGTAACATGGTGTTTATTTTAAAGCTTGTGTATAAAACAGTTTTTGTTATGTCAATGCTATTACTGTACGTAAGATGCATGTGTACAGCCGATTGGACGGGGACAGGCAGTAATTTTGCATAGAAAAGCCCTGGTCCGTTATAGCACCTAATAGGACGGTAATGAGCTATGCATCAATGATTACAAATGCTCAGTTTGCTGCGAACAACAACGCTGCAACACCATACGGCGAAGCAGTGGCAAAAATCCGATGGTCCGTTGTTCGCGCGTCTACTTCCAGTTAGAAATTAATTAGATATTAATTATGTGTGTAATCTGAATGTATGGTCATAACGCATTGTGTGTATTTAACGCGCTCTACGGCACAATCTCTTTTCCAGGAAGAAAAGCGCTCGCATCGGGTAACGTTCTCTGAATACAATGAACCGTGCTCTACCATCACGGACTTTCGCTAATTTTCATGCCGATGCCGTATCAAAATATTATTAGCGAGGTGTTTGTATAGCAGCAGCAGCAGCAAAGGCAGAAATACGTAGTATCTTTTGAAATGTCGTTTAAAAGGCTTTAGATGCACTATCACGTTTTTTTAGTTCATAAATTGCGTCTAAAACAGATTTAATCTTCAGATAGACTTAATTTCATTGAGAAGTTAAGTATGATTTGCACTGATTGAATATTCTTTTGCTGTTCATTCTGCTCCATTTCAGCGTGCCTTTAACTTGCTGCTCTATCCTATTGTTGGATTATTTAAAAATATTTACTGTTATACAGAATGATCGGAATATACGTAATTCGACATTAACTTTGTTATATTAAATGGAAGACTCATCAAAGCCATGGGGACAGCGAGTTGTCAGAATATGTTGGTGTACTTTCACAGGACAAAGCGTGTACGCATCTACGTGTGCCATGGAGGGTCGACAGTTTCCTGAGCGAGTTAGAGAGATGCCAATATGTTGCGTCGTTTCCACAGTCAACCATTGTGGAGGAACGATAGGAGCTGGGGTCTAATTCTTCAGGAGGATGGTGCCATTTCTCTCGGAGGATTGGATTCCAATTGATCTACCATTCGCTGTTAGCAGCAAAGTATCAGCGCGGCATTATAAAGACGATATAATGCTGTCACAATTATACACACACAAAGCACGAGTTATCGTTGATACTCATACAAGCGATACAGCTTAAGAAGTCACTGCAACTAGCTAGCACCCACCACACATACAAAAAAGGGAAAAAGTATGATTTTGAACTTTTTCTAATCAGTCGTGTGTTCAATGGAGATGCGACCAACTTTTAGTTGTTCTGAAAGTGGAAAAGTTATTGCAATTAGCGGTGAGAAAGATGTTTAAGAAATGAACTACCCATCTTTTGTTGACCATCGTCTCAGTAATGTTTCATCTAAAAATATGTTGAAAACGTTTAACAGTATCATCCCGGCCAAACTTACCAAGACTATCCCAGCAAATTTTGCGAATATTGACGATATAAATAATTATTTTGTCGATCTACGGGAGCATGCTTCCGAAAACAATAAAACTAATCTTTTGGCTTTTTACAACAATAACGTTTCTAAAAAAGTGGGGACCTTCTTTCAATTTTCTCTAGTTTCACAAGAAGTTATTCAAGATATCATATCGCAAATATGATCTGACGCTACTGGGTCTGACAGTTTGGGCATTCATTATTCGGCTATGTTGACGTTACATGATCCCCTATATCACACACATAATCAATTCTTGTTTAGAAACCAGTACATTTCCAGATTGCTGGAAGGAAGCACTCGTTATTTAATAATAATAATAATAAGAGTTCAGAGTTTCAGACGTAAGTCTGCTTACACTAACCCTGAAAGGAAGAGAAAGTAAATATCAAGAAAAACAAAATAACATACATACTACAGTGCATAATGTTATTATGAAACAACAATCTGCGTAATGATCATAACAGAAAAGAAAAAAGAAACATACACATATACATATGCCATACATCTACAAGCGTATACTAAAAGAGATAACAATATTCAGCAGAGGAAAGTAATAGAATATACTAGTAAGCGGATAGGCAGAGTGGCACACACCTCACTGATTCTGACTCAAGAGTTGTTTGAGACGAGACCTAAAGGCAGGAACGGACAATTTTTTTAAGGAGCTATCAAGATTATTGTAACGGAAATAGATATTATAAGAAAACGAACGCTTGAATAAAGATGAAGTAAAGACTGGTGGTGATATTAACCCTCTAAATCTCGTCGTAATACTGTGAATATCGGACCTAAAACGAATTTTTTTAAATAGATATGGAGGAGTGCGATGCAGTAGGATACCATGGAAAGTCGTCAACATTTTTAACTCCTTAACGCCTGTTCCACATATTCAGCCAACCAACCGCGCTCAGTTTATGCGAGACTCGATCGTATTTTCTGATACCAAATATAAATCTAAGGCATGAATTTTGAATCTTTTGAATGCGAGTAGCAGAAAGTGAATCAATTGCAGGATGGTAAACAGTAGAGCAGTATGTAAATTGAGACAATACCATTGCCTCACATAACCTGGTTTTGATATTACACGGTAGGGATGTCCTGTGAGGATACAGTTTTCTTAAGTTTAAGTATGCATTTTTAATGTACTTATGTACCTGATCACGAAATCTGAAAGAATTGTCCATGTGTAACTCCAAATTTTTAGACTTGTCCACCGTTGAAACTGCAACACCTCCAATAGTAACGTGAAAAGCATGTTGCAATTCGCTACACGTTTTTGATTTCCCAAAAAGCAACAGCTGTGTCTTCAGTGGATTGAGCTTAAGATTGTACTGGATAGAAGTAGTGTGAAGATTGTTAAGATCGGCGTACCATTTTCTCCTTAGCAGATTGCCAATCATGTGGTGAGAACGATAAATATAATTGCACATCGTCTGCGTACATGTACATCTTACAAAATTTTGCACATTTAATAAATTGAGACGTATAAATTGAAAAAGAAGTGGCCCTAAAATGGATCCTTGGGGAACTCCGACAGCTAACTTCAGTGGATGTGATACCTCTGAGTCCACAGAAACAGATTGAAAACGATTAGTTAAATAATTTCTTATCAGATCCGTAGATTTTATATCTACTCCCAAGTAGTGAAGAAGAGAGCACAAAGTGGCATGGAAAACAGTATCAAAGGCTTTTGAAAAATCCAAAAGCACTAAAGCAGTAATTAATCCTTTATCAGTAGCAGCCATAATATCATCCGTAATTGACAACAGAGCAGTTTCACAGCTGTAACCTTTTCTGAATCCTGACTGAGTGAGAGGAAGTATATTGTTAGCTTCAACGAAATTGGATAATCTTCGATAGTGCAGGGAGCACACTAATTGGACGGAGATCACCAAGACTCAACGGATTTTGAATTTTTGGAAGGGGTTTAACTAAAGCAAATTTCCAAGAATCAGGCAGAACAGATTGCTCAATGCAACAGTTAATAATGTGTGTTATAAACGAAATTAGGTGAGGGCAGCATATTTTAATCATTGTTATATTAATGCCATCTGCACCGGTTGAAGTTGATTGGATACTATTGATAATGCTCGAAACTGATATTGTATCTACAAACGAGAAAGAAAACGATAAGTGAGAACTGGAAACCGAGTTGTCGAAACACAAGCTTGATACAGAGGGTGTGGCAGGCTATTCATAAAGAAATTATTAATTACGTCAACATCAGAAAGATTTTGTGGTAAAGGCTGTGAGAAGCGGGTATTGAAGTCTAAATATGATATATGTTTCCATAATACGTTTGGAGATCTGCTATTAGAAATATAGTTAAAATATGCTCTTTTTTCACGATTAAAAGACGATCTAGTTAGGTTTCGAAGAGTCTTGTAGTAATCCCAGTGAGAAGGACATCCTGTATGCCGGAATCTGTTTTTAGCCTTATCTCTTAGTTTCATTAGAAGTTTAAGATTATCAGTAAGCCAGGGCAGACATTTTTTTGTAAATCTTCTGGTAATTAAGGGAGAGTGAATAAAAAACAGCTCCAACAAACTGTTGTTTAAAAAGTTAAGCTTGCCATTGATATCATCTAAAGAAAACAAGAGATGTAATGGAAGTGCATACAAGTCAGCATTGAATTTAGTAATATCAATCCGTTTAGTCTCTATTTCTCTCTCCAAAATTTTACGACCCAAAGAATTAAAAGATTTGCGCCCAAGAAGTATCCTGCCAGCTCTCTCTAAAATTCTAGAAAGAATAGTTGATCAGCAGTTACGTCAGTACCTCGATCTACATAGCTTGTTGCCATCTCACCAGAGTGGATTTAGACCAGGTTATAGCTGCGATACAGCGTTATTAAACTTATTGGATGATATCTTCAGTGTCGTCAATATAGGTAACGTTGCACTTTTAGTAAATTTAGATTTCGGTAAAGCTTTCACCCTCGATCATGAAATTCTATTAGCAATTTTAAAGTACCTCGGTATGAACCAAGAAGTTTTGGTTTTTTTTTTTCAAAACCTACTTAACAGGTCGTTCTCAGCGAGTTAAGTTGGGTGAATGTGTTTCTAGGACACTGCGGCTCATATGTGGCGTTTCACAGGGCAGCATATTGGGTCTATTGTTGTATGTCTTGTACACAAGCAATTTTTGTAGCGTTTCTGACGGTTGTAAGATATATGCTTACGCTGATGATACACAGCTGTTGCTCAACATTTGTCCCGGTGATCTGCATGGGACCAGTCTTGCCATAGATTCTGAAATGAAAAATATACAAACACGCAAATGCGCACGGTCTAAATTAAACGCATCTTCTGCAATTTTATTTGGTTCTGACTCTGCTGTGCAAGCGGCGAAGACATCTCAGTTGGTGGTTGTGAATGGCTGTGTGCTAGGCTTTTCCAATTCTGTCATGAGTCTGGGCATGATTATAGTCAAAGAGCTACGGTTTACTGAATATTTAAACAGACTTATACGTAAATCTTACCCGATCATAAAACGTATCTATGCGAATAGACATTTATTAAATCTGAAACACAGGGTGTTGTTATGCGAGTCCCTAATTCTTTCATGCTTTAAATATTGCGATGCCGTGTACGGCTCCTGTTTAAGTTATGAGGGGAGGAGAGGAGTACAGGTGCAGAACTCTTGTCTTAGACTTATCTTTGGTATCAAACGTAGAGCACCCATTTCGCATAAGCTGAATCATGTGGGATGGCTAAATATGTCGAACCGCAGAAATTTACATTTTTCTTGCCTCATCCATAAAATCATACACACTCGCAAGCCCCCGTATCTCTATCACAAAATTACATTTCGTACTGACGTTCACCATATTGATCTAAAGTATAAAAATACAATTACTATTCCACGTCACAGAACCTACTTTTATCAGCGATCCTTTTCCTATCGTGTGGCGTCAGTTTGGAACTCCACTGAAGAGGAAGCTAAGATCAAGTCTTTCGCCGCCTCTAAGCGATTTGTTCGGGTGCGATTAATGAGCGAACAACAATCGTGAGCCTTTTGCTTGTAGTGCGATACTGCTTGTTTATGTTTATTACTGTTCTCTGGATTTTATTTGGTTTGTACGGGTAAAGGTAGACTGATGGTGATCCTTTTGGCACGAATGTTTTTTATTATACATACATATATCTAAGTATATTATGGGTTGCCAATAAAGTATTATTATATTATATATTATATTATCTGCAAAATTGCATATGCAAGGCTTAAATATGATATTTTTAGTTATAATTTATAATATAATAAATTCCTTAGGAATGATTAAAGCTGTCGACTCTGCAAATAAAAGACGTCTCTGCGGCAAATCCATTACTCAAAACCGTATCAGATTAATATCCGTGTCCCGATAATTTCAAATACATTAAACTTCTTCGGATAAATTACTTCCAATAAGTTCCAATATCCAATTCGCGTGCTATTACACTGTATTGCGCCGCAGTATTTCTACAAATAAACAACAATTATTCTGTATTATTATTACTAATAAGTTTATAGAGATAATTGGGTCCTCTGCACTCCTTGTGCATTATAAATTGCATGTCATATGTATTTAGATGAAGGCAAAGAGTGTAGATACATAAAATATTGCATTTGGTTTGAAGATAATTAATTATAGAATGTCTAGGAATATTGCCAGCTATACATTTGATATAGAGTGTTATGTTGTTAGAGTGTATGTTGCTAACCATATTAGGGGGATGCATGTGACATTATTGGAAAGAAGAGATAAATTTATTTGTTCTGCAAGTTCCATTTTATTACTAGCAGTAGTTTGAGAAATGTTATTGAGAATACAGCATAAATGTACTGCAGAAAGGAAGTCACATCCTACTTCCGCAGGGATAATTATTATATCAGATATCTGAGATTAAGAAGATAATTAAAGCAACAGAAGAACATCTATGTACACATTCTTCATATGCCCCCCACTGCATCCATACTTCTCTTTATTGATATCTTCACCGTACTCTCGCAGGCAATAACACTTCAAGTTCATCTCCTTGATCAGATGTTTTTCCTTTTTAGAAGTCTTTAAGTTGCTTTAAGAAATTTTCTAGGTTTTTATTATTGAGATGCATTTCTGTCAATATCATCTTGTAGTTCATTTAATACGGAGTGCTTGTATAGATTATTGTCTGTCTCTTTTTGCGTTTAGGTCGAACTTTATACGTTCAAGAGGGCATGATGAAGAAGATGCTCTCTTAGTAGCTGTATATTCAAGAATCGTACCTGGAGTTTCAGCATTTAGTGTAGAAATGTTGTTACTGAGCAACTTGCTTAGTGTTCCCACTTGAGAAGTAAGAACCGCTGAATCGCAAAATTACCAGTTTTTGACTAGTAAATCACAAATTGTATCACCGGGTCCATAATACAATACTAGAGAGTTTTGTATAGAAATGCCTAGTCGAGCTTTTTTAGAACTGAATTTGGTAATTAGACGTTTGGCGGAGCCTTTGTGTTTTATATAAAAAATCATACACTCTTGTCTGCGATGCACTGATACTGATGAGACTCATAGAATTTACTCTATAGTTAATTACTATATACAGGGTGAGGCATTAGTGCGTCAAAGCTCAATATATCCATTAATATTGAAGATATTAAAAAACGTTGTGTACAAAAATCATAGACAGTCTTAAGATACATATTTTAAAATGAAATTTAGACTAGGCGTATCTTCTTCATTCCTTAGATATAAAGTTTTATCAAGTTATACCGAGTATTTCAAAAGTTATGGTCAATTTTGTCTGGAAATCATTCCCTGTTCCACGTCCTGTGTATTCATGTACATCATTTGGCTTAAATGAGTAAATATTAATTACCGGTATATTTTGTAGTTGTGTTATATTTAACAAGTTTATCTCAATTTATGATTGAATAGCATATTGTAATTATTTTAAAAAAGCTCGCCTTTCATTACGAAAATATTAAATATCTTAAAAATTAACTGGCAATATGAAACATCCTGTATACATGAAAACTATTTTAAGATACGTAGACGACTGTCTATGAATTTTGTACATAACATCTTTTGATATCTTCAATATTAATGGAGATATTGAACTTTGACGCACTAATACGTCGCCCTGTATATAGGGTGTATACTCGTATTATAATTATTATACAATGCGCCTCTAAAGTATCCTCTCCCTCCACCTCTGCTACCTCTGTACTACATTCTGAAGTAAGTTTCCTACTTAGTTTCAAAGATTGACGACAAGGGGCGATATAATATCAGAATTTTAAATAGAATAGGGGGGCGACTGACACCTCATTTTAAAATTTCATAAAAATTTATTCACTCATACGAACATAGATATAGCATAAATTCAAAAATCCTTAGGTAGCTATGAATTGTAAAACGTGTGTCTCTTATTAGTCCAATACTACCCTATAAATGTCATAAAATAGAATTTTATTTGCAGAAAACAGCTAAGTACATTATTATTATCATTATAATGTAGCTTATATATTAACAAAAGAAAGTTACATCATATGTTTGACAATATGAAATGTAATTTTGTAGTTAACATATGACAATTTACTTATGTTAATAATTTTTATGTGTGCTTTCATTTAAGATTAAAACCCACGTGACCTCTTTTATATATGCAACCCATTTAACAGTGTGGTACTACAGTAAAACTAAAATTCCTACAGAAATGTTTATTTACATATTGACAATTAAAATTTTTCAGGTTAGGTTTATATTGTAAATAATCATGACTATGTAACGGAAAATTAATTACAATAAATGTAATAAAATAAAGATGAAAACAACGATGTAAACAGAGGCGTATAAAAACTGTCAAATATCGACTTTACAACTTTCTGGTTAGAAAGCTTAGGGATATTTATAGTTGACCAACGTATTATTTACGTCATCTTACGTCAGAGATCACGTGGGTTTTAATCTTATAGCGTTTTCCATTCGGACATTTAGAGTGCACCATAGATAAGAAATAAAATAGATAGGAAACTATTTGTACTTTCAAGAAAACTTGTTCTATGTAAGCGCTGCAGGCGGTCAGCGTCGAAAGCTTTCATTGAAACGCGGGTTGTTTAAAAGTTGTAATTTTCGGTTTTAAATAAATTCAGTATTAAAACAGCATGCACGAAGTTGTCACCGGTATCAGACTGTGCTGTGTGCGCGATTGAAACGACTTGTGACGGACACAGCACAGCCTGATACCGGTGACAACTTCGTGTATACCGTATATTAGTATCAGTTTGTGTTGGTTGGCATATTAATACCATAACTTCTTGCCATTGATGACTATATTTTTCGATATGAATCTAAAACGGTTACGACTTATCTATTTCACTTTGGAAGTATCACAGATTAGTCTAACAAATAGTAAAATAACTTTAGATATGTATATATAGTGTATAATTTTATTAGATATATATCTGCATACAGATTAAATGTAAAATAATGTTCTTTACCATGCTGAATATCTGGATATAGCACAGATGGCACCACAACCGGACAATTCACAGTGGATGATGTTGCTGATAAATGTGCACCACTATTTTCCATTGTGCCTAATAAACATAATTTAAAAGCATAAATAATATGTTTAATGCCATATATTATTACCTTGTTCAGAGTCTGAAGTTAATAGATCACTAACTACAGTGGCTTTAGACGTGGATGGTTGTTCATTTGTATTATGAATTTGCACTACAATTTTTTTGAAGTACATAAATTAAACTTAAAAATGGAGATATATAATAAAATGTGTTTACCAATAATTAATCATACATACCACTGAATATGGAATTTTTCTTGGATGGTATTTCTGAAAATGCTGGTAAATACAAAGTAGGTATTGCATTACTAATCAAATTATTTCTGCTTCGATTTTTTGGATTTATGCGACTAAAACTACTAAAATGTATGTCACATACTCTATAAGTTTTGTACACTTTGAGTGCGTCCATACAGAATAATCTGCCATTACCAATACGGGAAATCCAAATATTATAAACCTATAAATAAATTAAAATGTAATATAACACAGCTTAATATTTAACTTTAGTTAAATTACTTCCACTTCTTTATAAGGAAAACTATGCATCATTACCCTTTTGTCTTTATTAGGATAAAATGGTACACAACATGTATGCACCATTATATATGTAGGTATACATATACTGAAAATATGAAATATATATAGGTATAACGTTAGTTTAGACACCGAAACTTATACAAACGGTTTTACTTATAGGTTAGAAACTTGCCCGTAAAGAAGAATATACAAGACAGCGAAAACTAAACAAATAAAACAAATTAACCTCAATTCGGGAATAATTTGTTTACTGACCTATTCCAATACCAAAACACGGCGATAGTGCTGCTGCAGTTGGTCAGCGTCGTAAAAACAGATTTTCACTAGATCCTATAAAGTTACATACCCGTGGAGTGCACTAAAAGTGCACTAACTCGGTGTTGGCTGTTTCACTGGTCTTAGCACTCGCTGCAAGCAAAAATGATACGTGTTCCACTGGTAGATTTCGTGCTGCTTACGTAGAAGTGACGACATGTGAGCGTCACTACATTTGACCTTGACTGCGAAAAACTGGATCTCTCAAAATTTACGGGGCCACTTATAGTGCAATCTGAAGTTATTACAAATTATTCAGTTGTACTTTCGATAAGCATACAGGGTAGTAGTGGGTATATAAAATGTATATAATAAATATTTCATCGGGTAACCGATATGGCCGAAAATATTGTACAAATTACTGTTAAATTTTGAAACATACTACTTTATATGTTATGTCAGATACCGATAATAATACGAATTGTTCATAATCACCATCAATGAAATACATTTTTGCGTATTTTATACGAAATATCTTGTCCACTAAAAGATCATTTTCAGAAGTGAATAATAATTAAACAAGTTTCTGGTGTAATTCTTCATCTACTTTTACTTCATACGTATTACTATTTACTTTTATAGATTTTCATTTTTTTGCGATGAGCAGTTCATCCCAACAAAGCAGTGAAGCATTAACGCCAGTTTTATCGACATACTTATATTACAAGTATTGCACTAGCTCTAAGCGAGGGCAGAATCACTGGTTACGTAATATGACGCTACTCTAGGGCAGTGTCGGTGCAACACGAGTTCCCCCAGTGGAAAACGCTATTAAATGAAAGCACTGTACATACGGAACAGTAAAATTTACAGTAAAATTTTAATTCTTAACATTAATTAAAATTAAATGGTACGCCTATGAAATTTTCAAGTTGCCAATATCCCAAATTGAAAATGTAACGTGACGTGAAGAACCATCATTTACGTACACTTTCATGCACTATTTATTAACTTGAATCGTTGTGAAGTGTTGGTTCCACTGGCTTTTATTACGATAAGTAATGAAATTGGCGAATGTTTGGCGGCAATTTTGATAAAGAACTACGAAGATACTGCAAACAAAATTTTAGCAATTATACTAACACTAAGTTTTTTTTCAGAGAGTTTAATCCCGGATCGACTTGCCATTCGCTGTTGGGAGCAAAGTGATTAACAGCGCGGCATCATAAAAGGCGATATGATGCTGTCACAAAGCCATTTAAACACAACTTACACACACTAAAACTACACCGCAAGAGTTGCAGTGATAGCCAGACAAGTAATACAGCTTACGGAGTCACTGCATCTAAGCACCCACCACACATTAAAAAAAAAAAAAAAAAAAAAAAAGTTGTAACCACATGGAAAACTTTTTTATTATTAATTTTAGGGAAAAAAGTTATCCTTTATAAAAAGTTTTGCATGTTCTAAAATATAAAATACAGTCATTAGATATTAATTTTCTTAGGTCGTATACGCGGTTTGTCAAAAAATAAAAATTTTACTTAAGAGTAAAGTGCCTTTATATTTAACAATATTATAATTGTTATAAGGAAAAGTTGATCAGAACTAAAAACTACGTTCAAATATACAATTACATACATTTGCATTGAAAAATTAGATTTTGTTATTTTTTACTAATCTTTTTATTTTGAATGAACATTTATCCCTTGAGATTATAAAACACACGATAACCTTTTCGTTTCTGGTGTTTTATAACAATTGTGCAATTTAAACACGTAATTGATGCAACTACAATTAAATTTGCATTGATATTGTATACAAAAAAGAAAAAAAAATATTTTAATATAAATGGAGGTAATTGCATATTTGAACGTAGTTTTTAGTTCTGATCAACGTTCTTTTACTAATCAGTAATCGTGCTCATCGAATGTATCTGATGTCGATTATCTAGCTGCTAAATTCTGTAGTGCGTGTTATTCTTTAAAACTGATCGGTCGCAATGTCAACACGGATACTGCCCTTAAGGCGTCTTACGCAAATGCGTATTCTCATCTTAGGTACGGTGTGATCTTCTGGGGGAATTCGGTAGACATTGAAAGGATTTTTGTACTGCAGAAAGCCTGTGTACGCGCAATTTTTCGCATGAATAAGCCTGATTCATATAGGGATATTTTAAAAAACTGTAAGTTACTAACACTTTCTGCTATTTTTGTCCTGGAATGTGCACTGTTTGTTAAATGTAATTAGAGAGATGTGTTTAAGAGCTATGAACTTATACACAATCATATCACCAGAGGTTAGGTTAAGGTTAGGTTAAGAGTGGGGTGGCATGCGGGCCTGTTTCACCGCGACCTTTACAGGTCTATTGTGATCCCCTTGACCTTAGAGAACGCTCTCTAGTTTCGCCTTCTTAATCAGACTTATCAGTTTTGAGAGCGGCTCTTTTGTGTAGCCGTTGGCTGTGGGGTTCTCTACCCCCATTGCTAGAAACCTTGTCCTCGCTAGGCCGTCACAGTGGCACAGAACATGAACTGGGGTTTCTTCTTCTTCTTGACAGAATCTGCAGAGAGCATTTTCTGCCAGGCCTATGTTAAACATATGCCTATTCAGTCTGCAGTGACCGGTCATCAGACTTACTATCATTTTGACAGTCTTCCTGTCTTTACTCAGTAGGTCTTCAGTAAACTTAGGCCTCTGTTCCCTTAGGAACTCCTTAGCCTGTCTTTGTCCTGGCGTTCTTACCCACCATTCCTTGGACTTGTTTTGTGACCATTCGTAGATGGACCTCTTAACTTGTGATTTGGTAGTGCCGAAGGAAGGGGCCGCTCCTATGAAAGGCCTTGACGAGCCTCGTCTGGCCAGCTCATCGGCCGCCTCGTTTCCCTTCACTCCCATGTGGCTGGGGACCCAGGCCAAAGTGATTTTCCTTAGGGTGCCCGCCTCATTTAGGGCTCTTACGCAGTCCCAAACCAGCTTTGAGTCAGCACTTGCGGAACTAATAGCTTTAAGTGCTGCTTGGCTGTCAGAGTAAATAGCGACGCTTTTTCCGGGGTCGGCCCAGCTGTCTACTTCTCTGACACAGTGGTGAATCGCCGCAACCGCAGCCTGAAAAATTGTCGAGTCCTTGCTGAAGCTCAATGAAAGGGCCTTGCACGGCTTCTTTCTATAAATACCAGCTCCTACGCCGTGGTCCGTTTTAGAGCCGTCGGTATACCAGCTTGAGTCCGCTCTTACTGGGGGGCCATATTCCCAGTCCTTCTTATCTGGTATTATAACCTGATATTTTCTATCTAGGTTAAATTTCTGAACCATGGCGTCGCTTGGCGTCCCCGTTAGGGGCCCCGCCTTGAGTTCATCTAGTAATTTTTGATGTTCTGCACCGTGCGATTTACTTATCGGTGCCTGACTGTGCATGAGTCTGTAAGCTGCAGATCTAGCGCTTCCTTGTATAAAGATTTGTAGCGGTGGCAGGTTTAGAATGACTTCCATTGCGGCTGTGGGGGTCGATCTCATTGCCCCTGTGGCGCACAGACAAGCTAGTCTTTGTACGCCACCCAGCGTTCTGGCCGCCCCCACCTGCCGCACCTTTGGCCACCAAGCTATAGCTCCGTATGCTATCATGGGTCTGATTACCCTGGTATATAGCCACAGAGTCATTTTGGGGCTAAGGCCCCAATTTTTTCCACATAACCTCCTGCACCTGCCCAAGGCAATAGTAGCTTTGTAGATCTGTTCCATCAGAACTTTCGGAAATCGCCCTCTAACGACTATTGTTAGGTCGTCAGCATATCCCAGGCAGTAAAAGCCCTTTCTGGTCAGTTTTCGGATTAGGTCGTCAACGAGAGCGGCCCACAGAAGAGGAGATAGCACCCCACCCTGCGGGCAGCCTCCTCCCGCCACCGCTTCGATTGTAGCCTCGCCAATCGTGGATGTAATTATCCTCCTTTCCAGGCTGGCTCTTAATCACCAGAGGTACCGCACATGGTTTTCTAGAGTTTCCAGCGACTCACTTAAGTAAAATTCAAAGAAATGCTTTACATCAGTGCATAAAGAATTATAATCACATACTACATTATAAAGCGCTGTCATTTTTAAGTACAAACACACACAATTCTTTGATACAAAAACCTAAAATAAAATTCAGGAGTTTTTTGAACTAAAATTTTAAGAGAGCACTTAATTAGTGTGTACAATAGATGTAAGTTTTAATGTGTCTGACAATTTGTCTGTATATAATATGGCTGATATTATTGCTTATTTATTATTGTTTATACACTTTTATATATATTTTTATAACTTGTTCTACACATTAGTATGTATGGAATGAAATGTATTATTATTATTATTAAATAAGAGAGCTCAGCATTAATGGAAGTCACAATTAGAGATAAGATTTTAATCACCCTGTATAATTTTTTTTTTTTTTAGAAGTACACGCCTATAGTCATTGCTCTACAACGTTGCTAATTGTATTCTTCATGAGAAGATGCTAATGAAAAAATGTTGAAAACAAACTATAAAATCAAAAAGAAATTGTTTATAAAAAAATAGGAAAAAGAAGTCATTTAAATTCAAAATTGCAGCTATCAATCCCAACAAATAATTTATTTATTCTTATTGTAAAGCGCAGTCCCTGCCTTCCCTGCCTGAATTCAATATTTAAGAGGAAAATTTACCTAAATTGTATGCTTTTTTTCTAATACAAAATTACTATGAATTACAAATTAATACTCAATCAAATTGGAGGTAAAATTTAATAGACTATCGACGCTAGAATCTGATAACTCACCTTTAAATTAATTTGAAAAGTATAAAGGTTTTTTGCTTGTTGTATTTAGTGTAGGACATCAGCTTGTATAATATACAAATTTCTGTACATAGCAACATCAAACGTTAATAGGGTGACTATCACATGATGGGTTCTACACCATATGTCGGATTATCTCTAACGATCACGGCACACGCCAACGACGTCCTCTCCACGTTAACTTACGATTATATTAACCTACTGAATTACATTATGGAGTAGCTAGCACCCGTTACCTGACTTTACCGCCACACGACTTTGTTTTTTAAAGCTTTTCTATACCCTTCTCGCTTTTTTTAAAGCATCTAGATAGCTGTATAAAAAGGCGCACGTTTCAGTAATTTTCTGCCTCGGAGCCTTATTTAATGATGGGTAATTTATAAATTATTCAATATGCGGACGTTACACGAGCCATCTACTGAATAGTATTGCTGTACGTATCTATCTTTACTTAACCAATTTATACAGCACGGCAGTTGAGCACTTGAAAGTAAATACTTATTGAATGAATATTTGGAAGAATATTTAAGGTTCATCTTTAGAATTTGAATTAAATAAGTTGATGACTTAGGTTTTGTTACTTGTATGTTGGTCTATCTGATTAGACTTGCGACAGCCATTCTTACTAAACCCCTAAGTATTTAATCTCCTTCACAAAGTCGATAGGTACGTCATCAATAGAAATACCACAATCTATCACACTAGTCCTATCACTAACCCTAGTCCCAATTACCATAGCTTTAGTCTTTGAAGTATTGAGCTTAAGTTTATTCATTTTCAGCCATTTTGAAATATTTTTTAGTTCATGATTCATTTTCCTAACAACCCTCTCAATATCACTATCATATACACTCACGAGTGTATCATTCGCAAAAAGGTTTATATTACAATCCTGTGAAACCGTACCCAGGTCGTTAATATACAAAATAAACAATAGTGGACCAAAAATCGTACCCTGCGGCACCCCCAGAGAAATTTATCTGATTTATGACTGTTAAATAGTCTTCTAACCATTTAATTAATCGATTTCGATCAATAGTTTCACAGGCTCTTTTGAGATTAAGAAAAACTGAACTACTTTGTTATTATTTTCTATTTCTTCCTTCCAATTTGCAAGTATTAAACTCAATGATGTTTCACATGAATGACCTTTTCTAAATCCGGACTGATAGTCTGCTAGAATTTTATTTCTTTCGATAAATTCCTCCAGTTGTTCTTTAGCAGCCTGTTCAATGATCTTTTCCATAGAGTGAATCATATTAATAGGTCGGAAATCATTACACTTCCTAGTATTATTTACCTTCGGTATAGGAATAACCGTAGATGTCTTCCAAAAGCATCTCCAACAATAGTGGGATCAATACCATCGGTAGTGGATTTCTTTTGCATAGAAGTAACTACACGTTTCAATGCAGATAATCTCAGTGGTTCAAATTTGTCAAGTAAGATTTGGTTTCCAGTATCAACCATATTAAAATTCAGATTATCTTAAGCAACGTCAATGCTGTTATGTATTTCAGTGATACTGTCAATGAAGTAATTATTAAATTGTTCTGCAATACATACGTCTTGCGACTCTCTTCCAGAAGGAAACTCAACACTTTCAGACCTTCTACTATTGTTACTATTAATTAATTCTTAAAGGTTTGTCCACATTGCTTTAGAATTATCTTTGGTTGCATTGATTTTATTTTCGAAATACTTACTTTTGTTGAAATTTAGTTTATTGTAAATACTTAAAGTGTGTGGAGATAATTGATAATTTTCTGAGTCGTGCACAAGACGAGGTGCGAAGCGGCAGACCGGTTGAAGTGCGGACTGATCCGCATGCGCAGCGCGTGCAGACACTAATTTGCCAAAATCGTCGATTAACTATTTGAATGTTGGCTGACGAACTAAATATCAACCGCGAAACTGTTAGACAACCTTTCAGAAGAGCAAAAACTCCGTCGAATATCAGTCGCTAAAAATTGTTTGCAACAGGTAGAAACCGATCCTACGCTGCTTGACCCGATTATTACGGGTGATGAGAGCTGGTTCTTCCAATATGAAACTGAAACGTAGCGCCAGGGTGAGCTGGAGTGGCTGTCTCCAAATGACCCGAGACCAAAAAAAGGTCGCATGAACAAGTCCAACATGAAAACCATGTTCATCTACTTCTTCGACAGTTACGGAGTGGTCCATAGGGAGTTCGTTCCACCTGGACAGACGTTTCTCGAGATCGCATGACCTTGGATTGCCATGCCCTGTCACACCGCGTTCAGTGTGACCCAGTTTTTGACCTCCAAAGGAATCGCGGTGTTACCACAGTCGCAGTGCTCGCCTGATTTATCACCCTGCGACTTTTTCTTGTTCCCTAAAGTCAAGCAAGTGGTAAAAGGAGTGCCTTTTGAGTGGATTGAAGAGATCCAAGAGGCCGTGACGCGGCTACTGTCGGACATTCTGATCAAAGCTTTCCAGAACTGCTGCGATGTCTGGAAAAATCGCTGCAATCGCTGTGTTGGTGCCAAAAGGAACTATTTCGAAGAGGATCATGCAGTTGATGAATAATTTTTAAATATACAGTTTTTATACACTCAGTCTCATTACTTAATTGTCAGACCTAATGATTTAAATGATGCTTAAATTGATGTCCATCATTTTCAAATAAATTCTTTGTTTGAACGATTGTTTAACGTTAGTCAGATGTCAGCTGTTATAGAAGGGAATGCCAATGTTATACATTCCTTCATATTGTCATGTAATTATAGCAGTACATTGTAGGTACATACATGTTTTTGACACATCTCTGCAAAAAAATCAAGTTGACTTATTGCAGCGTCTGAGTGATGAAATCAAGATAAAACGGCCGCATTTGACGAAAAATAAAGTGTTCTTTTATCAAGATAATGGACCAGTTCACATGTGCGTTATCGCGATAGCCAAAATCAATGAATTAAAATTCGAATTGCTTCCTCACGCACCCCATTCGCCAGATTTAGTCTCATCCGATTAGGTACTGTTTCTAAACTTGAAAAAATTGAGGCAGAGTCTGCGGTTGATGGCTATTTTGAGGAGCTGGACGTTTCTCACTATAAACAGGGTGTCGAAGCTATTGAACATCGCTGAGAAAAAATTTGGTGAGCTGAAAGGTGGCTATGTAGAGAAATGAAGATATGCTGTTAATGGTCGATCGGTAAGAAGAAAATTCACAAATGCGGGCCAAAAAGGACGTGCCTTTTAGAAAATAACAAAAAAGTTTCTTTGAATGGAGTTTTCAATATCATGATAGAGGATTAATCAAATGTTTTGTAGTTCGTCGAATACAATTTCGAGGTAATCCGAGTTACCTTCCCGTAGTCCGCTTTCGGAAGAGTGATGAATTTTTTGAATGCCGCAACACCTAATGTGATCTTAGCGAGACGATGCGTCAACGAGGA
This sequence comes from Holotrichia oblita, assembly GCA_023690525.1. Taxonomy (NCBI): domain Eukaryota; kingdom Metazoa; phylum Arthropoda; class Insecta; order Coleoptera; family Scarabaeidae; genus Holotrichia; species Holotrichia oblita. Next base: position 49,642,231 of record CM043015.1, read on the forward strand.
ATTTTATCTCGATTACTTGGTGCCTACTGTTGAGCATGGAAAAGCAGCGTTGTGATCTGGGGCGCATGGCTGCTAATCATGTCGGCGAAATGTTGAACAGAACATATATGTGGTGCAAACAGCACTTTTCACAAATCAGCGATTATGATGCACTGGTTTATAGGCAATAGAATTGTTTTGTTAGATTGGCCAGCGCAGTCCCTAGATTTCAACCCCGTCGAACATATTTGGGGTAGGTACCTATTCCGAAATGCAGAATCAGTAAGCAGAGTATATCATCTAAAACAGCGCCAAAACGCTTTGATTCATGCCTCACAGCTGCAACATGACCCAGAGGATTTCTGGTGTTATCAAAGCAAAAAATGGGGACTAAAAAAATCTGTAAATTGTAGAACGTCCAATACTTTTGGTCAAAATTGTATATTTAGCTATCTTTAGCTTTTAAAACTTTATCTTTATCTTTACTCGTGTTTCGGAGATACCTCAGGAAGTGTTTGCTTTCTAGCCCTATGTTTATAACATATGTAAGCATTTTATGGAATGCATTATTAATTAAATGTCATATATTCAAAGTTTGAGTGAAAGAGCAGTTAATTGAACTTATTATTATTGTAAAAAATAAAATGTATAGAACAATACTTGCCTATTATTGTAGTATTAGAGTTCAAGTTGAGTTGTCAAACTGTTAGATTCACGGCATGTCTCTGTACACCTTAATTCAAAATGTTAATAACCTAAGTTGCTAAACCACTCCTTCTTGAGGCTGTGACGTAGAAATACATCTGACCAAATTAAATTCTACACCTATTATAATAATAAACATTACTTACTTAAACAGTAACTCGATTTCTGCTGCTTATTCCCCGCACAATTACATTACTAGATAGCCACCAATAGTACAACGTTGTCTAGAACTACTATTGGTTAAATTAATTCTACTGTAATTGCAAATGGAAGCTGTTTATGAAAGTTACGAAGAAAGATCGTACCTAGACATCACCTGCTTACGATTGGCTGTATCTTGAGAAAGTAGCGGATTAACAGGAGGTTTTGAGGTCAGATAATAATAACTGATTGTACATCCGGATGTTTTATTATATTTTCTTGATATCTCAATATTTTTTTGCGCATGAAAAGTAATTATCCAAGTAAAAATGTTAACCTGTGTAAGTACAAATATTTCTATGAACGTAACAGTATGTTGTTTAATGTAGCCGTAATAATCCCGTACTTCAAATTGATTTCTCCGGATTTTTAAATTTAGAAAATATATATTCATTACAAGTTTGTAATTGCCAATATAATAGTTTTATGTGATAAATACTGTTATGTGATTTTGAATCATCCACATAACATATGTTTTGATAGTATTTTAAATGCTCATTAGAATTTGCAATGTATCAATGTATCTCGAAATCATATCTTCTTTATCGCTTTATTATTATTCAAAATTACTATTTAGGATAACATTAGTATAATAACACTTTGATTACCTTTAGAAATCTTAATTTATTCTTTAGAGATGTCATATTTCAACATTTATTATTTTCGTCACATACGATTGAGCGCTATCGTCAACCTTGAGTGAATTCGTATGCCTTATACATACATATATTGGCAATACTGGCATCTGGGGTTGGCATTAAATTTTATATACAGGATTTTTCACGTAACCCGTTCGTTAGAAGTTTTCTATGTTAACGTCATAGGTTAGCTTTGAAAATGTGGGATACATAATCTTGTTATTTGGTCTGCCAAAATAAAATATTTTCACTCACGACACTTTCGGTTATACCGGAAGTCATAGCCAACTTTGATATTTTAAATGAAATATTATATATTTTATTGCTTTTTTAGATTCCTTATAAAGTGAGATAATAATAGTTTGTATGAAGGTTTCTTATGTCAAAAATTAGCCGTTTTCGAATTATTTTGATTTTTGTGAAATTTTTTGATTTTTGAATGCACTTTTTAAAATCACATATCTACGGTGTAATTGAGAATTGGATACAGCCAAAGGTAGAAGATTCTGAGTAACCCGTAAACAATTAATTATACTCTTACGGGTGTTCAAAATTTAGGGATTATTTAAGTAATCTTCAATTAAAGAAAAGTCGTGATTTTTAAATGGAACACCTGTAGATAAACACACCATTGTAAGTGGAAAAGCATTTTGCATCGTACAGGTGTTGATTTCTCTATACCTATCTGTCATAGTTTTAAAGTTATTGATAATTGTTTCCTAAATTGAACATTATCAGTAGTAAGCCTTGGAAAGTAAATGTGATCTGTCAAAATTGACACAAAATTTATTTCGTGTCTACTGGTTCTTAAGTTGATTACAAATATGCAATAGAGATACTTTAAATTTTGTCTACAGTCATGGTGATTCTCTTCAAATTATTGGAAGAACTTGTCGACTTTTTAATGAGCGATATCTACATTTACCAACAATGAATAAAACTAAATTCAAACGGATAGAGTCAAACTTCATTCGCTTTGGTATTCAAGTCAAGAAAAGGGTTCCAAAATGGATTATGGGATACAAAGAAAATGAAATCGTTGTTTTGGGATATTTTCATGCGCAGCCGAACAGTTTTGTACCAATACATAGGATTTTAAAGAATTACAAAATGCCATTTTCAATCTATTTACGCCTTTCGTCAAAGATATTAGGTTTGTTCGATTTGGCTTCGGCAGTAAACAATTTAACGCACGCTCATGCGCACTTGCAACGTTGCTGTTCGTTTTGATTCGCGTTAATTTTATGCGGCGAGGAAGCTGTTCGATTAGAAATATCAAGTTTTGCAGTTTGACGCTAATACACTCTAGCGTCAAGAATTTTTAATCCACTCCATGAGCAGATTTTCGCTGTAAGAAAAGAGATAGGTAGCTCGGAAAAAAGAGTAGGATAAATAATCCTTTCACTAACCTTACATTTTCAAATATATGGTCCGTTGTTGTGTACCGTATACCGTACCAAGTTAATTAACACCGTTTTTATTCAGGGCTGGTTAGGGCAATTTATCTGTATATGATGAGTCTGACGACTGTTATAAGTTGCATGAATTACGCGAATGAAGAACAAACTGGAAATGGTAATTATGCAAATATAATAATAATAGGTATAGATAATAATATATAAAATAAATATATATTTATCTACCTGGATATATATTAATTTTTATGTCTAAGTCACTCTCCTCTAATCTTGTATTCGAAAATCACCTAGATTGTTACTGTTCATGCAATAACGGTCTCTAAAACATGTTGGAGTCTATTGCAGCAGCGTTAAAACGTCGTGTTTACTCTGCAACTAGTGTTTAAAAACTAAACGCAGCTTCAAAATATTTGTTGCTTGCTGTAAGACGCAAATGTCCAAATCGAACAAACCTATTAAGATAGAAGAATCTTCTACTTTTGGCTGTCTGCAGCAGAAATATGACGCAGTTCGGTTCAATTACATCGTAGATATGTGGTTTTAAAAAGTGGATTAAAAAACAAAAAAAAAAAAACTATTATCTCAGTTTATAAGGAATCTAAAAAAGCAATAAAATATATAATATTCCATTTGAAATATCAAAGTAGTGACTTCCGGTATAACCGAGAATGTTTCATGAATGAAAATATTTTATTTTGAAAGACCAAGTAACACGATTACGTACCCTACATTTTCCAAGCTAATCTATGACGATAACATAGAAAACTTCTAACGAACGGGTTACGTGAAAAATCCTGTATACACATTGGACAACAAAAATTTTAGACATGCTAATATATTAATATGTGCAATGGTGCCACAACCCAGCATGATGCAAAGGACGCGTCGTGAGAGGGCGGTTATTTTTATGTCATATGTCAGCCTCGATTCATTCGTATTTAAATAATTCAACTTATAATTTATTTTGCAAACGACTTTAAGATGTCTATTTATACAAAAGCTGAACGAATAAGTATTATTAACGTGACCGAGAAGAGAATTTTATTTTAGATGTTTAGTTCACGGATTAATCCTCTTTTTCGCTTCATGGACGTCACAATCCGTCCATCGTCCGATATTGATTCCGGGAAAATACAGATATTAGTATACTTAGTTTTAAAAATGCAATACCAACAGAAGCTAAATGTTTGGGTCGGAATTCGTTTCAGAATTAAACTTGAATTATTTTCTATAGAATTAGATTTATTTTATGAAAAAATGCAATGAATATTTTTGACATATGCAAATTGTCAGCATGTCACAGCTACGAGAGTACACAATGCAATAATTCGACTTTGCCAACACCGTACTTCTATGTTATATCATCATCTCCGTCATTCTAACGCATACATACTATATTTCAGCATTGTATGTAATGCTGTTTACAATATGCCGAGTATCTGGGTGGTTTAACGTGTTTACCTAAGTTGGCGCCATACGGAAAACTTTGTTACTATAAGTTTTACAAAAAAAAGTAATTTTTTATAAAAATTTCTGCTTTCGAAAACTATCAATCAACTCATGTACAGGCTGCCCACAAAGCGGAAAATTTCGATAGGAAGCTTTTACCACTTCAATTTTTTGACGCTTGCGCTTGTTGGTATATTTGTTGAAAACATTTCTAGCTGTTTTGAATTTATTAAAAATTTTCGTCACTGTCGACTGGTGAATATGTTTCCGTGGATGTCGGTGATTAAAAATGTCTGCAGCTTCTCGATACTTGTCACCCACAATTAATACAATTTCAATTTTCTCTTCTAAACTCCATGTCGCCGGCATATTTGTTTATTTGTTACTACACTGACGTTCAGAAAAAGAAATGTCATTGTCAGAGTAAACTAGATTATAAAATATTCCTTTCATTTTTGTGTTTGATAGTAGAAAACTCATTATTTTGTTGGCTATTACTTTATTATTATGTTTGTTTACATGCATTGCTAAAATGTTACATATAGGCGATTAAACATTTGAAGTAAGATACGAGATAACATGTTTCACAAGTAGGATTTGCAAAATTTAATTTAAAATTGAAGTGGTTAAAAAGTTCCTATCGAACTTTTTCGCTTTGTGGACAGCCTGTACATTCGATGTCAAATGTGAATAGCTGAATATTATTGTTTTCGAAAGCAGAGATTTTTATAAAGAATTACTTTTTTTCGTAAAACTTATGATAACAAAGTTTTCCATATGGCGCCAACTTAAGTACACACGCTGTATGTGTACCATCTTTGGCAATTTGAATGCGATTTTTTTATCGGGGAATGTTGATTTTGTAAATAAAGGCTTTGCTTTAAAGTGAATTTAATTACTCTAAAGAAGTCATCAAAGCAGTACTTTTTTTTAGAGAAACTAAATTTGCTTCAAAGTATAGCCTTTATTTAGTAAATGGAAATTCCTCGCTGAAAAATTCGCATTGAGTTTGCCAAAGATGGTACATATATACATATGTATATACAGTGTGGTCATAAAGTTTGGAACCAAGCTTATAACCGCATTATTTTACATTTTTAGGAAAAACGCTCGGACAGGTAAATTTTCTTTTTTAAAACGTCATCTTTCGACATACAATTTTTTTCTATGACGTCATTGGTTTTTAGAGTGATAACGTCATCAACCCTTTTTTAAATGGCAACCATATTATTTTTTTATCGTTTTTGGTAGATCTCTATATCCTCCAAATAGTGATATAAAACAAATGGTATGTTGCATCACAATTTTTTCAAAATAATATAAATTCAGAAAAAAAATAAAATTTTATTTTTGTACAAAATTAAAATTAAATAAAAAAAATACATCTGAACTTAAATTTATTGCAACAGTTAACGTAAATTTTCAAAATGGATCCCACCAACCAACTGACACTGTCCCAGCCGAGTGTAAACACTTCGTATACTCGCCTCAATTATGTCTGGGGATATTTATGTAATTTCTACGCGAATTCGTTGTTTTAAATCTTCTAAATTATTATTATATTACACTTTCGATTTCAAATATCCCCACAAAAAAAAGTCTAACGGAGTGAGGTTAGGAGAACGAGGTGGCCATTCTATGGCGCCTCTCCGTCCAATCCATTTATTAGGAAATATTTCGTCAAGATAGTGGCGAACCTCTACACCATAATGGGGAGGTGCCCTATCTTGTTGAAACCAAGTATTTGGATGGGGTACATCACCATCCTCGTGATTTGGGAAAATAACAGCGAGCGCTGGAACCAGTTTAAATCTTAAAAATTCTAAATATTGCACAGCAGTCCAATTTCGGTCAAAAAAATATGGTCCTAAAATGCGTCGTCCATTCATTCCAACCCATACGTTAACTTTTCCTCTGGGCTGAGTATGACACGCTTGAGTCCAATGCGGATTGGTCTACAACCAATATCTGCAATTATGGCGGCGAACAGATCCATTTAGGCAGAACGTAGCTTCATCAGAGAAGACGATGTTCTCCAAGAAATTTGCATTTTGCTCACAACGTAACATTACGTCTTCACAGAACTGCAATCGACGATCGTCGTCATCCTCATGTAATTCCTGTACAAGTTGAACTTTGTAAGGATGATAGTGTTCTTTTTTAAATAAGTTGACGACAAATGAGTGAGCCACCTGATTGGTTAACGCAAGTTGTCTGGTGGAAACATGATGCCTTTGTTCTGTTTCTAGAAGCACATTTAATTTCACATCTTCTTCTATTTGAGGTCTACCTTGCTGTGGTCGATCTTTTACGGATTCAGTTTCGGTAAACTTTCCAACTAGTTTTGTCACCGGAGACCTGGCAATTGTAGGTCTTTCAGGATGTTCATGGTTAAACAATTCGCATGCGTCTGCATGTGTTCTTTGTCTGTCGCCATACCCAACCACAATTAAAATTTCGATTCTTTCTCGCTCAGATAAATGTGCCATTTTTTATATTAGCGAAAATGAACAAATTTAACATCAAAAATGGAAGTAAATAATTCAACAATGTTGTCGCCATAGAAACAATTTCAAAATATTAGTGTTGTACATAATTTGTATAAAAAGAAGAAAGAATGTCATAAAGAAATATCTTGAAAAAAAGTGCGTGTTTTTGTTTTTGTAAATTGTTTGCATAGTAACATGAGTACATGTGCTTTTTACGATCCGCTTTGTTTGTTGGTTGTTTTTTCTGTTGTTTTGATCTGGAGCGAATAACGCAGATTACTATTGATCGCAAAGCATTTACACTCGGCTGGGACAGTGTCAGTTGGTTGGTGGGGTCCATTTTGAAAATTTACGGTAACTGTTACAATAAATTTAACTTCAGATGTATTTTTTTTAATATAATTTTAATTTTGTACAAAAATAAAATTTTCTTATTTTTTTTCTAAATGTACATTATTTTAAAAAAATTGTGATGCAACATACCAATTGTTTTATATCACTATTTGGAGGATATAAAGATCTACCAAAAACGATAAAAAAATAATATGGTTGCCATTTAAAAAAAGGGTTGATGACGTCATCACTCTAAAAACCAATGACGTCATAGAAAAAAATTGTATGTCAAAAGATGGCGTTTAAAAAAAGAAAATTTACCTGTCCGAGCGTTTTTCCTAAAAATGTAAAATAGTACGCTTATAAGCTTGGTTCCAAACTTTATGGCCACACTGTATGTATATGTATATGTGCATAGCTTTTAAAACTTGATCAATTCTGACTCTGGTAGTTGTAAACTTGCAACTATTAGTACCGAGGGATCCATCTAGTTGCGGTTAGAGCATCGTTAAAACGAAGAAAGAAAGTTAAGAAACGGGGATTTTAAAGCATTACGGACACACGTACACGTAAACACACATCTAAATTAATTAGTTAATATTAAGTAATATTTGATTGTAAAATTTTAATCATATGTATAGGTATGTAGGTAGAGTATACCATTTACTTTCATGTACAGTGATGTGCTTTAGTACTGACTCAAAGTGCCATAAAACTTTATAAATATAACCCTTATGTAGATGTGATATATAGCCGACTGCCCCTCGAGGGGTGAGTTAGTACTAAAGCACATCACTGTACCTACGACCGAAGACGAAACACCTTAATACAATTATAGTTGCAGCTGTTGCTAGCTGTATACTTTGAGAAATATGTAATGTAATTCAATATAAAAACTGTCAAAAAGTGCATTATTTCCACTGTCATTGTAGCGGTTTCAATTTTATTATTTCAGTTCATATTATGTCTTTGTTAGAACAATTTCAATATGTCTTAATTTTGTTATCTTGTCAAAAACTCTCTGGAGATCCATCATTGCATGTTTGTAATTGTAAATATTAAATCTTTCTACTTTGATGTTGCATTGAGCGTTTTCTATTATTTTTGACGAACTTTTAAGAAAATTAGGTGTGATAAAGGCAAAGAAGGTTGTTCAAATAATTACACATCAGTTCATAGTAGACATTTTTCGGTCAGTGTATTTAGATATCTAAGAAAAAAATTAAATGGTAATTTAGCAATAATCATTTCACAAGCTACCTATATTTTATTGCTACCAGATTTGCAGATTTGCTGCGGATGATTAACATTTCTTCTAAATTAGTAGTAGTAAATTTGCAAAATCGCCTAATAATGTAGTCGTAAAATATATTTTATGTGCTTGCGGTAGTTTTATTGTTGTTGTAGTAATTCGCGATAATACCTATGTTTATCATCTTAACACTACATTCATGACGGATAATTTGTGTAATTCAAATAACAATTTTGTCGTCATTGTGTTGTTTATTCACTACACAAATGAAAGAGGTAGACGTATCGTTACAAAAGCATAACGGTGAAGAATTATATTGGCCTTTTACGATAGTAATGATATGAGTAAGTGCGTACGCGGTTGTATTTACGAATTTACGTGTGTAGGTGCACTTTTAAACATGCATAGAATGCTGGTCTTCCGCTAATGTTATCTACTTACAAAATGTGCTAAAAGGTGGCGCTGATAGGAAGTGTTTGGTGTATTACATCGAGAAATATCAGAGATACAATTGAATGTGATCACGTATTACTTTTTTAATAAAAATGTATTTGCTTTAACATTTAAAATTACAGACGAGCGTCAATATTCTATCTCCAGAGGTCACTTAAAAGTGGAAGATCGTGCATTGGCGTTTCCGAAAATGTCCATGCATTTGAGTTGAGCCTTTTTGAAATACAAAAGTGTGAAATCCGTAATGGCATGTTCATCGATAATGCTGTGCTAAATTCAAATTTATAGTATGAATATAAATAAATATGTGATTGTACTGTGTATTGACTTCAACATAAATCTTGAACACTAAACACTTTAACCCACTGAACACCAAACAAGTTTTAACTAAAACACCGACGCCTTTCAACAGCAATGCTGTCATTATCAAGGCGATAATAAAACTAAATTAAAATAAAATCTACAAAAACAGGTAACCTAAATGTTATGCACGGTCAATCCGATACGCATCATTAATTTCCGATTAACGAAAACAATGACGAATACGGTATAGGGCCATTGTCACAATTCATTACACATGACTTATTTTTATATATTTCTAAACTTTCGAAAACATTTAGAAACTTACAATTGTTTATTTGTCTAATTAATTTAACATTCGTATGATCGATGTTGTGATCTGTTTCAAAAATGTGTTGGGCAACGCTCGATTTCTCAATTCTATTAAATCTAAGATGAGCCATATGCTCTTTGAATCTAGTTGAGACTGCTCTCCTGGTTTGCCCAATATATTTTTGATTACAATCTTTACAATTGATTTCGTAAATACCTGACTTTTCTAGAGGTTGTATTTTATCTTTAGGGTTACCGGTGAGACTTCATAAACTAGTCTCAGAACTGTAAACTATTCTGAGATCTAGCTCTTTGAAGATTTTACTCAAACCTTTAGTGATAAAGGGAGCGTAAGGGAGGGTCACAACGGGTGAAGCTTTAACTTCCTCTCGAAAAGTCGTAGATTCTTTCACAGTTTTCTTATAATTAAACTTCCTAATTAACTTATAGATATGCTGAGGCTGGAAACCATTACACTTGGCCGCATCTTTTATAATTTTAAGCTCTTTCTCATACCTCGCCTTGTTCAAGGGAAAAGTGAGAAGTCTGTGGACCAAAAAATTCAGGCTTGCCATTTTGTGTTGAACACAATGATGGGAGTCTGACCTGTATAGAAAGGAAACCAGTACACTCCGCTACATTCCTTCAGATTCCCATCATTGTGTTCAACACAAAATGGCAAACTTAAAACTTGTTTGGTGTTCAGTGGGTTAAAGTGTTTAGTGTTCTACTTCTACACCAAGAGATCCAGTGAAGAACTTAACATAAATCTTATCAACGCAGCAGAAAAGAAAGTAAAAACCTTTAGATTTATTAAGGTCGTTTTGATTAATTCAAACGATTACAGAAGCAAGCCGAGTAGATGAAGCAAGCGCTACGCTTATTGATAGCATCTTCATTAAATCTACTTTAATCTTTTATAGTAAAGAAAAATAAACGAGTCTGCTTTATCAGATCATTACAATTAAAGAAGTCATTTTGTAACTTTCTAACTACAATATGATAAAGAGGAGTCAATCGCAAGAATCCTATCGGAAGACAAACTATATCATATAAGAGAACAGTTGAAACAAATAAATTGGGACATTATAATTAAAAAATTACTGTAATTATTTAGATTCAATAATACAACACAGTACAAAACATTATAACACATCCTAGTTAACAATCTTATTGAAAAAGATTGGAAGCAATATATTGACAATGGTAAAACTGACAACGACATGCACGAATGATTTTAATTCAAATTGCGTTAATGTCGGTAAACCTGTAAGAAATCATGGCAGTGCAGTAGATGTCCAAATAAATGAAAAATCGATGGTTTTACATGACAAAGATTCGATTGAAGTTTATAATATTATTAATGCACTGAGATATAGACCAGCAGTCTGCTCTGATGGACTGCCCACCAAATTAATAAAAAAATGTATGGGCATATCATGTACATTTATTATATTATATACTTACATGAATTCAATTGACAAATTTTGATGAATTCTGCAATCTTTTGACTACTGTTAAAAGCGTATATATCCAAGGAAGGTCGACTTCCAGGGCGATATATGTATATGTCTACTAACAAAATAATTGAAGCAGTAAATGAAAAAAAAAAGAACTAGCAGTGGATCTGTCAACAATTTACAACGATGTACATCACAAAAGATTTCATGGAGAAACTAGGACAATAGGGCTTCCGAGCTGTAGTGTATAATAAAATCATATTTGACTAATCATATATGTGTCCAAATAAATTCCAACAACAAAATATTTACATTTCAGTGGCAGCAACCAGAAAGAGGTAAATCGCAAGGTATCTAGGAGCGTTGCTCTTTTATGTATCTAAAAGTTTATTTCGAGCAACAAAATGATGAAACACTTCAAGACAAAATAATTAACCTAATTACCTACCTATATGATATGTATGGTTCAAAGAAAATAGTTGGAGATTAAACGCAAACAAAACGGATTTGATGAAATTTGCTGTAAAAAACAATGGTCACGTTCAGTTATCACATCGGTAAGTCACCGGTAAGTACAGATTAGTGGAGTAGTGAACTGAATACTTAATGACATATACAGTGCGGCACTTCACTTACCATTATTTACCGTGACTTACCGATGTGCTGACTGAACACGACTAATGAAAATTTAATTATCAACTATGAAAATAGAAAAACTAAATTAACAAATTATATAAAGTATATAGAGCTTTCAATATCCTATAAAGTTCGTGCAGAAGGTTCTTTGTCAGCATATTATGGCATGGGGCAACGAGAAAATACCTTTGCAATAGAGATTTATAGAAAATAATAATAATGCTTGTTTATCATCCGTCCATATAATACTGTAAAATTAAATTGGAGGAGGAGATTCATTCCCAAGAGCACATTTAACACGCAGGCGTGCATTTAATATTTTGAAAGTATGGAGTGAATAGAGGAACACGAGATTGTCATTTTCTGAGAAGTTATTCGTATGGAACTGTGTGGATGATTATAGAAATACGCGAACACATTTATTTCGTTAACTTTGTCTGTTATTATAGGCGTTTTGCTCATTTTATTCTTCATCTGCCGAAACATCTAAAGTTTTGTTTATATTTTCGAAATTTTTTATATTCATAGGACTAAAAAGTAGTATTTTGTATAATCTTCAAAATCGACAACGATTTTAGTTCTTCTGTAACACCAATGTCAGCAAGTTATTAGGAATAACTTTGACAGATAGTTGTAGTACAAGCGTGTTTATAAATAATTTTTAATTAAAATATTTTAATCCTTTGCACATAACAAATATTATTTGCAAGAAAACCATCACAGATTGGTATAGAAGCATCTCTAGCTGTTAGAAAGAGAATATAACGCTACATCATGTGACGTCAAAATTTGCAGTATGTTCTATTTAAAAAAAATACCTTTACTACTTGAGTATCAATTGTACACTTCGTTCCGAACAGTCCGTAATAAGATTCTACATAATATACATAAAAAAAGTTAGGCAACACCTTTTAAATTCATAAAGTGCTAGGACATTTAAGAGCACCATCCATGAAATCAAATCTTGTAGGAATGTTAGCTTAGCTTACCACACAGTCTGGAGTTTGTCTTTTCCGGTTTATTCAAAAAAATATTATTTACAATTCGCTTTCTCTAACAATACCCTAAATAAAATATTAAAATTTAGCCTTGAATGTATCCACATCTCTTTGAAGAAATTAGATATAAGTAAAATAGATTGTGGAAATTGTGAGGTGGTTGGAGCAGGACAAACTACCCGCAAGCTAGAAATAACAGTAAATTATTAAAAAAATAGATCTCAGCTTTTGTTAACATACAGTTAGGACATGTAGCTATTAAAAAGATATTCCATCAGAAAAAAATTGGATTTGTTAAATTACAGTGTAATAGTCTAATTTAGCGAACCAACACAAACGGACCTATAAAAGGCCAGGGAACCGAAAAATTACCCGAAAACAATTCACCGTCGAAAAATTCCCAGTCTACAATTCCCCAACAAGACCAAGAAGACAGTAAAATTTCCCGACAAACAATTCACCGGATGGCGTTTTTAGTTTTTTTGGATTTTTTCTATAATAGAAGTTTTTTGTCCTCTTTTTTGTTTTTTGTTTTTTTTTTGCATAATTGTAATAATAACAACAATAATCGAAAAGGGTTTTCTCTTATGTACAGGGTGGTCAGATAAGAATGCAAAGTGCTGTATCTCTGAAACTATTCGTCGTGGAGACTTGCGATAAAAATTTCTAATACTAAAGTGGTCAAAAGAAGACCACGAAAAATATTTTCAGATTTCCAAGATGGTCGCCAGGGGGCGTAACTGGCATCTTAAATCTTTAAATTGATTTTTCACTGAAATCCACTCAGTAAATGTTACCAAAAATATATGCTTTCAAAAGCTAAGCTTTACTCGAGTAATTTTTGTTTAACAGTTTTTTACTTGTCTATTAAAATAAAGTGGTGGGGAGTAATTAAATCTTTTTTTAAATAAACAGCTGTAACTCCTAAACGACTGAACTGATTTTAACAAACTTGGTCTCATTGAAAAAAGCATTTATTGTTCCATCAAACCTATTTCATCTATGATATGTCTATTTCTTAGTGATGCCGCTAGAGCGCGCGTTTTGATATAATAACGGAAAATTGCAAAATGCTCTAAAAAATTAAATGCAATAATATGACTTTTTTTCATAGAAATGTAGCGAAATGATACCTAAATAGGCTAGAGAAAACCGTATTTCGATATCTTATTCGTAGCCTGAAATATCGCAGAAAGAAGATTTCGTTATCATATAATTTTAAAAAGCCGCCATTACACCGGTATTTATTGTTATTTATTTGTGTTTTTTCAAGATTCAATTGCATAATTTATAATTTTTAAATAATAAAACTATTCTTAGTTCAGTCAGTTCAGTCGTTTAGGAGTTACAGCTGTTTATTAAAAAAAAATGTAATTACCCCTCACCACTTTATTTTAATAGATACTCAAAAAGTGTTAAACAAAAATTACTCGAGTAAAGCTTAGCTTTAAAAAGCATATATTTTTTGGTAACATTTACTGGGTGGATTTCAGTGAAAAATCACTTTAAATGTTTAAGATGCCGGTTACGCCCCCTGGCTACCATCTTGGAAATCTGAAAAATTTTCCACGGTCTTTTTTTGACCACTTTAGTATTATACATTTTTACCGTGAGTCTCTACGACGAATATTTTTAGAGATACAGCACTTTGCATTCTTATCTGACCATCCTGTACAAGGGCTACTACCTTTTATTGTCTTTAATAAATAAGGTTATGGGCTATACCACGCAAGTAAGTGAAAAGATTCAAAAGAATACCAATCTCTTTAAATAAAATATAAGTCACATATTGCACCTGCAGCGGTGAGATCATCTTAAGATCAGCATTAGATCATAATTCTAAGAATTTTACTAAAATATAGGTTTTGCTTAGTTAAGGTATTTTTATAATATAAAAACCTTGTAATTAGAAATTAAGATCAGTCGGGGAATTTTCCATTCGTTGAATTGTTTGTCGGGAAATTTTCCTGTCGGGGAATTGTTTGTCGGTGAATTGTAGTCGGGGAATTTTCCCTCGGTGAATTGTTTTCGGGGAATTTTCCTAGATCCAAAAGGCCAAGCCAGATTTAGACTTCCACATCAATTACATATCCATTGTTTATTTGCCCTGCAAAAAAGTTGAATGAACTTGTTTTGAGCATATAATAACACTATAATAATATACATATATTAATATTAATACTGGAATATTTCATACAAAAATATAAGCAAGTGTAGGTACAATTTCATTTTTTCTGCAAGATCTGGATAACAATCTATTATATTTTAATATGTACGTTTTGTTTTTCTGAATAATTTTAAATTTCCACGAAAATCTACAAGACTTTGCAATAAATCCATTCATGCACATCAATAACTAGTATTCAACTCCAGTGACAATAACGACAAGTCCTTGAAGGAATACGATAGATACAAACATTAAAATGAAACATAAACGAGTTTCTTGTGAACTCTACAAAGCTTCCCTTCAAACCAATACATTTATAATGTTAAAAGGCCATAAGCGTTACGTGATAAAGGAGATTTGCTCTTATTAACACCTGACATCGAGGAATTGTGTAATGCAAATCCATTCAATTCACTGAAGTGACAATAATAAGACGCGTTGCAGAAGAACGAACAGTTCGATGAATGTTTACTAATTAATCCTTCCACCTCCTACTTAGTATTAAAACATAGAAGTGTAAATTGCGATATGTTGAACAATATAATGACACTTTCGCAGACTTAAATGATCCAGCACGTAATGGAGTGCTGTAAAGTTGGCACGATGTGCAACGTGCGATGTAATGTAAAATAATTAAATGTAAAAAATGAAATGTAATTAAATGCAATTATAATTTATAGAGATATAATTTACGATAGATTTATAAAAGATTTATTGCATTTAAAATCATCGTATGACGGGGTACTTATGTATGTATGCGATTGTAGTGGTTCAAGAGCTTTGAATGTATTATTCGCATCTTGTAGTGGTGTAATGGCATACTTAAGCGCATAATAATGATCCAGTACCTACAAATCATATAACGCATACGTTTAACTTCTTTTACTGTTACATTCTAGTACTTTAAACAAATATCCTATATGGATCCGATAACTTTAACTCAAACCAAATATACAATAAAATTAAATTTGTGTAATCAGCAAGTAATACCAAGATACCTATGTTTACGTTACTTATTGTCAATATCAGTAGTTTGTATCCCATTATTTTTTAAATGAAACCGTTGATATTTCAAGCATTAGAACTAGACCACATAGTTTCGATCTATTCAGGGCTAGCGGGGCTGACAATCCACGAATTGTCCGAGCTAGATCGGTATCTGCTGATTATGTTGTGTAAGGCCTGGCGATGCAAAATTTAAATGATGAAATATTGATTTCTTTGCTCCAGTTGATAGTACAGTTATATAACACATCACTCAATAAGTCCCCGGGCTGACATATGTATATATAGGATCTAGGAAAATTCCCCGAAAAGAATTTACCGACGGAAAATTCCCCAACTACAATTCACCGACAAACAATTCCCCGACAGGAAAATTTCTCGAAGGTTAAATTCGAAGTTTCCCCATTATTATTTGTCGGAAAATTTAACCTTCGGGGAACTTTCCTGTCGGGGAATTGTTTGTCGGTAAATTGTAGTCGGGGAATTTTTCGTCGGTGAATTGTTGTCGGGGAATTTTCCGGTTCTCGTATACATGGCAACATTGTTGACAGACCCACGTGATTTTTGGGACAGTAGGTACTAACCTTCAAACAGAATGTGTCAAAATTTCATGGCAAACTGACCGTTAGTTTAGAGGTTGTAACTGATTTAGTGATTCCAGTTTTGTGATTTTCAAGATAATGGATACAACGGAATTTCGTGTGTTGATTAAACACTGTTTTTTGAAGGGAAAATATACTTTTGGAACTAAACAGTGGCTTGATAAGCATTATGGGGAAATGCGCCAGGGTAATCAACTATTATTGACTGGTATGCTGAATTTAAACGCAGTCGTACAAGCACCGATGATGCTGAATGCTTTGGTCGCCCAAAATCGACAGTTGTTCCGGAAAACATAAAAAATGTCCACAACGTAGTTAAAAGACCGTAAAATTAAGTTGCGTAAGATAGCTGACACCTTGAAGATATCAGGAGGCAGTGTCTTTACAATTTTACAGGAAATTTTTTTTTTTCGAAATGGGTGCCGCGTTTGCTCACACCGGACCAGAACCAACAACGCGTCGACGATTCAGAGTGCTGTTTGGAGCTGTTGAAGCGGAATAAAAAGGATTTTTTGCATCGGTATATGATAATGGATGAAACATGGATCCGCCACTACACGCCTGAATCAAAAAGATCGTCAGCTGGATGGACAGCAGCCGCTAAAAGTCGTCCAAAGCGACCAAAAACTTAAAAGTCGGCTGCCAAGATTATGGCATCCGTATTTTGGGACGCTCATGGAATTTTGTTGAATATTACATGGCATTATTGAAGCGATTGAGTGTGTAGAAAGCAAGAATAAACCCCTCGACATGCAAAAGAAAAAAGTGCTGTTTTACCAGGACAATCATCTGTGTCATAAGTCAATAAAAACAATGATTACATTTGATAAATTACGTTTTGAATTGCTTCCCCACCCACTGTACTCTACAGATTTGGCTCCCCAGTGAGTACTGGGTTTTTGTTGATGCTCTAAGAAATTTGGCTCAAGTGAAGAAGTGATTGCCGAAACCGAGGCTTATTTTGGGAGCAAGGACAAATCCTTTTTCACATAAAGGGCATCGAAAAGTTAGAGGAGCGTTAGAGTGAATGTATCTCCTTTGAAGGAGAGTACGTTGATTAATAAAGTGAAATTTATGAAAAAAATATGTTTTTCTTAATTAGATCGGTGACTTATTGAGTGATGTGTTATGTAGGCTTTGTATACCTCATAATTTCAAATATGTATAACAATAATATGTATAAAAATTAGAATCTTCTCCGTATCTCCAACGTACTTTCTTTGACATTCATTTTTACGGTGTTAATACCCATATTTTGCATTTTTATTTAGCTTACGGTCTACTCTGTTCTTTCGTCATTCTATTGCATGTCTGTTTAGTTCAAATTTCATAGTATCTTTTGTAAAAGCAATAAAATATTAAAGCTTTGTTAAATACAATATTTTACACGAGAATGCAGGTAATCAAATATGTTTCTTTAATATGCGTACTACGTAATTATTATTATTATTATTAATTCTTTTTAATGATAGATACATATATCTGTGAAGTATATTTCAATTAAAATAATATATCTACAAACAGTAACTAACAGTATATTTTTGCCATTAACAAGTTAGTAATGAATCGTAGTAAAACTAACGACTAAACGACGTTAGAATAAAATAAATGTCTTCATAGAAATGTGATGATATTTATTGTAATAAACATTTGATTAATATGTTTTCGCTACTAGGCTTGCTAATTCGGTTGCCTTTTGCTTCGGTATTTGCTACTCAAGTGTATCATCTGTAGATGTAATTTCGTTAAGTTCAATAGGTTGTTGTCCACATCTACATATCTATCTATCTATTAAGTTAGGATTGATCACCTGTAGTCCAGGCACTTGAGTTGGGTGCTCTTTCGACCATCCCTATTGAAACTCTCATTTCTAGTTGAGAAGGTTACTGTCCTCTATGAAGTCTTGCCTATTGGAAACTTGAGTACCCTCGAAGGCTCCAATATCCTTCCGAAATGTTTCTGCCTGAGTACCTTCACTTCCTCACATGTGCAGATTACATGTAATCTTGTTTCCTTCTGTAACTCGCATCTCCTGCACCAGGGTTCGCTTACCCTACCCGTGTTGTATAGATGCTTCCTTAAGGGACAGTGTCCAGTTATAACCCAACAATGGTCTTAACTTGCTTTTTATTGCGTCTAATTAGGTTTTCAGAGAACTTAGCACCCTCGTCCCCTATTAGCGCTTTAGTGTGGAGTTGACTTTCAGTCGACCTCCATTTTCTTACTTTCCCTACTTTCTTTATCTAACCAAGACCAAATCTCCATTCTAGTGGAATCCCTCGTGATTTCACATACGGGCTCTGGTCCTATGAAGTGTTTCTTAGTATCCTCCTTGGCTAGTTCATCGGCTATTATATTGCCTCTGATATCCTCATGTCCGGCCACCCAAATCAAAGATGTTGTCTTCTGCCGGTGTATTGAGGTGCTGTTTACAATGTTTTACCAGTTTTGACCTGGTAAGAGAATTCATAACTGCCTTGATGGCGGCCCGACTATTAGTCATTTGTTTATTTTTCTCTTCGTGCAGCCTCCCTTTGCAATCAGTTCTGCGCAGGCTGCAATTGCGAATACTTCTGCCTGGAAGACCGTTGCATGCTCTCCCAGACTTAAAGATATCCTCTGCCTTGCGGTCAGTCTATAAATACCGGCTCGTGCGCCCTTACTGGATTTGGATCCGTCCGTAAACAAGTCATCAGAAGCAACGAAGTCACCTCGTGGCTGGTCTCTGTTCGGTATTGAGATTTTCACCTTTTCAGTGAAAATAATTTCAGATGCCGTACTGTCCGCTGGCATTCGCAGCAAAGGCCCGCCTTTACGTAAAGTTCCAGCGCAGAGAGGCCCACAAGGATGCAGTTCCTGCGCTGTTAGTTGCTCCGATGATTCCCAGCAGCGCCTGTCGCTGGACAGCAGTTAGCAGCCCCACTGCTGAGGACACTTCTGTCCTTCTCCACCAAACTACGGCTTCGTAGCCCTAGTTTATCGGTGGCCTCACCACTACAGTGTATACGCAACGAATCACCTTCGGTTCTTTGTCTATAACATTTTCGTAAATCGTTTAGAAACAGAAAATATGTATATGTGATGGTTCTAAACTTTAGATTTTGTAGAGAGTTTATTTTTCTATCAGTCGTTACTTTTCTTTGGTGTTAAAAACTAAAACTACAGCTGGGGTGGTTGAAAGACGTTTCAAACGCTCCCTCATTCCTAGATTTTTATTTTAATCATATCAAAGTTGGATATTCTAAAGAATATTATCATGTCCACAGATACATTTTTTACATTTCATTCGACTAACAAGCGTTTAATGCGTACCTATAAAATGTGCAGCGCAAAAACGCTCTCAATAAGCGCGGAATTAATATTAAGTAGGTGTCCGGCAAATACTGAACTACATTATTAGCAAATTACCTAACGATCGTTTAAACGATCGCGTAAATATGCCTTCGCGTATTACTGGATAAAACTAATTGATAAACGACAGTTGTTCAGTAGACTTCTTAACAAAACGGCGCTTGGAAATCAATGGATTACCATAGAACCCGCTACCGCTACAGGATTCCACGGATTGTGATTCGCCCGTCTATCGGGTGCTATTCAACGTGTTAGACTTTGTATACGAGGGGAAAATTCTTATATAACTCACCTTGTGCGTTTTTGTAATTATGTAACTGCTGTTTTCCACTTTTTCTTATTGTATTTCTAACGCAAAAATAATTTGTCACATCTTCATCGTCATCTAAAACTATTCGCCTGACTAATTAAATTATTATATGAAATTTTTTCTTGTATTTTTCTATGAGCCATCGTTAAAAAATAGAGATATTTCTCGGATAATTATACCTCGTTAATTTGGCATCCTTGCTATCTGCCGCTTGACTATACATGGCTATTTTATATAAATACGTTATGCACTGTAATTCTGATGGCTTCTAAGTATGTGATTCGTTTCTAAAACGGGGTAATAACATAAATAAGGTCGGATGATCTTCTTCATCTTTGGAATGGTAGATCGTGCTACGAATGTAATGTTAGTTAGTATACCTATACACACATATATGTATGTATAGATGATAGGTACATAGATACATATGTTTCTGTAAGTACATACGTATACAGAACATATGTTAGAATAATGTTATCAAGTGCGAACTGAATATTCATGAATTGCTGTTTATATTCGCACTAAAACAGTGATATTTTGAGTGTATACATTAATTAGAAATTTTGAATAGTTAGCTGTTACAGTAGGAGGTGCACCCGAACAGTTTTTTTTTAAATTCTAGCTTTAATAGTAGCCAGATTATGGTATGGGGTCGCATAAACTTTATATTGCACGAGTTGCGAATAATTACACTGGACAACAGCCAAAATGTATCTAAAATAAAATCGACGAAATCTTATCCATTAATATTCAAGATATCAAAAGCCGTTATGTACAAAAATCAGAAATAGATTTAAGCTTACATATTTTAAAATTATTTTCACATATACAAGGTGTTTCATATTGCTAGGCTGACACACTATATGTTATTTCAAATTTAGATTAAGCGTATCTTCCTCGTTCCTTCGATGTAAGGTTTCATTGAGTTATATCGAGTATTTCACAAGTTATGGTCAATTTTGTCTGAAAATCGTTGCGTTTCCAATGTCCTGTGTATTCCACACGAAGCAGCTTGAAATTGTTTTTGTACTAGAACTTTTTTATATTATTACAGTTTTATTATAGCAAAGTAATATTTCTACTATTACTATTAATACTGCGAAAACTATGTACAGAGCGATTCAAAACACAAATGTATTATGAAAAGAAGTACTGGCTGTACTCGTTAAGTTCACTAGGTAGGATCGTGGGTATGGCAGCCAAAGATTCGAACAATAGACTCAAATTTTCAAATTCTGAGCTTTCGCAATTTATTTATTGCTTCATCGGAGAAAACAGATTATAAGCAGAACTTACATAAGAGTATACATTGACGATGTAACTGCAAAAACATTTTCAAAAACAAATTAAAATTAGTATTAATGGTATCATTAACGATAACTGGGATCTAATTCAACCTCACACTTCAATTAATAAGGATAAGTTTCTGGAAATTTTGAATTTCCTTTTGAACTCCTCTTCTTTTACCTTCAATAATCGCTTCTATAAGCAATTATTCGGTACACCGATGGGTAGTCCAGTTAGCCCCATTTTGGCTTGTATGGTTATGGACCAACTGTTGGATCAGTGTTTAGCAAAGTTATCCTTTCGACCACCGTTTTTCTTCAAATACGTGG
The DNA here is from genome assembly GCA_023690525.1 of Holotrichia oblita. Lineage (NCBI taxonomy): Eukaryota > Metazoa > Arthropoda > Insecta > Coleoptera > Scarabaeidae > Holotrichia > Holotrichia oblita. Next base: position 49,663,905 of record CM043015.1, read on the forward strand.
ACGACCTTATCACTGCGGTTTCCAATTCTATGATTGATTACACTCCGGATGTCTTCAATAGCTTTCACAGTTCCATCCAATTTACGGTTCAACGTGAACACAATAACTCTGTCCCGTGCTCTAAGCTCTAAAATCTCAGGCTGTTTCAAAAACCTATCCGTTCACCTAGCCAAATATAATATACATTCCCTTAGCAAATTATTTTGCAAACTTAAAGACCCTGTACCGCATTTTTCGCGAAAATCCAAAATTTGCCAGCCGGGCATTTGTGGAATTTTTTATCTCCGAGGGGTGGAACAGATTGCACTCATCGCGCTGAGTGTTGTACCGAAGAGATTACGGTCCTATCTCTCATAATAGCGGAGATATCGCGAAAACACCAACATTTGTACCTCATCTTTCCCGAAAATCCAAAATTTGCCAGCCGGGCATTTGTGGAATTTTATATCTCCGAGGGGTGGAACAGATTGTACTCATCGCGCTGAGTGTTGTACCGAAGAGATTACGGTCCTATCTCTAATAATAGCGGAGATATCGCAAAAAAACCAACATTTGTACCTTATTTTTCGCGAAATTCCAAAATTTGCCAGCCGGGCATTTGTGGAATTTCTTATCTCCGAGGTGTGGAACAGATTGTACTCATCGCGCTAAGTGTTGTACCGAAGAGATTACGGTCCTATCTCTCATAATAGCGGAGATATCGCGAAAAAATCAACATTTGTACCTCATTTTTCGCGAAAATCCAAAATTTGCCAGCCGGGCATTTGTGGAATTTTCTATCTGCGACGGGTGGAATAGATTGTACTCATCGCGCTGAGTGTTGTCCTATTGCTATTGTAACTATAATACTTTTAGGAAGGAGTTTTTTTTTTGTATTTTTTATATAAACTGTAATTAATGACACAGAAATTGTGTCTCTATCAACTATTACAGTCAGTACAGAAAAACTGTTTCTGATTTGCCTTCACTTCAGTGCAAGTTTCGTGAACCCATTCACTGCATTTTAAACACTGTACCATGTCTTCAATAGCATGTTTTTCACAAAGTTTGCAAAACCAAGTCTCTTGCGACACCACAACTACCACACCACAATGGTTCGAGGTAGAAGGCAGGCATAGTGTTGAGTCCATCTTGACCTCTCTTTTCACGTTTACAACTTGTTTCTTTGACATTTTGTCTTCAGATTTAGTTTCCTCAATTTTTTTCTTTTTTGGGTAAGATTTTTGGTTTAAGTTTGCCCATTTTTATTTTCAGTTCCTTTACTTTATCCTGTGCAGCTTGCAAGTCTTTAGCTATCTTCAGCTGTTCTTTGTAGGGACTGCTGGTGAGTATTTTCGCTTTTTGTGCTCCTGAACAAGTTTTGTTCTTTGATTTTCTAACTTTGGTTGGGAAAATAGGAGAAATCTTCTCAATGGAAATTTTCAAAGATGACTCCGTCGACTTTAGAGAAGGTCTCTCTGCTTCATCTGGACTTGGGATGTTTGACCAAACAATATCCAAAGAACCATTAGGCTCATTAGGTGTTCCTATATTAGCATCTTGTGTAATTTCTGGAGGCTTTTGAACTATATCTACAGGCGTAGCAGTCTTATCAATATTGTCAGAAGCAAGGTTTTCAGCTGGGCAAAAGCCACATTCGTTGAAAACGAAGCGATCCCACACGCTTTGAAACCATTCATCGCATTCTCGATGGTAGCTGCTTTCCCATATGCTTCTGCGACAATACCACACACTTGGTATTAGGTCACACACAACCCAGGGTTTGTACGCAGCCACTTTTGAATAGCCTGGTTGTAAAATACTTTAAATGGCTTAAAGGATCTCCGATCTAAGAGTTGGATACGGTGCGTTGTGTGCTCAGGGTGTTGCGGTAATATTATTCCATGAGTTATGGATAACTCCAAAGCTTCAAGGTCTTTTTGTGTGTGTGTCGTGTGTCCATCTAGAACTAATAACACCCTTTTATTCTGGATTTGGTCTAACTGTGCCAATAAAGTGTTTCAACCAAATGGCAAACAAATCAGTGGTCATATAGCCAGTTTCAGATACTGTGACGATACTGCCTAGTGGAGCACCAATTTTAAGTTGGTCTGTCATCAACTTCCGTTTAAAAATAAGCATGGGTGGCACATAAGACTCAGATGCACTTGTGCAGCATATAATGGTGGAATTTACCACTCACTCGCCACTTGACACAGCACCAATCTGTTTCTTACATTTTTTTGCTAGAACTTATTGGCATTTTGTTTGTGCTGTGCTCACGCCAGACTCATCTACATTATATATTCCAGTAGAATCAATTTTGTTTGCAACGACAATTTTTTACAGAATATCAAAAAACTCAAATACGTTTTCTTTGTTGAACCCTTTCACTCGTGACATTGATGTAGCTTGCGGCTCCCTCAGGGCTAATTCAGGGTGATAGCTTTAGAGGAATAAAACCATTTTTCACCAGCCATATGTGATTCTCGGTTAAAACTGTGTGGTATCTCATTTTTTTCAGCAATCAGAAAAGCAAAGGATCTCACATCATTTATGGTTAATCCGAAAAAACAGCTTTCCAGTTTAAGAATATAATTGACAAGCTCCTTTTCAACTACTGGATGTAAGGTTAAGCTTCTTCTAAACGACTTGCATTCTTCATTGGCCTTTTGACCTTGAAGGTGGCGACTAAGTGTTGGTTATGGAATACCGTATTGTCGACAACATTCGTTGAGGCCCATGTCTCCGTTGCGATATGCATGCAAAGCCCTGTCCAAGTTCCATATTTTCTTTTTCCATTTAAACAAAAATGGAATTAATTTTTTTTATTAGACCACCTGTACCTAGTTCTAGGCTATTTAATTATTTCTTTATTGCCAAAGATTGAAATAGGTATATGGAACTTGACGTATGATTTCCTATATCGTACCGGTACGACTTAGGAAACATGATGAGGTACGATATAGGCAACTCGTTACTTTTCACTAAACTTAATATTTCCTAACCTAAAAAGGGAGAGCCGGAAACCATGAAGTCATTTTTAACACTAAATTAGACACTAATAGCATATGTACTTTTGATATTACTTTATACATACCTTAACAAGTGGTAAAATCCACCTCAGTAAATCGAAAAAAGACGTTCCGATGTTGTGAATCACAAATTTGTTTATAAAAACTGAACGACAACTTCCAGCGCGACTAAACTTCCACAACCCACTCAATAACAATAGCAGTTGCACCAGACGCTGCCGGAGCGCTGGCAACATGCTCTATAGCCATAAAACTGCAGTGGTACGATTTAGGAAGCGGTACAATATAGGCTACTCTCCCCTACTAAATACAAAACCAAGATAATTTACCACTCGATCAGTTATTCTTGACGTGTATTAGCAACAAAAGCCTACAAAAATTACGCAGTATCTGGATTTTACGGAAAACAATTCCAAGTAGTGCTCGGATTTCATTTCACACTAGTTCAGAGTGTTCAGTCAAAATATTTGGTAAATCTTTGCAATAATAGTTTCACATAAATAAAATGGTTTATTCATAAGATGTACAAACTGTTTAACTGTTAAACATTTAAAGATAGTTTTTTAGTAGATACGTTTGCTTAAATTTTAGTTTTTTCTTTTGTAAAAATTGTGTATAAAATTGCATTTCATTTATCTTCTCTTCCAAATCTACATAATACTTTCCGTAATTTTCAAACATATCTCCTGACCATCCGCCCTAATCCATGACCATACGTTTACTGAGAACTTCCTACTAGTGTGCAGTTTGTGCGTATATCTTTCACTATAGCTTTAATTTTTTGGTCTATACACGCCGATACTGCCATCATAGCAAGACTTGAAGACTTCTTCGTCAAAAAACACAACTCTGATTCATAAGTCTGGACCTTTATTCAAACGTTGAAGTACAAATCCAACATTGCTTTTTTTCAGTGCTTCTGCTAAAACAGGCTTTCTTCTAGCACTCCTGCTAGACAAGTCGGCTGCCTCCGTAACGGTAGAAAACGGATTTTGGATGATGTGGTCAATGAAAGCTGCATCCTCTTAGTTACTGCTTACTTTAGGACGTTCTCGCGTAACAGCGCATGCATCTCTGTCGTGGAAGGTTCATTTCCTTTTTATTTTGCAAATGCAACTATGGCTTACATTTAGGTTTGCCGCAACGCGTACCAGGGTTCAATCTTCTCCTAGTTCAGTAATGGCCAGAATTTTTTGAGCTTCATTTTTTACAATTATTGTCAAAATCTATAAACAATAAGTGATAAACAATTTGCAATAGAAAAATATTGGTGTTTTCAAATTAATGGCCGCCACTGTTCAAAGCAAAGATAGGAATTTATTTCTTTATTTGAAAGATGTGTGGTTTCCGGTTTAACACCTGTTAAAGTTAGTGTTAGAATAATGTCTGCGGTGTAAAATAAAGGTTTGAAGGTTCGACTGTTTGTGAACAGATGGCGCGTAAAGAGAAACGTCAATATGAACATGTATAAATTATTTTTAATTTCTGTTGTGAAATGACAGATAATGATACCTATGAGTATAAGAGTAACAATTGCAATAGTAAAAATAGTTGTCTACCAATCTTCGCGGAAATCGGGATAAAATTACGATGAGAAGGCGCATTTAGAGGTGTGTCCATTTTATTAGCATATCTGTTTCTCGTCTGTTGTTTGAGGTCTATAAATTAGAATATAAAGATAAATCGCCAAGTCTAAAAAAGATTTAAAGACATCTGTTGTAATTTTTAGTATTATTGCAGTTGTTAAAATACGTTATGAGGGATTGGAGGAAAATGTTATGTCAAGTTATTTGATTTTGTTGTATTTGTGGTCGCTAAAATTTTTAAAGATGTGCCTAATGGTTTATCAGATCATTTACTTAATGTGTAATGCAGGATAAAACAAGAAACTGTATAAACAATATCTATTAAATTTTACAGGTTTAATTTGCTTTCAAGATGTAACAGTTGTTATATGGCACTAAGGAAAAACCGCAATTCATTTTTGTCTCCACTTAACCACAAGAAAAGATATGATTGACCATAGCAGTTACATAAAATAAGACTAATCATAAAATAAAATATTATAGAGATATATGTAATATACCTATGTACATATAAATAGAACAGGACAATTAAGATTTTGATAGGAGAGATGCAATATTTGATTTTATTTTCTTCTTGAGGGAGAATATGTTTTCTTTACCAATCCCTTTAAAATTATGTTAGGTTATTGATGTATATAACCTGTATCGTAAAATACGAAAAGCACTAAATAAATTGTCAGCAAATATTGCCTGTCCAGTGTCAACATTAATTACCGGCGGAGTACTCGACTCGCTCATCCTCAACGCTTGATTTACGGATTTCGTATGCGTACTTAACATCTAATTAAATACGGTTATCCGTGTGTGTTCTTGAATAGTCCGCGTTCATGTATGTATGTTTTATGTCCATCTTTCATTGTTGCTAAATTAACGGCCAGCTCGTTTAATGCCAATTTAGTAGCGATCATGCGCGTAGCAATTTAACAAATCTTGCTGACGGCGAAATCATTTTAAACGTCATGTTTTGCAACTTAATGCTCAATAACTTATTAAGGAAACGATCTGAAAATAACGACTATGTTAGTTAATTGAATGTAGCCAATCATATGAGGGTAATACACACTACGAAGCATAAAAGTATAAAATTATACGATATTTAGCATGATGATAATAATTGTTCATTTGATTGAAAAATTAAATTTTAATCGATATTTACCTGCAGATTTTTCTTGTATCTATTCTTAACTCTGACTTTCAAGCATCAAGTAGTTTCTTATTCTTATATGGCGAGAAGTTTATACATTTTTTAGCTTGAGTTTGTCTGGGTGTAGTTTTCTAGAGGGAAACATTATCCCGTGCCTGCTTTTCCGTTAGACTGCTTTCATTAGCTGGGTTTTGGCAATGTCAAAGAAAAGCTCCGTCCAATAGAAGGCATCTTGGTTTCCTAATAATAATAATATCCATTTAATATCCAACAGAATACAAAAATTCCATTTACAGGATATAACAATAAATGCAAATAAACTAATAAGAATCAAGTAGTGCAGACAAAGTACCATCACAATAACAGCACCATACTAAAAATAACACCACCATAATAATAATTATGTATAGCAGAGAATGTAGCATCAATGAGAAATCACTCAAAACGCTCAAAAAGTACAGACCTAAGCTCCCTTTCGGTGCAAGAGCAGATGTCAATGTCCTGAGAGACCAAGTTAAAGTTATAAGACATAATGTAGAGAGGTGACTTGGTTAGTACATTGGTCCTGGAAGTCGGGCACCAGAGGGTCATATCTCGCCTCGTTGGAATATAGGGAACCCTAAACGTTATCTGTTCCAAGAGCGCTGGGCAATCAATTTTATTATGTAATATGTTATGTAATTGTGTCAAATTAGCAATTATTCTTCTACTACTTAAAGATTTTAAATCGAATGTTTGCAAGAGCAGTTGATGATCATAACCTCTAGTTGGAAAGGTGCCATGAGACTTAAAAAAAAGATACTTTAGAAACTTGCGCTGAACTCTCTCCAGTGCCTGTACATGAGTAGTATATATGGGATACCACACCAGAGATGCATATTCCAATTTGGACCGCACAAAAGAAAAGTAAAGAGATTTTAGCACATTTAGGTTAGTGAATGATTTTGTATTGCGCTGTATAAAACCCATCATTTTTAGGGCATGTGTCGCGGTATTGGTGATGTGTTCAGTGAACGTTAATTTACTATCGAAGTGTACGCCAAGGTCTTAGGTAGTATCGAGCCGTTTAATGATTTGATTTTGCAAAGTATAATTATAAACAATGGGATCCAATTTTTTAGTATAAGTGACAATTGCACATTTGGAAACATTAATATTCAAGGCGTTTGTTTGACACCACATCAGAACATTATCTAATTGAGTCTGCAATTTATGACAGTCAGCCACAGAGTTGATAGCGACAGATACCTTCACATTATCAGCAAAAAGTTCTTTGTCACAGTCAATCACCTCTATAACATCATTTATGAACAGCAAAAATAGTAGGGGTCCCAGATTTGAACCCTGTGGAACGCCTGAGCAAGCAACATATGGTTCTGATTGATAACCGTTATACGACACATATTGAACACGACGATCAAGATAAGATTTCAGTAACATTAATAGAGCATCATCAAAACCAAACGAGTCAAGTTTTTTTATTAAAATTTTGTGATTAATGTGATCGAAAGCTTTGGCTATATCAGTATAGATAACATCCATCTGACCTCCTCGATCAACAACGCTAGCTGTTCTCTGAGTAAAGCATAACAAATTAGTGAGCGTGGATCTACCCGCCATAAAGCCATGTTGCTCAATTGCAATGTAGTTTTTGACATTAGAGTAAATTCGAGTATAAAGCACTGACTCAAATACTTTAGCAAAATTATTCAAAACTGATATAGGTCTATAATTACCAATCTGTGATGCCTCACCAGATTTCAGAACAGGGCACACCTTCGCTTCTTTCCACATTTCAGGAAAGACGGACGTATGCAATGACAAATTGAAAAGCAGTGATAATGGATAGGCAAAAATGATTGCGCAATCTTTGACAAGAAAACTGGGTATCAAATCAAGACCAGACGTCATCTTATTCTTTAATTTTTTTAATGCAATCAAAACCTCCGCCTCCGTTACATTCGATATGTTAATCGCGTTACTAATACATAAGTTGATCTGCTTTAACAACTCTTTTAACACTAAACACTTCAACCCACTAAACACCAAACGAGTTTTAACTAAAACAGCAGTGTATGATCTGCTTTACTTGGTTTAGTGTGGTTGAAAAATGTTTAACTAAAAACCGAGGCGTTTCGACAGCAACGCTGTCATTATCAAGGCGATAATAAAACGAAATTAAAACAAAATCTACAAATAACAGGTAACCTAAATGTTATGCATGAACGAAAACAATGACGAATGCGGGATAGGACCGCTATCACAGTTCATTACACATGACTTATTTTTGTATATTTCTAAACTTTCGAAAACATTTAGAAACTTACAATTGTTTATGTATCTAATTAATTTAACATTCGTATGATCGATGTTGTGATCTGTTTCCAAAATGTGTTCGGCAACGCTCGATTTCTCAATTCTATTACTTCGAAGATTAGCCATATGCTCTTTAAATCTAGTTGAGACTGCTCTCCTGGTTTGCCCAATATATTTTTGATTACAATCTTTACAATTGATTTCGTAAATACCAGACTTTTCGAAAGGTTGTATCTTATCTTTAGGGTTATCGATGTGACTTCGTAAACTAGTCCCAGAACTGTAAACTATTCTGAGATTTAGCTCTTTGAAGAGTTCACTGCTAAATCGCCAATGTGAAACCGTCTTTTCTATGATTTTTAAGAACACAGATAAAATGGATACTGGGCGATAATTATTAATATCTAAACTAGAACCACTTTTCAATATAGGTTTAATTCTTGCAATTTTAAGTTGCTTAAAAAATATACCATGTTCGAATGAATTGTTAATTATCATTGTAAGAGGGGCAACAATCTCATTAATACACTGTTTTAAAGTAGTAGTTGTGATACCATCAGCCCGCAGTTAGAAGCTTTCATATTTTGTACAATCGAACATATTTCATCTTCACTGACCGGTTTCAAAAAAAAAAATGAATTTACATTCATTTCGGTAATAGATGTACTTAAAGTGACATTACGTACACTATAAACTATCGATCATAGTGTTGAAATAATTATTAAAAATATTCGCCAAATTTTCCGCATCTACAATAATTTCCCCATTCACATTTAGTGTGTAATAATGCGGTTTAGGTTTACCTTTAGCGGAGTTGTTAATTAATTGCCATGCTACTTCAGATATACTTGTTGCATTTCTAAGAATTGTGTCATTATGTATTAATTTTGCCTGTTTAATTATGTATAATGGCTGTACACTCCTACAAGGGGTTGTGCCTCTTCTTTCGAAGATCTCTAGATCCTTTGCGCGAGGTGGATCAGTCCCCATTTATAATTTTAGAGCATCAGGCTTATTGTCCTCCATAACCTTCTATCCATCGCCTTTCTCTGCCAATTCCTAACGCCATTTTCTTCTAGGTCCCTGGTTCCATCCACTTCGATCTGGGTCTCCCCCTTCTTCTTAAACCACTAGGTCTCCATGTCATTAATGTTCTCATCATTACTGGTCTTATCAATGTTTCGTACATTCTTATCTTGGTCTTCCTACTAAGGTGTTTGCTTCTGACCATTTTCTTGTTTGCGTTATATGTTTTATTTACGGCTATTACTTTCTCCTTTATTTCAGTTTCCCTTTTTCCATCATTCAAGATCGTAACTCGGTATTTAACGTAACAGGTATTTAATTTTATTCATCTTTTCAAATGTGTAGTTTCCCACATTGAGTATTATGCCTGTTGTTATTTTCTTTCCAGTTTCCATTATTTTTGTTTTATCTTCATTTATCCTTAGTCCCATTCTATTGCCTTCCCGTACTATTTCCTCTAGCATATTGCCTAGTATAGCCCTTCTTTTTGCTATTAGTAGGATATCGTATGCGTATGCTATTATCTGTCCTCCTTGTGTTCTCAGCGTGCCCCTGTTTAAATTTCTGGTTACATATTCCAGTGCAAGATTGAACAATGTTGCCGACTCCTTTATTGATTTCAAACACTGCTGATGTTTCGCCTTTCAATGTTTTGACCGTCATTTTTGTGCCTTTCATCGTCATCGCTATGAGTCGTCTTAACTTTGCGGGTATTCCAAGTTCTTTAATAGTTTCCATTAACTGTGTCCTTTTAATGGAATCAAAAGCTTGCCGAAAATCTATAACGAGCATGTGTATATTAAGTTTGTACTCGTGTGCTTTTTCCATTATTTGTTTCAGGTTGTGTATAGCGTCTGTTGTTGATCTGCCTTGTATAAATCCGCACTGATACTGCCCTATTACATTTTTCGTTATTGTAGCTATCCTTCGTTGTATTATGGTAGATAATATTTTATAGGTGGTACATAGCAACGTGATACCTCTATAGTTCTTGCATTCTTGCTGCTCCCCCTTTTGATGAATTGTAACGATTTGTCCTATCTCCCAATCTTTCGGCATAATTTCCTCCTTCCATATTCTTACTATTAATTGATGTAAAGTAATTCATGTAAAGTCTGTCCTCCATATTTTATTAATTCATTTTGTATACCGTCTTTTCCGTGCGCTTTACCATTACTACTGCGTCTTATAACTAATTTCCCTTCTTCCAGTTTGACTCTTCCACTAAAGTATTATCATCTTCGTCGTCTATTGGAACCCTGTCTTGTATCCGATTTTCATTTAATAGCTGTTTGAAATAATCCGACCATACTCTCCTATATTGTTCATCATCTACTGTTACTTCCCCATCTTTGTTTTTTTATTCCATTTAACCTGTGTTTGTATGTTTGATTTTGTTTTCTAATCTTCCTGTAAACGTGCTTTGTGTTTTTATTTACGCTTTCCATTTCAATATTTTCTATTTTACTATTTATCCATTGCCTCTTATTTCTTCTCAATATTTTATTACATTCTTTTCTTCTGCTCTCGTATACTTTTCTATCTTCCTCTTTACTTGACCTTATCCATTTTAGCCTCGCTTGTACCTTCTTTTCCACCATTTCTTGACAATCTTCATTGTATCATTCCTTTTTAGTTTTCTTTTTCTCAATTCCAATGTATTGCTCGGCAACACTGCTCATGCACGATCTTATGTTTTCCCATTCCTTGTATATAGTGTATTCTTCATTTCCTACCTTCGTATATTTCTCAATTTGCTCTTCATACGCCTGGTTTTTGTTATCTTTATTTATATCTTCTATATTCCATCTCTTAAAGATCGATCACCTTTTAGTTGTTTGTTTTTGACCTTCTGTTTCACTTTACCATATAGTGGTCTCTATATGTTCTTACATCCATTATTGATGTTTGTTTCCTTTTAGTAACCATAAAATGGTCTATTTGTGTTTGGTACTTATTATCTGGACCCGTCCATGCGACCTTATGACATCTTTGATGTTGGTATTTAGTACTGCTAATTATCATATTTGTTCTTACAGCTAGATTTCATCCTTTGTCCATTGTCATTTGTTTTATCGTGGATCGTATATTTTCCAGCTACTTCTTGTATATACTCTTCTTTGCCTAATTGTGCATTGCAGTCTAATAACACTATGATAATAACTTCTTTAGGCATCTTTTCTATTTCCTTTTCTATTCTTTTATAAAATTGTTCCTTTATTATTGTTTCAACATTCTCCGTTGGTGCATATACATTTAATAATGACAGTTTAATTACTTTTTTGTAAATTGCTTTATAATTGAGATAGTAATTTTTAACAGCAGTATCCCCACTCACACAATGACAAATATAGGTATATAGTTCTTTTAATTTTTGCGATGATATGCGAATGCCTTTTGTGATCCATTGATTAGTTACATTATTAGTATTATGTCTCAAGATTAAAAGCGGAAAAGCTAGGTCTGCATATTTAAGCACGGCATCAAAATTATCAAATTGACGTACCTATAACATCTTTTTCTTGAAAAACATTTGACCAATCATCAGCACCTAATAGAACTTTAAAGTGATTAATATTGTCTGGGTTACTAAGTTTTCTATATGTTGTGCTACCCTTGTTACTTTTTATAGGCAAACTATAGGCAACTACCAATTTTTGTGGCAAGTGATCGGATATCCCATTATGAACAACTGCAGCCCACGCATTATTCATAGATTTACTAATACAGATATTATCTAAGCAGTTCCCCTTACGTGTTGGCTCAGCTATAGTTATCCCACCATTATATGAATTCATCAAATTAACAAAGCAATAGAAAATTTATATTAAAGTCTTATATTTCATTAACGTTTCAAACAATTCATTGATTAGGTTTTAGAATATAATTTTTTGATATACAGAGTCCTGCAATAGTGCGTCAGGCTTCCATAGCTCCTTCACGAATTAAATTAAGAATTTCATTCATTGCCGACTTATACTGTACTATAGGGTGTATCTTAAGAAAATATTTTCAGTAATGGTGAACTTCCGGTTGTACCGGAAATAGATACCAACTTTGTTATCTTAAATGGAACACCCTATATATTATTGCACTTTTGGATTCCTAGGTAAATTTAAATGGCACTTTGTTATACATACATTAGGTATAAGTCGCATCGTTTTTGAATTACATGACGTTTTTCGAAAAAAATAACTGTAGCAGCGTATTCGAAATTTGGAAATATCTCCGAAACTGTGAAAGTTAGACAGATGAGGTTTTCAGTTTTCGCTTAAGCACGAAAAAGTACACGTCTTTTATTAGAAAATTGTTGCGTTTACATTATATGATTATTAAATGGGGATTTGTAATTTTCGAACTCTAAAATCATGGAGATCTTGATTTTTTTAAATAGAACGGTATAGTAATTTTTACATGAATGGATGTAAAATTTAATTTTATTTAAATTTTATACAGGTATTATGGTGTCTATCTCTAACGGTTTTCGAGATATTTCCGTTTTTTTTTGGATTTTCACGACAGATGCGTATTACGAAGAAACAAAGGCGACCATGGAAAAAGAAGCATGTTGTTTATTGATACAAATTTTGACATTTCCTGTCATAAGTGTGTGTACTTAAACAGGTAATAATTTATTAAAAAGAAATAAAGTATTCAAGAGAAGAACTCATTGATATGATTTTTGTGTTGGGTGAGAGTGAGAAAAACTGTTTTCTTGCTAGTAGAATTTATGCGACTCGGTTTTCTGAAAGGCGACATCCAGAAGCGATCAGTTTTACCAGACTTCATGAGCGTTTTGTTGAAACAGGAAGCGTTAACTACAAAAAGAAACATAAAGAACAAAGACCGCAAATGTCGAAAATGAGTTGGCAGTTTTATTGACAGTAACTGAAAATCCAAATACGAGTGTAAAAAGTGTGAAAAAAGAGCGAGTGTAGGGCAAGATGTTGGAATAAGTGAGAAGTCCGTCCAAAGAGTTCTAAAGAAACATCATTTTCATGCGTACTACATTCAGTTGCACCAGGCTCTGTGTGAAAATGACTTTCAGAGGAGGGCAGAATTTTGTACGTGGGCACAATTGCGTGTTCAAGAACATCAATGTTTCTTTATGAACTTACTTTTTTCTGACGAAGCAACTTTTCACAATACTGGATGGATCAACAGACATAATTATCATTATTATTCTGTTGAAAATCCAAGAATAGTTAGGCAAATAGATCGCCAACAACGCTGGTCAATAAACGTTTGGGGAGGAATTCCTGGAGAACATGTGGTGGGCCCACATGTTTTTAATGGTCACCTTAACAGCCAAATGTATGTGGAATTTTTAATAAATGAGTTACCAACATTAATTCAAAATTTACCTAACATCCAGGCACAAAATATGTGGCTACAGCAAGATGGAGCCCCGGCCCATTTTTCGCAACAACTCAGAGTCTTGTTAAATAATCAATATGAAAACAGATGGAATGGAAGAGAGGGACCAGTTCTTGTCGCCCGACCTGAGAAAAATAGATTTTTTTTATGGGTGTACATATGTAAAAAAAATGGTTTTTAGGAAACCTCCAACCACTTAACAAAACATGCGACAAAGAATTGTTGGCGCGTTGGCATCTATCACACCTGCCATGCTCAGAAATGTGGAAAGGGACTTTCAAGTGAGAATAATTGGTAAATGTCTTCAACAAAATGAAAGACATTTCGAACATCTATAAAAGTAAGAAATTTGTTTTATAATGTTAATTGAAATATACTTTCCAAGCCTATTTTAACATTGAAGATGTCGCTTACTTATTTTTTTATTTTTTTGTTTGTTTGTTTGTTGTGTTTCGTTGGTCACTTTTGTAATTTTTATCAATAAACGACCTGCTTGGTTTTCCATGGCCGCCTTTGTTTCTTCGTAATACGTATCTGTCATGAAAATGCGAAAAAAACGGAAATTTCTCGAAAACCGTTAGAGATAGACACCATAATACTTGTATAAAATTGAAATAAAATTAAATTTTACATCCATTTATGTAAAAATTACTATACCGTTCTATTTAAAAAAATCAAGATCTCCATGATTTTAGAGTTCGAAAATTACAGATCCCCATTTAGTAATCATGTAATTTAAACGCAACAATTTTCTAATAAAAGACGTGTACTCTTTCATGCTTAAGCGAAAACTGAAAACCTCATCTGTCTAACTTTCACAGTTTCGGAGATATTTCCAAATTTCGAATACGCTGCTACAGTTATTTTTTTCGAAAAACGTCATGTAATTCAAAAACGATGCGACTTATACCTAATGTATGTATAACAAAGTGCCATTTAAATTTACCTAGGAATCCAAAAGTGCAATAATATATAGGGTGTTCCATTTAAGATAACAAAGTTGGTATCTATTTCCGGTACAACCGGAAGTTCACCATTACTGAAAATATTTTCTTAAGATACACCCTATAGTACAGTATAAGTCGACAATGAATGAAATTCTTAATTTAATTCGTGAAGGAGCTATGGAAGCCTGACGCACTATTGCAGGACCCTGTATAGCAAATTTGCGATTACGTTTTCAAAGGTCATAAATTACAATTTTCGTAATAACTTATACATGGTCACCATAAATTTTCGTTTATGGTTTCAAATTATTTATCGGGTAAATTCCGTTTATAATTTTCTTTTTTGGGTGTGATCTGCGGTTTCTTTTTGTGAGAAATTTTGTGAAAGTTTCCTGCTAGGAAATGTCTGCCGCATCGGGTCATTATCAAGGATTGCTATCTCCAGCCCCTGTTCTTGCGTTCTCTACAAGAATTTTTGTGTGGTTGTTCCAATCTTTTAGTATTTTTAATATACATATGTATTTTTACTTGACGTAACACTTTAAGTTGCAGTGCAATTTTCCTTTATATTCCAATTTTCTATCCTTTTTTTTTAATTATGCATAACTGTTTCATCTCGTTCATTTTCTTTTGTAATGTCGATTTTATCGTAAAGTAGGCTAAATGCGAAGAAATTCCAGTAATGTGACGTTTTAATATATTGCATCATAAAAAATCTAATTAAATCTATTTTTAATAGGTCATACATACGATTTCTAGTAGTTCAAGATAATTAAAAAGCAATTTTCCATTATAATCGTATCACTACTGATGCTCCCATTCAAAAGAACTGCGTTACTTTAATTAAGCTACCTACCAGTTTTCACTAGTATTAAAATCCATTCCGTTGCCATTCAAATACTTTATACTACTTATATCCACATGCATATCGGAAATTTACATTGACCGAGAATGACAGCAATACTACAGTATCAAAGCGATGTAATTAATTTCTTAGAAGCATTAAAATCTCTCTTCTAATTTCGTCTTCTTGCACGCAAGCTTCGTATGAACGATGTTAACTGCTAACTATTAAGGAATCATTCGTTTATAAACGTTTTCAAAGTATAATAAAGTAATATACCTACGTATTAGAACTACCTTTAAAACCGTATAAATTGTTAGAAGTTATATTAGTTGGCGTCAAAGAGATAATTTCTCAGTAGATTTAAACTATTGCGAGATGATTGTTCCATATTTCGAAGAATTTAGAACAGAACCTTTTATAGCAGATCTACAAATAATGTATGTAGTGAAGTCAGCTTCACGAATTATACTTCTTTCGAGACAGGTATGTATTTACAAGAGTAGGTATTCTCGGTCTCGTGTAGGTGTGAATAATGTAAACGGTAGAATATAAATAACCACCATACTTGAATACTCTTAGCTACTGGCTATCGCAAGGACTCTTATGATCTTGTGAAGACGTTACTTCAGGTAGCGCTTTCGTGTAATGTTGTAAGTACATATACATACAATTGTTATTTATTGACCGATTAAGAGGCTAAACTTTGTACACTTCATAAAACGATTCTAGCCATCTGCTTCTTCAGCAATTCAAGATGATTTGTAACCTGTGGAAATTGCGCAGAAAAATATTTTGACACAAATGCAATATTCACAGTTATCTTGAGAAATATGTAGTTGTATGAAAAATTCTTGATACTTCAGTTAAAGATTAGTACGAAAATATTCAGGATATTAATTTGAGATATATATTATTAACAAAGATGTCAATGAGGATACGGTAAATAGATTCGTTGACAATTTGTGAATAATCTTGAATGTTGACAGGAGGTTATGTTTCCAATTGATGTCTGTGAACTTTGTTCATTAAACGTTTGTTCTAACAACTCCAAACCACAGGTTGTTGTCAGTTTGAACTAATAGATTAAGATTTCAGCAATTCACACTTCATTTATACCACAATTTAAAATGTCTGTGAACTTGGTACCTCATTTTTGAAAAAACAGTTTTTTGATTGCAATTCTCATTGCACCTCAAAGAGTTCTAGAGTTCTTGATCAAATTTAAAAAAGAGTTCCATAAAAATAAACACAGAAAACAGTAGGTGAAAATGCGGGGTACCAAGTTCATAAAACGTAATTGTCTGAGCTCTTCGAACATTAAAAATTATCGTTAGAACTTTTGAGGTACTATCCAGCACTCCGACAAAAAATTTAAAATTTCGAAATGTACGATTTTTCCACCTACGAAAAACTGAGAATTTCCGGGAGAGCTTCGAACCTGAATAATTATCGCTAGAAATCTTTAGGTGCTACCCAGAACAATCAAATAAACTAATCAAAACTTCGAAATTTATTTTTTTTCTCTCACTTTTTTTGAGGTACGAAAAATCGCGAGAACTTTTAAAGTATCAATGTGAGCTTTTCGCTCCTTAACAACTATCGCTAGAACTCTTGTGGTGCGAACGGGAACTCCAAAAAAATCAAGATTCCGAAATTTTTCGTACCGGTTTTTTTTTTTGTCGCCGACAGGTGTTGAATACACATGTTAATTAGAGGTGAGCAGTGTGCCGAATAAAGCATTGCCGGTCTGACCACGTGACGCAATATACAGGATGTCCCAAAATCACGTGTACAGGATGTCTCAAAATTAAGAAAGTACCTTTACCACCCTATACCATATATGGTAACTGGGTACAGGATATATATATATATTTGATTTTTGGGTTTTTCCTTTCCCGTTGATTTAATATAAGGTTTGTGTCTTGGTAATTAGCGACTTGTCGTTTAATTAAAAATAAAATAAAATAACGTTTCTACAATATATTGTAATGGATACATTTGTCTAGACTATTACTGTTAATGCGGCCCTGTAGATTAAGTTGCATAACTTGTAAAATCAAAGGGGTAAGATAACAATTTGGAAAATCATTAATTAAAACAAGATATTTAAAATTAAGAATAAATTATATAATTTAAGATCACAAAACATGTAAAACCATTTACAATTAATCACATTACAACAATCTTACAAAATTATTTACATAGCTAACTGATGATTGGTCGTTAGGAAAATATGTCATTTGACCTTATTCTAATATTTCACTTATAGGAACAGTAAATTAAATGGAAACAGTGTAAATTAGGAATTGTAACAAATTAATTATTATGAAGTTATATTGTAAAGTTAAAATTAAGTTTTGTATTGAAATTATGTACCAACCTTTTTGACAGATGAGCAAATGTCCTAATCAAATTATTTAATTTCGTACTCGGACATAAACAAAAGGTTGAATATTCATCTATGTCTTAACATCCTCATATCATTTCAATTAGACTCTCCTAAGGTATTTATCCTATTGTCCAGTATCTTCAAAACACATTCAAAGTTTTAGCTCAATCGTAATACGACAAATTGTATGAAAGCTTACATGAAAGAGTGCTTTGAACATTTTCGTGTCAGAAGTCTCTAGTTATGAAAAAAGAATAGAAGAGTGGTTTGGTAGCTTGCGTGTAGAGCAGAAATGCTGAAGACGATCTCCAAAAATATAAACGTTTAAAAATTTCTTCATCAGAAACTTCTCCGAGATAAAACTAAAACAGTATAGTCATTTAAATTTTTATAAAAATTCACTCACCTAAGTAAATCTTAGAAGAGTTAAAAAAAAATACTTACAATATTTACCGAAAACTAACTCCAACCTCTGAAATTTTAAGACACCTTCCTACATCCTGGAGTATAACTGTTTCCGAGACAGCTGAGACCAAGTCCTGAGGATTTCCGTCCTGACCCGGCATTCCCTGAACCCTAGATTCCAGAATCTGACCCAGACATATATGATCACCCTAATTCGGACCAATAACCACATTCTATGAACCGGAACAATTGTAAAGTACCTAGAATATTTAAGTTAAGTTATATAATAAGAACGTTATCAGATTTAAAATCAATATTTTCCATTTTTACTAAATCGGTGAGAAACCGAAGAAAATCTTCCCCGAACTAGACACTTAAAAGCATTTACGTTCACTAAGTTTAACAATATAGTTAATTAACCACTAAGTTTTTCATTAGTCTTAATTATTAGTATAATCGATTTGGTAAACCTGCAGAATCCAGCTCCCATTTAAATTTCCCGCTACGAATATAGTAAACAACCTGCAACGTTGCCAAATTTTAGTTTTTTTGTGGCTTGGCTTGTGTTGTCATTATATTGTGACATTTAATTAATTTCAGTTAAGTTATTTCTTTCTTAATTTGTTGAAATGGCAGGTAGAGGAGGAATTGCGAGACATTGGATTGTTGAAGAGGAGGAAATATTAGGAATAAATCACATCCGTGAAGAAAAGGTCACGTTTAGAAATATTATTTTCCCTGACAAAATTAATATTATCATGTGGTTAGCTAAACATAGCTTAATAAAACATTCAAATAACTGTGTAGAATGCAAAGTGCCTATGTCATTCATAAAAAAGAGTGACCTTAGTGATTGTTATCGGTGGCCATGTAAAATATGTCGTAAAGCTTTAAGTATTCGATCCTGGCGAGCACACAAAGGTATCGAGGATATGGATGGTGGTGCGTATGAACATTGTGTTGTTGTGCATCAACGGAATTTTGTTGATCCCGATGATCGCACTGTTCATACACAGAACGTGGAGAACATGTGGATGCGTACCAAGAGGAAGCTTCGTCCGCAGTTTAGAACTTCTGAAGACCTCTTCGAGTCCTACTTACATGAATTTATATGGCATAATCAACTTAATCATAGTTCAATTTTTTCAGAATTTATTATAGCTCTTCGTGAACAGTATCCATTGTAATTTATAATTTTAACTGCTGCTGTGTTTGTTTTATATAGTTGATATTCTATTTTATTAATTGATATATGGTTCGTCTTGGTACAAAATCACTTATATTGACAAATATTCACACAGTCCGGAACCCACAATCCCATATACCCATGTTTTCCTAGTTATTTTTGTTGATAGGCATGATATTTACAAAATAAATTAGTTTAATTGTATATATCGTTTGATTAACCTATAAATATAAAAATAAATATAAAATAACCTATAAATTAGCCTATATCAGCATTCTTTCTGTCAGTATGCGTTTGGCAACGTTACGCGTATATTGATTGGTTATGCGCATGCGTAAATGCGTTCATTATGTCAGTTTAAATGGGAGCTGGATTCTGCAGGTTTACCATCGATTTGATTTTGCAAGTAAACACTTTTTGTATCACTAAGTATTCATTAAAACCTTGAACATTTACCTTGAAGCTAGAAAATAAAATCCTGTTACCACAGTTAAATGTTACAATTTGTTTATCTACTTACCTGGAATAAAATACCACAATCAAAATCAATCCAAAGATCAAACAATCGATATTTCTCACGCTCATTTCGACAAAGATACAGGTTAGGATACACGCAACCAAGCAACGTCAGTGCTAGCAGATTTAAGAGAAAACGGCGCTAGATTTAAAAATCATCTTTCAATACTTACCTTCTGAACCCACTTAAAAAAAAATCATAACCCTGAGATTGCAAAATTAGCAACAGAGTCCAGCCCAGATAAAATCATTTCTTTTTATTTAACATCTCAAAAAAATAATTAATGTGGCACAATACTCAAAAATTAAACAAAGAGTAAAGATTTAAGATCCACCACAATATATATTGTCTTCCTCAGATTAAAAATATAAAACTAAATACAAATTGACATTAATATGTTTATTCCAGGTGCTATTAATTACTTAACGTGTTGCCAATTCCTTATTTAACATTTTTTTGTTTGCTATAGCTTACCTTAATTTTACTTCTAAAGATTTTATTTTTTTCATTTTTTTTTACAATTTTTCTTATTTTAACTTCAAAGTATTTATTCGTTTGTGCGTATGTGTCAGTGTCGTCTCTCGGGGGGTCTTATATTATGGAATAATAAATGGATGATAAGTTTACAATGCCGGTTCTGTCATTTACTGAGTTTTTATTTTTGTGTATGTGGATGCTTTCTAATATATTTCTAGCTTTGTAGCTTGTTTCTTTTGTTATTATTGAGGTTTCTTTATAATTAAAGGAATGTTTTGTTTGCTTTCATGTTTTTTTAATGCTGTGGTGTTTTTTTGAAAATTTGTGTCCGTTTATACGTTCATTTAAATATTGTTTTGTCTGGCCTATGTATATGCCATTACAATTGCTACATGGAATTTTATTTATTGTGGGGTATTTTATCTTTGGTTTTGGTGAATAATGAGTTTAGGTTATTACTGTTTTTGTGGGCAATTGTTATATTAGGATGGTTTAAGTATTTTATTTAGTTTTTCTGATAAATGTCTTACGTAAGGAATGGGTATGTATTTTATATTTTGGTTTGAGTTTCTTGTTTCAGTGGTATTTTTTATTAAATATATCTTTTATGAATTGGAATGGTAATTGTTTTGTTGTAGTATTTTTTTGTTGTAAGTAATGACTTGTGGTCTATATTTTGCGCTTGTTAGTTTTATTGCTCTATCTGCAAGAGCTGTGATTACGTTTCTTTGATGTGTTATTGATTGGTTGGAATTGTAATTTAAGTATCTGTCAGAAGCTGTAGGTTTATGGTATAGTTTTGTTATTATTTTATTATTTGATCTTATTAATGTCGTGTCTAGGAAGTTAATTTCCTGATTTGTCTCTATTTCTATAGTGAATTGTAATTTAGGTGGTAACCGTTGAATTGTTCTAGCATATAATTGATTTTGGTTATGGGAATGCAATCTTTCAATTGAATGGTACACTCAATTCACATAATTGCTGATATCTAAAAATCATTCTGATTTTTGACAGAAAAATTGAAGCCAACTGTGCACCTCTGTACTCTATATGAGATTGACGATATTTGAAACAAGATAAGAGGTTTGATTTTAGTATACATCTGATAAAATTTGATTTCTGTTGGTACAATTTTATATTTAAGTAAATAAACAATAACATTAAACTAAATTCGCCGCTTTATTTATTGTTAATAGTTTGTATCCATCGACACTTATAGGTTAGCAATATCTCAAACTTGCAGATTTGACATTATTTTGACATCCGACAATAAACATAATCATAAATAACATTAGTAGATGGCTAACCTAACGACAGCAAATGTTAGTTGATAATAGTACTCATTATACCCGCAGAAATAAGAAGAAGTCATTAAGTGCTAGGTCTGGACTAGATGGTGAATGATCCATGATATATATGTCCGACCATTCAAATATTCAGTTGTTCGAGCGGCAGTGTGGATTGGAGCGTTATCTTGATGCAAAATAATCCTTCCTCTTGGAGATGATTTTCGCGAACATTTTGGAGAATCTGAGGCAAATAAGCTGTAGTGTACCATTCTATATTAGCCAGTATGTTTACCATCTAGTACTGCAGCGGAAACATGGCCAGTAATTCCAAAAAATGTGGAAGAATTCACAAATAACTTTTGTCGAAGCCAACTCATTTTCAAAGACCCAAACTGTCGATTGTAGTTTTTTGAGGTTCATACAGTATACACATGCTTAATCACTTGTGACGATGTACACCAAATGATATGATTCACAGTTAAGGCAATCTAGTACATAGATCTACACCATCTCACACGGTTTTCTTTTTAAATTCAAGTCAAGTTGCGGGGAATCCACCAAGAACAAAGCTTACATACCAAATGTTTACGTAAAATAATGTTAAATACTTTCACACCAATCTTTAAAGTTGCTTGAATGGTTCTGATAGTAGTATGCCCGTTTTCAACAAACAAGTTTCGAATAAGAACAATATTTTTTTCTGTCCCTGCCGTTTATGGCTTAGAAGATCGAAAACTGACATTTAAGGAAAGTAGATTGCGTTGAAATTTATTGTACCAACGCTTTACGGTAGCGAAGTAATACGACTTGTCACCAAAAACTCGATCAATTTCCTCAAAATATTAGATATAAATTAAAAATCTTGAGCTTATCTTCTTATAACAAAGTGCTTGAACTACCTTCTTCCTCACAAAATGCAAATGCCCTAAAGTTATTAAATACACAACGAAACAGATGCTGTATTACTAGCTATAATAATGGTTATAACAATAATCCTCGTAACTGTAAATACTTCAATAAGAAATGAATCGACAGTGGTTACAAGAACGTATAGACATGTTAATAACATTATGGTAACACATCTATGCTTGTGTATCGTTAGTTATAAAGAATACCATAACAAATGCAAAACATATGCTGCATTATAAACTATTACTGAAAATTTAAATAACATAATAAATGGCACTTATGCATTTGATGGTGTCATAAAGAAATAATGGTCTTCCAACTCAATTTATTGGAGAGAAAGATAAAGTTTCTAAAAACTCAGATATTTACGTTCTCCAGTTATGGAGCTATCCACTTCTGCAACTTTTGCGGAATAACACTTATGTTATTCAAGGAGTATTAAATCTATTAAATACAATAAGTTTATGTGTACTTATTAGCATACATTCATTAAATCAAGGATACTCAAGAAGAATAATTTGATTAGTTGCCTACTGAATTTTAAGCTCTCTATTTGCAGCTATTCACCAACGTGAATGAATTTAATTGAATTGTAGCAAGTATACCAATATACTATACTTTATTTAAAAATTTTACAATTGCTTGTTGCATCATATAAACACAAAAATTATTATCTTTGCAATAGTTGCGCGCAAGTCTTGTTTAGAAAAATTGTTTAACTCCAAAACAAAATGTTTCAAGACTTTGTGCTGCATAACTGGTAAAACGAATTTTGGTTAATCGGAGACGTGGTGAGCAGTGCATCCAACCACACCATATCCACCGTCAGTAGAGCATTATGGTATGGGATGATGGTATTACACATGGTGGACGTACACGTCTGCTGTCTGTAAAAAGAAGTACACATATATCATCATGCGTATAAAACGATAATGGTTCGGACGAGTCTATTAATACGTTACTGCTAGAGTAAGTACTCAGTGATATGTAGGCGTATCATTCACGATCGAATCACAGCTGCATTCAATAGTGCTGTTGTTAACTGCGCCGCCACTGGCTTCAGATTTCGCCCATATTTGGTAGTGGCGTATCATCATCAATAGACAATCTCCTCTGGTATGGCTCTTCTAGCCAGGATATCTGTGGGTATGTAAGTGTTCTTTAGTCAATTTTGACTAGAGGGTTGATGAGGTGATCTCCATTCTCAAGGTTGAAAGTCTTCAATGGCGAGGGCCCTTCTGACCTGGATTCTGGAAGGCGGTCTGTCCTGCCGAGAACATTTTAGCATTTCACATTGTTTCAAACTGTTAAAAACGGTATTCTAAGACAGGATATCACGTCACATTTTCAAAATATTTTTATCTATTATCACTAAGATTAATATATGTATTTTTTGACCTTTATGTACTTATCTTTTAATTCATGATTTATTTCCAGTGGAGAGTGGAGTGAAGTCTTCTCGTGAATTGTACAGCAACACATTTTGAAGTAGTGTCGTATGTCGTCATGTTAAAGTGTTTAGGCTCTACAGCAGACGATGACGAGTCGTCGATGAGGTACTATGGCCCGTTGTGCTTCCCTACATTCGGTGGCACCCACATCTGCTACGTATATGCGATAACCCCCGACCGCATATCGTGAATCCGATCAAACATGCCTGGGATATGACCTGTCGGACACTTCCACACTATCCGGTTAACGTTGAGGAGCTATGGGGGCGAGTTGAATCAGCATGGTTGGCCATCCCTCTCACTACCATACAACGACTTATTGACTCGCTGCTCGCCGAGGATACTTCCACTTATACACTTCACTTTGTCCAACAATGTACTATCGTGGGCAAATGAAAGTGTACACTTTTTTATATTGGTATCCCGAAATTTTAAAATTTACCTAATGTAAACGGTACTTTCGAAGCGTTTATATTTTTAATTGTCACAATTTGGAAGTATTACAATATAATCAATGGTGTAACATTAATGACAGCTTGACAATTTGAAATCGTAAGTAGTAAAATTTACGCTACTAAAATAGTGCGTTTTCTATCATTTGCTCAGGATTGTGCTTCAGGAAAATATTATTTTGAGAGTTGGGACCTTTCTCAATGAAAAATTTAGTAGTGTAATGAGGCTTCTTTCTATTTTTGTCAGAACTGCACTGAGAGATTTACATGCAATGTTTGTTGCAAGGTCGACTTATCTTGATGATTGGGTGATTTCAAGAACACTAAACACTTCAGCCCAGTAAACACAACAAGCGCGTCGGTATTTTAGTTAAAAATTGTTTGCTGTTTAGTGAGTTGAAGTGTTTAGTGTTTTACTTCAGCACCAAGAGATCCAGTGAAGAACTTTGATTTCAAGAGTATGGTTCAAGAATTTCCAGCTTTTGAAAACAAAAAAAATAAATAAAAAAGTACTGACAGTAGCGAAAGAAGTATTTAACCATATCATACCAATCTTTCTAGATTGTTTTGAACGTTCTGTAGCTACATATTGTGTC
This sequence comes from Holotrichia oblita, assembly GCA_023690525.1. Taxonomy (NCBI): domain Eukaryota; kingdom Metazoa; phylum Arthropoda; class Insecta; order Coleoptera; family Scarabaeidae; genus Holotrichia; species Holotrichia oblita. The sequence continues at coordinate 49,688,836 of CM043015.1, forward strand.
CACTTTGAACATTTCTACAGTAAGATATCAAAAATAGATGGAGTCTAGAAGAGAGATGGATCACTTCTTGTCTTATTGCACCGATTGCCAGCTCAATCGGTGCAATAAGCTCAAATTGTCTGTGAGTTAATGTGTCATAACACACAGACAAGAAGTACAAAAGGTCATGTCATCACCACGTTTATTTACTAAGTCAGAAGACCATCATTTTCCGATCCATTCGGAAAATACTCCGAAATTGTCGTTGTCAACAATAAGAATATTCTTTCCGATCAATCGTTTCGATTTGTTCCGTAAGGAACACGTGAGTCGAAGCATTTACAAAAAAAAACAAAGCAAAAGACATGTGCCTTATTGAACCGTTTCTCCTCGAAAAAAGCACCATCTCTGCTCGAACGTCGAGAAAAACTAATGGGTGAGACTAATTGCATGCGAAAGCTCATCTTAGACGGACACGGAAGTCGCTGCTTGTCGATTGAACTTCTCGAGTCAGCTGAAGCTAACGACGTCTCTCTGATCTGCTTACCTCCTCATACGACTCACGCTCTTCAGCCTCTTGACAGATCATTTTTCGCTCTACTCAAAGCTCACTTTAGAGCTGCTGCAAAAACTTGGGTTCAGTAGCACATCGGGGAAGACTGACTCGACATCAATTTGGAAAATTGCTTAACACTGCTTGGAATTTTCTGCAACCGGAATTTATCCATTCGATAGGAACGCAGTCTCTGATCATTTTTTTGCTGTGTCAGATGCATTGGGGGAGGAAGACGCTGCGTATACCGATGAAGAAACTCCACTCACAAGTCGATTGAAAGCTCTTCAACAAGAACGAACTCCAAAGCGATCTCGAAGATCATAGTCTGACAGGGAAACTGAATCACATGAAATTCAACCAACACCGAGACTTGTAGAGCTTAAGAATGCGACTCGTTGAACAACGTGAGGAGCCAAAATTTTTACTTCGAAGGAGCACCAAGAGCAACTACGAAAAAAATCGTAAGGAAAAAACACGCGATGAAAAAATAGCTGGCGAGAAAATCTGGCAAACAGTCAAAAGTTTGTATTTGTATTTCGTTTGTATTTGTACATGTCAATATGAGTTTATTCGAGAAAAGATTGCGGAGAAAAAACGACTCTTCAAAAAGATTCTGGCCTTAATTTGTATTTATATTTGTCAAAAACTATATAATGTTCTTTATGAGACTGAAAAATGAATAAACATTCGACATATAATCAATGATAGTAACATTCATTTTTTCTTCCTGATCCATCCCTTCTCGATTTTTTTGATTTCTTTCAAACGTGTCGTATGGTGTCAAATGTTAATAGAAATGGATCTTGATATATATGATTCTCTTCACAAGCAATAAAACTTAAACTTACACGGAATAGTTTTTTTTCTTTTCGCGAAATCTCGACTGTAGATGGAAAAATTAAAAAGTGATCCATCTCTCCTCGACTTACCCTACTTTCACTGTGTTACAACTTCCAAGCATCTATCAAGAAGAGTTAATAAACAAACGTTTGTATGCAGTATTTATTATTTAAACATAAAGTGTTAACAATTTAACCCTTCCAAAAAATGTAATGAAGCTTTTTTTAATGAAAATTAAGATAAGCTTGGTGGCCAAAGGTGCGACAGCAGGGGGCGGCCAGAACACTGGGTGGTGTACAAAGACTAGCTTGTCTGTGCGCCACAGGGGCAATGAGATCGACCCCCACAGCCGCAATGGAAGTCATTCTAAACCTGCCACCGCTACAAATCTTTATACAAGGAAGCGCTAGATCTGCAGCTTACAGACTCATGCACAGTCAGGCACCGATAAGTAAATCGCACGGTGCAGAACATCAAAAACTACTGGATGAACTCAAGGCGGGGCCCCTAACGGGGACGCCAAGCGACACCATGGTTCAGAAATTTAACCTAGATAGAAAATACCAGGTTATAATACCAGATAAGAAGGACTGGGAATACGACCCCCCAGTAAGAGCGGACTCAAGCTGGTATACCGACGGCTCTAAAACGGAACACGGCAAAGGAGCTGGCATTTATAGAAAGAAGCCGTGCAAGGCGCTTTCATTGAGCTTCAGCAAGGACTCGACAATTTTCCAGGCTGAGGTTGCTGCGATTCACCACTGTGTTAGAGAAGTAGACAGTTTAGCCGAACCAGGAAAAAGCGTCGCTATTTACTCTGACAGCCAAGCAGCACTTAAAGCGATTAGTTCCGCAAGTGCTGACTCAAAGCTGGTTTGGGACTGCGTAAAAGCCCTAAATGAGGCGCGCACCCTAAGGAAAATAACTTTGGCCTGGGTCACCAGCCACACTGGGGTGAAGGGAAACGAGGCGGCCGATGAGCTGGCCAGACGAGGTTCGTCAAGGCCTTTCATAGGAGCGGCCCTTTCCTTCGGCACTACCAAATCACAAATTAAGAGGTCCATCTACGAATGGTCACAAAACAAGTCCAAGGAATGGTGGGAAAGATCGCCAGGACAAAGGCTAAGGAGTTCCTAAGGGAACAGAGGCCTAAGTTTACTGAAGACCTACTGAGTAAAGACAGAAAGATTGTCAAAATGCAGACTGAATAGGCATATGTTTAACATAGGCCTGGTAGAAAATGCTCTCTGCAGATTCTGTCAAGAGGAAGAAGAAACCCCAGTTCATGCTTTGTGCCACTGTGACGGCCTAGCGAGGACAAGGTTTCTAGTAATGGGGGTAGAGAACCCCACAGCCAACGGTTACACAAAAGAGCCGCTCTCAAAAATGATAAGTCTGATTAAGAAGGCGAAACTGGAGAGCTTTCTCTAAGGTAAAGGGGATCACAATAGACCTGTAAAGGTCGCGGTGAAACAGGCCCGCATGCCACCCCACACCTAACCTAACCTAACTTAAGATACCCGCGTGCTTGAAAAAGCAAAATAGTAATCATAGTAAAAAATGAATATAGAAAATACACATTTGACATTCATGTCAATTTTTCAACATTTGTTACTAATGCGATTCCACAATAAATAATTTAATTTTTAAAATTCAATATTCACACAAGACTAGAAACTCGGGAAAAATAAAACGGTATATTCATATAACCATTCAATGAACTACAAATTAAATCTTTCGTTAATACAACAACTTCTACTTGTTTGTATTATTGTTCCGCAAACTTGAACTTTATGGTTTACATATGGCGTTCTTTTAAATTAAATTTATTGGTATTAGAACGTAACCGTTATAATTTCATCTGCGGAAAAAAGGTGGCGATTTTAAACAAGTATTAATTGCGTAAACAACCTGGCATATGTCCACTTACTGTTACTCCATCCAGAAGTTCCAATTTAAGCTCGTGAATGAGATTAGTTTGTTATGCTTTGCGATTCTCGAATTATATATCCACAACTGCACATTATTTAATATATTTACGTTTCTTTTTAAATTACGGATAAAACTGTTATTGCACCGTTACTTACCACAGATCACGCAAATTAAGATTTGCTGGACATCATACACGATGGGCTGTTGATTACTAGAAGAAAGCTTTCTTTGCAGAGGAACCTTAAATTACAGATGGCTGTGATGTGGTTTGGCGCAGATTTGGATACAGATATTGCGATTACACTATTTCTCTAAGTGCTTTTCTTTCTATTATCTAGCCTTAAAATAAAACGTAATAATTTAACTGTAGCATTTATTATTACAACTTTATAGCTATTAAATAACCCCCTGTTGCTAATCCTATTTTACGCTGTCGAATTTAGAACAATAATGTAACCGTTTGGAATCTATTCTTCCCTACGTATAGACCTCATTAGTTGTATAAAAGAGAAGGAACTACTTATTTATTGAAACGTGATACGGCAAATGATCCACAAACAAAAACAGCTATCATTTGCAACCGACTCTAGTTGAAAACGAGTCGGTCGCCATATGTTACGGCAGGGGGTGGTTCTCCTTCCCTTAAACGTCAACACGAGTCGTACAAAACAAATGTATTGCCTTGTAAAACCATTCATCTTCCTATGCTTGAGTGGTTCCGATAAATAGAAGGTTTCGTATTTCCAAACTACTTATTAGTTGGAAGTTAAAATTACTTATTAGATGCGTATCTGTTGGATTTTCTAATTAAACAGATTTTGTTAATGGAATTGTAGTAGGTTAATACTGAACAAACAATCTTAACCTAATTATGTTCAGTACAATTAACACCGACTTTCTTTCTTAGGATTAATCTCTTTAGAGAATGTGTTATTGTGAGTCTAATAGTCTAATGTTATTTGCTTTGTTTGATGGTTTAATGATTGTATCTTTAATTAATACTAAATGAGAATATGCCTCAGATCCTATTCTTTTCTCGATAAATCTAAATTATAAAAAAAAGTTTGAAGAGCTGTCTTTGTTTTGAAATAAAATAATCATTATGATTCTACGAAATATTATTGATTTGCTTTTATGTGAGTTATATCAAACATAATGGTTCTAGCTAGATAGGTTCTTATTAATCGTATTCACGTATAATATTCGTTTTCATATCTAAGAATTTAAATTACCTCTGTATTGATATATTCAACTATTACAATGTTATACGTAGGTATAGGTATGCTGTTTGAAGATAAATTTACAACGTGATTCAGACCTGAATAAAAGCAGCATCAACTTCGTCCTAAGAGAAGATTTCAATTCCACCACATTAAACTAACAATTAACTACCTGTTCCTCCTGTAATGTAACATTTTCAATTTATGCCAATAATAAGGCCACACTAAAGACGGACGTATGCACGTGAGTGTGTTGTTTGTGTATGACGAGCTTTAGCAGAATATACTTAATATACTTAATAAATATCATTTGTCAAAAGGGAACAATCGAATTGAATTACATTATTGTTTACCTTCTATATCCTTCTTAGTTATGTATTTATCGGCTTAATGATAAGTTGCGCTAATGCGAATCATCATCATTAGGAATTTGCTAGGAAATTTAATCGAAAAAACTCTATATAAACGAAGTGGATGCTGCGTGAAGAGCTAGAACCTCATTTAATCTAACTCTGAATGTTTAACGCTCGTGTAGGAAGTGTTAGTGCGAACGAGAAATGAAAACATCACGTAATTGCTTCTTATTGACGTTGATATCTGATTGGTGTATTTCCATAATGTAAATATACATATAACGTGTCAATATTAATGTTTTCAGTGGTTGCCAATATATTTAACAAGATTGCGTTCCTAATGAATTCATTTATATGAATTTACAACTTTAACTTGTTTTTTTGCAACGCCTACCATCCGGAATATCATAGATGATGTATCTCTCATGTTTATAAATTGATGTTTAGATATAAACATTATTTAAAATTACACTAGAACATATCCTGAAATAAATATTATAGAATATATATTAATTAATTATATAATAAATATTGAAATTTTGGAAAACTGTAAATATATCTTATCAGTAGTATTGATGAGGTAAGTTATGTATGTATAAGTATTTATTTACGGCTTTGTTACAGCTTTGCTGCAATTAATGATCTGCTATTAATTACCGAAACACTGCCACTGTCATTAAGAAGATTGGAACTCGCACACGACGGTTGTCACTGTCAGTCACTCTTATCACTAATGCTATCAATTAACGATCTTTGACTTACGAAGAGATGTTGATGTATTCTTAATCTATTATAGTATTGAAGCAATTAAATTTACACCTTTTATTATTCAACAGAGTATCCTCTTAAATGAATATATTTCATACAGCGATCCTGTAACGCTTTTAATCATCATGCTATCATTTTCGATACTTCCGATTGGCTATTAGTAAAAGACGATTCTGACTGACGATGGTAACTTTTTTGCTTGATTGATTGGTCCTCAAGCTATCTTTTTTCTCCTATTTCTTTTGGCCTCTTATTTCTTCGTAAAATTTTTCTGATATGTCCTAGACATGAATTGTAGTGCGATCTACTAAAGGGTCTTTCATTAAGCACTTCCTATCTTTAAATTTAAATAAAACAAAGTGGGTGCGTTGACGCTCGCCGTTGACGGTGATGGCCTGGCCCACGTCGTTCTGAAAGAAATATAGACCGATGACGCCGCCAGCCCAAAATCCACACCAAACAGTGACTTTTTCGGGATGCATTGGACGCTCTTGGATCTCATATAGATTGGTATCGTCCCAAGTTCGACAATTTTGTTTGTTGACGTACCCATTCATCCAGAAATGGGCCTCATCGCTGAAGATAATTTTTTGATTAAAATTAGGATCAGTTTCCAACTGGCCCAGCTGGCTTCAGCTCCTGTGTCAGTTGAATTTTGTACGGGTGCAGGCCCAAGTCACGATACTAAATTCGCCAAGCTGTGGTTTCGGCAGACCTTGCGTTTCGTCGTCGTACTGGTGTTGGTTCCTTGATAACTGTACCAGTAGCCTCAAATTTATCCACCACATTGCGAATAGTCCTCTCGGTAGGACGATAACGACGATTGTGATTGCTGAATATTTAATCTCTGCAGTTGAGTACCCCCATATTGTTTCCTATGTAATCCACGTCATTAGCTCTGGTCTAGAAAGTAATTCGTTTCTAGCCTGCTCGAAGAAATCTCTTGTAATGCTTATTTCAAAAAAGGTAATCTGCAGCAATATGCCAATCTTTGTCTAACCATATCAAAGGTAGCTGAAAAAATTATTGATATCACAACTAGAACAATTTGTTAAACCGCATCCTATTCTGCCGTCCACGTGATCAGGCTTTAGAAACAATTTTAGCTGTAACACTGCTTTGTTAAATAAATATTGCTGACTTGTGAAAAAATTCAGGATCGAGTTGAAGCAACTCAGCATGTTGAAGGTAATAATGAAATAATTAGAAATATTTCCAAAAACCATTAACTTATTAACTAATTACATACATGCATTATTCAAACTAATCGATAATCAAATTTTATTTTGAAGTAGGTAACCTATAAAAATATACTACTTCAATTTGAAAAAAATTAAGGTTTTTGCATTTCAATTGTTTCCAAAGCACTCTGTGTAAGATATTTAAGTATAGATCAGCTTATTATCATCATAGAAGATATTTCTAGCGTTGAGTAAAGTTTCACGATATTACATTTTTCTGTTATGAATCTCCTCGTATACTATGAAAAAATTTTGAGTTTTAGCCTTCGTCAACCTAAGCAATTTTTATATTTAAATATTTGCTTTATTTTGTATAGCAAGGGAGATATGGAGGAATATCGCACTAATTGTTACACCCTGTATAAAGATTCTTGTTTTCTTCTCTTGAGTTAAATATCACCATAAAAATGAAAGTTTCGACCAGTAATAAAAATGAAACCTCTTCATTTTGTTTGTTAAAATAACTTCGTCGCGATGACAATTAACTATATAATAGTATAAACATTATTTACTTTATCCGGTAAGAAGAGAAGTTTCACTTTTCTTCTCTATTAGGGAGTTAAAACTCTATTAATATCGCAGAGGTGAAATTGTTTATGGAAACGGAAGAAATATGTTTTCTGTTAAGGCTAAATTAACATAATTCTATAGTTAAGGTTCATCGAAAAGGCGTTAAAATTTTCTGTGTGGTACTTAATGAATTAGATTACCTGCCCGAATAATTTCTTGCCATGTTAAGATAGTGGCAATATGACAGTTATCATGTACATATACAGTATGTCCTTTAAATGCCTACAAAGCTGCAGGTAGAACTTTTCCCTTATCAATGCTTATAGCAAATCTTCAAAAAAAGTAGGTTTTTGGAGGATTTTGTTGAAAGTTATGACAGTTCTCAGTATCTATAACCCTTTACTTTCGTTTGCAGAAGTTTGGTACAATATTAATTATTCTTTAAGATGGTGCAATAGCAGAATATTACGGAAAATTGTGAATATCTTGGAAACAGTTGAATTCAGGTATAGGAAACCCTAATACAAAATATTTGCAAATAATGCGTAGAATCGATTGCATTGAAAAAGATTATACCATTGTATTTAAAATAATAAAGTTGTGTTTTGTTCAGTGAAAATGGAACAGCCTGTATAAGTGAAAGTAATTTTAGAACATGTGCCATATCAATTCCAACCTCAGTGTAATTGTTTTTCAGAAAAAAAAAAAAAACTACAAGGGGAGATGTGGTACTAGAGAGACACCCTGTACATATTACTACGCATATTCCACCCTCTTAAATCAACAACCATCGTTAGAATCATCACAATTAGTTCCACACCCTCTGACAGGGTAAGCGATGATGTTACCCGTTTTAACCTGGTAGCACGCTAGCTCGTTGAAGTCTCCTCGCGTCCAGCCCGCCAACATATGTTTATCAAGTAGCCCGATGCCGCACGCCCATTCATCTCACTTGACCGGCCAAGCGTTGAGACTCGTGCTTCTCACGTGTTGCGTTCGGCCAGCAGCCAGTGCACCATACGGTTAAAAATAGGCGCATGCTCGTATCACGAGCAACAACCGGTGGCTATCCGTATCCGCAAACTAACGATTGATTGCGTTATTATTTTGTTTAATCGAATTTCGGATTTATCTGTTGTCGTTTCATTAAAATTGATCAAACCAGGCGTTTGTTTTAAATATATATAAATATTATAAGCTTATACCAGTGGCGGGTTGTGAGCAATATCGAGAGAGCGAATACGTTTACTTAATATTTCTAGATTAATGTTTCATGAATAATGATTTAGTCATTATTATGATTCGTAAATGAAGCAAGAGATTTTTTAAAGCAAAATACAATCCTTGTATATGTATTTTGTCTAGTGCTATATATTATCATGAAAAAAATCTACGTTTAATTAAATTTTGACTCAGCGTCATTGAGTTCTTAAATTTGCAACAAGTGCAAATATGCAAAATACAAATGCTGATTGATACCAACTGAATCCTAATGAACCAAAACTTTTACCAAAATGATCATTATAGCGCTCAGCAAATTTAGATACTGACTTTCAGATGGCGCTATGAGTTAAATGGTTTGATTGGTAGGTAATACTTAGAATCAACTAAATAAATTTACTTTATTTTTTTTAATATAAGTATGATTGTGTGTGCGCGTGGTTGGTTTTTCTCTTTAATCTTCACTTGAGCTAGAACCAAGTTTTGGTGGATGTCTTTCCCGAAGGGTTGAAGAATACTCCAACGCGTGACACTCTGCGCTCCAATTTTGATTTGGATTGTATTACTTTTGTTATTACATCATTCCAGGGCCTCGTCGGCCCTCCTCTCTTTCTTTTCGTCTGTATCCTTGCCTCATATATTTGCTTAACCGGTCTGTTATCTGGCATTCTTTGTATATGTCCCCACCAACTCATTTGTCGTCCATTTCTTCTCTAATTTGTGTGTTCTTTAATCTATCTCTTCTCGTTACTCCTTTCACTCTTCTTAAGTAAGTATTTCATTTCAGTCGCTTGTAACCTACTCCTTTGTCCTTCAGTAAGTACCCACGCTTCGCATCCCTATGTTAGGGTTGGTCTATAGATCGTCTTTTTTCTTTAATACTTGTATTTTTGTTTTGTTTGAAATTACCCTTCTGCTGATAAATCTTTTGTTCATTGCATTGTACAATTTAATAGTTTTCTCAATTCTATTACTAATTTCTGCTCCTTGCTTTCCTGTCTCATCCATTAGAATTCCCAAGTATTTATATGTTGTGACTTGCTGTATTTTTGTGTTATGTATCTTGATAATTGCTCGTTCTTCCTCCTATGGTCATTACTTTGGTTTTGCCAGTATTTATTTTAATGTGTTTTCGTTGTAGTATGTCGTTCCAAACTTGTATGTTGTATTGTAGTTGTTCTTCGTTTTCAGCCATCAGAACTACGTCGTCCGCGAATACTCCTTCAGCTATTTCGACTGGTTTCAAATATCTATATCCAATGTGCATTTTCTTGGTCTTTTCGTTACATTCTTTGATTATGTCATCCAAAAAGATATTAAACAGTGTTGAGCTTAATCCTCCTCCTTGTCTGAGTCCCACTTCTGTTTTAAAACCTTCTGACTTCGCATTATTTTTTATTATGTAGTTTACATTATTCTTTCTCCAGACTTTTCCATACTTCTGCTCTTGGTACTTGGCCAAAAGCTTTCTCCAAATCAATAAAGGCTAAATATATTCCTCTTGTCTGTTCTGTCCTTTTCTCTATTAGTTGTTGGATTGTAAAAATGTGGTCATGCACACTACGTCCAGGCCTGAATCCGCTTTGTGCTTCTGCTATGTGGGGTTGTATCAGAGGTCTTATTTTATTATTTATAATTTGTTCGATAACCTTAGTGACAGTATTGAGCAAGGTGATTCCCCTATAATTGTTACAGTCTCTAGTATCTCCATTTTTGTGTATTGGTACTATTAATGCCGTTGTCCATTCCTTCGGTATTCTCTGTTCAGCCCAGACTTTATTAATTATTTCCAATAGACTTATTTTCCCTTCAGTTCCTAGGTATTTCAGCATTTCTGTGGTTATTTTGTCATCTCCTAGTGCTTTCCCATTTTCATTTTTTTAAAGTACGTCTTCTAGTCCTTCTACTTTTATTTCTTCGTAGTCTTGTTCGTTTTGTTGGTTTGCTCTGCTTTTGTTGGGGGTGTTCTTTAATTTTGCGAGTTTGTTATAACGTGTAAATGTAAATTTGAAGTGTATTAGTAACAAGAAATTAATTAAATGCATTAAACACTTACGTACAATTACAATAATAATAACACAAACACACGCCCATCTTCAGATTACATATGTGTTTCCAACTTTGCTCAAGTTCAAATTTAATTTTCCACAATACAAGGTTAATAAAATTTTATCTGATATCTTTTTAACAACGAAGTGTTTCTTGACGTATACATATTAATTTGTATTTTTCTACATCCGTCAAATGCAAGCAAATATTTTATTTTAAAAATATAAGCGTCTCGGCAATGATTCGAACCATGAACCTTCTGTTCACCGGACGGACGTGCTAACCAATTGCACTACCGGAGACATAGTTCGAATACCTGCTTACCGCTTATATTTTTTTAAATAAAATATTTGCTTGCATTTGACGGGTGTAGAAAAATACAAATTATATTTATCTGAAATCAATCACACATCTCTAATATCAAGCACGTTGTTTTAATACATCTATTAATTAATTAATTAATTTGATAATTATGCGAGAGTTGCAGTCATAGACATACAAGCGATCCAGCTTACGCAGTCACTGCAACTAAGCACCCACCACACGTAAAAAAAATTATGAATTTTTCCGAGCTGTCAACAAAAATGGAAGTTCTACATAAACAAGATATGATTTAAGGGTTTTAGGTGGCAGAAGAAAGAAGAATAACACAATACACAGAGTTGATTATAGGTTAGTTTTACTTAAAATCTACGATTTCTGATAGGTGATTGATCGAACTGTGGAAGTTCTGTCAATAATGGGTTTTAAATTAGTTTGATAGAACAAAGTTTCAATTTTTGAACTTGAAAGCACATGGTAATATTTATTAATGAAACTCAAATTACTAGATATATCTATAGCACTTTTCTTTAGGTTTAAAGGCATACGAGAAGTATTAATTGTATTAATTTTCTTTATCGTATTTTGTCGATGGATGAGGCACGAATATACGGTGTGGTAGTTTGAATGGTCAAACTATCTCAGTTCTTTAGACAGAGAGAGAAAAATTAAGATCGTTCTAAAGAATTAAAAGTTGGTATATGGATACAAAATCAGAAAAAAATAATTTTTTCTTATGATGTTTTGTGAAATTTTTGGAAAGCAATCCTTTTTTCGCTGTTAAGGACATTTCTTTGCAAGTTTTTTGAAAAAACAACCACTGACAAAAGTTTCATACACACATCTTGTTGTTTTAACGAACTTAATTTGTGTGAGCAGTCAATTTATCAAAAGTCGTATTTCTGTTATGTAATAATTAATTTAGTAATTTTTTTATAGTAATTTCAGTTTATTGTTTTTCAGAGTTTTTTATGTAATTTACCGATTTGTTTGTATACCTACGAGAATACTTAATATCTGTGTAGAAACGTAAGAAGATAAGATATAAAAAATCTGTCTGAAATTGACAGATAACCAAACAGTTAATCAGCAACTCTTCGTTGAGATATTTCTTATATTATTGTTTATACATTTTTTTATACAGAATTTTTATTTATATTAGAATGCTTTTACAAAAAAAAAAAATTTAACGACTGTTGGTGCTTTACTTTAATGTCTTCCTAAATTACTGAAAAGTATGAGAGCGACCTGAAATGCTTCCAGAATTGACAAGAAAAACACGGTATTGGTATGGTTTTTTATTTTTATTTTTCGACGTAGCCTCTTTGAAGATCAATACACTTTTTCAAACGGTGCTCCAGTTTCTTCAACACGTCGGAAAAGTAGAATGTTTCGAGGTCTGCAACCTCCTCATTTGAGACAAATCTCTTTCCTACCAGCGATTTTTACAGGTTTGGAAATAGAAACAAGTCGCTGGGGGCTACGTTTGGTGAATATGGAGGATGAGAGACGAATTCGTAGCGCAACTCATTTTAAACACTTTTTTTCTGCTGCAAACGAGGCTGTTTCTCTTTCAATTGCATCGAATCGGGTCAATAAATCGCAGTAATATTGCCCCGCGATCGTCCCTCCTTCTGCAGACAGTCGATGAGGATCACACTTTGGGAAACTCAAAAAATGGACGCCATTGATATAAAATATGTGGTGGGACACAACAACATTGCAGGAATATTTTTGTAAAATTCCTACATTGGACCATTATGAAATACGGAGAAAAGAATTTGTGCCACACGAATAATAAGATTGCTCTACTATCTTTTACTGTGGTAGTTTATTTACATTACTATAATGCTTCCCTCTTACCTCAGTCGATTTAAAAAAAAAGAATGCTCCTACAGCGTTGATTTACTGGTTTCAACAACACTTTTAAGGAAAAATACACATTTTTTTTGTACATTTTCTTAAATTTATTTTTTATTGACGATGCATACTTCTGTTGTACATAGTACCTCATAGAACAAAGTTACAAAAGTATTGAGAATATCATGTGGAGTATACGTATAGTTTCGTCACAGTACATACATACATACATTGAAACATTGAAATCCACAAGACCTCGACGGTTTCTAAGAAAGCACGGCCTATATGATGCTCCTGCACCAGCCGCCTCTGGTACATATAAATTGTAAATATTAAATCGAGTAATGTTGAACACAAGGTAATTACCAGCTATGATGCGACTGCTCGCGATTAACATGTTAAACGGATGTGTGGAGTGGCGTTTACGGATTACTAGATGACAGCTCTACAGCAAGGCGTAAATAATTACTGCGCTGTTTGCTGCGCCACAGCCGAGAAGTGTGTAATGTAGAGTTATGGATAGATGCAGGCATAAGAAACGACAAATTAATTAATGCCTCTTCGTTCCTCCACAATTAATTATGATGTTTAATGTTGTTTTACTCTAGTTTTAATAGAAGTATCGGAAGTGCTAATGTAGTAATTGGTGTTAATTACATGTAATCTAATTATGTTGCTGTAAAGAGGATAATATTTTCAAGACTAATTTGAAGAATTTATTTCTTTGTAAATACAGAATTATTCAAATGTACTGGAACACCTTAAATGCTTTTGTGTTTGCACTTATGTCTCTATTTTGCACCATTCTAGAGATATTTACTTTTTTTAATGTAATTTTTATAAAATAGATGTCCGAAAAAAAATTTTGAGGGATATTGAAATGATAGCTTGATATTTTGTTGCTTATTAATAAAATGTTAGCCAAATTCAAGCAAAAGAAAAGTTTTCGAAGAGTCAGTTATAGAACGTAAGTAAAATAACTAACACAGCCCACCAGTAGAATGAAAAGATTAATTTGCCAACAACGTGCAACGTTGCTTATTTAATACAGCTTCTCTTACGATAACATCAAGCACACACAGTATATCCAAACAAATATAATTTCAGTTCTTAAGCAATTAAACCAAGTTAATAAATACGTTTTATCTAATGTTTCCAGGAAAACCAAAAAAAAACCAGACTTAGCGCCAGTTCACTATACAATAATTACGACTTCACAATACAATGCATCTGCGAAAACTAAATTAAAGTCTCAGACGATTGTCTACAGACGAATTAATCCATCAATGTAGAGAGAAATAAACGAATAATTAGTTTAGTAGTCGAGATCTATCAGTCTTTATTTCGGAAATGAGTCACGAAGTTTTAACTTTATTAAAAAATCGAACGTAGAGCGCTAAAGTTATTAATTATACCTCTTGATGTGTGCACATGTATCTGTGGTAGAAAAGTATAATTTATAGTTTCGTTTTAACTCCATTCTGACAGTTTAAGCGCCCGAAACGTAATCAGTCGAATTCGTTTTCCTATTCGAGAATTTTAATTATCTTTTAATTGAATGTGCCTCTCAACGGTCATCGTTTTTGTTACGAATACGCTACTCTAGAGGTAGTAGAATATGTTAGTTGTATGTAAATATAAAGGAGCAGGTTTACAGCTGAATACTTCGGCTTTTTAGAAGTCCATTAATATTTTTTCGTATAACTATTTCAGGAAGCCCTCTAGCAATTTATTGTCGAGTTTAAAGAATGTAGGTATTGTTTAGTGTTAGGAAAATACTTTCACCACTGATAGATTTTGCTGTATATTAAAGTATACCATATTGTTACTTTTTAGGCGCTAATTTAAGAGAATATGCTCTGGTAACACAGTATTCTAAAAACTAAAGAATTATGTCACGTTTGTGCTTAAAAGCACGACAGGTTGAAGCACCTCATGGAACTACTGTATTAAGTAATGTCTTTCCCTTTGAAACGCTTATTAAACTTCTTCCGTTCATTCTCGTTTGGTCGTTTTCGTAAATGCTCCTAGAGATGTATAGTTGGGTATTGAGAATATCTCGACTGAAAGAAAACGACTGAAACGGCGTGAGCAGAAGAAAGTTTGATATGCTCATACTGTACGTATTGGCGACCCATCAACGTCTACTGTACACGCAATAGACGTGTAGGTACGCCCGCCATGAGTAATCGCACCCTATACCGTTATGCCCTGCTGGCGGTGGCTATGGCGTGGTTGGACTGACTGTTCGAGTTGACGTTGTCCACGTCTCCGATGAACTAAAATTCGCGCATCACCGACGCTCAATTCGAATTTGGATTTGTCGTAAAACAAACTGTGTCTCCAGCTGGGAATCCATCGATGTCTTGCCTCGAGCCACTGGTGCAGTGTACGGCGCCGGCGGCGGCGGTGGTGGTAGCAAATCAGTGTTTAGTCTTTAGCAAAGGTTCACATAGTGACTACGCCTTTCCTTCCTGCTGGCGTAACAGCTTAAGCTATATATAGCGCTGAGCACAAGGACGCGGTCCTTGCGTGCTTTAGTCAAAGAGTAGAGTTACAAAGAGGGTGCACTAGAGCTATTACGAATGAATGCGTAAAATAATTCTTATGGCCTCGATAGAGCGATCTGATTGGGAACATCGAAAGTTGCACACCAAATTTTGGTTGGCTAGTATTTATTATGAAAATTTTGCATAGTTTGTTTAGTCAACACGCAATTTGCAAAGTCACTAAACCGAAAAAGTTGGAAATATTACAATTTATTGCAATTAAAACTTTAAATATGTAAGTATTAACATAGTGAATGTTAGAAGTAAAAAAACGAAGTACTTCGTTCAGTTTCTATGGCCGGTATTACACTATCAAAGATTTGATAAAAGATATTTAATAAAAGATCTTATAAAATATTCTTTGATCAAATATTAAAAAAAGATCTGAAAACTATTATTATACTACATAAAATATTTTATCACAGTTGTCACTTGTTATCATGGATGAAAAACAGCTTGTGACGAATCCGTCTTCCCGGAAGTAAAATGAGAAAATTTATATTTCTTTTATGTATATATTTTTCCGCATTTTCATTTTACTTGTCTTGTTTATTTAATTTTTTTTGCCGACTTGTTATTAACCGTAGTTTGATTTTCTTTAATTTTATACTTAGGTCAATTTAATTTCATTTCTTGAATTTATTTTAATTACGAGCAACCGGTCATTTATTTTAATTTCTATGGTACAAGTTTATATGTGTCAGCGTAATGTGCGCGCGGCTACCTTCTCCCGCTAGTCTCTTTTATGGAGAGGACGAGCTAGGCCATAGACAAAATAAGAGAGACTGTTTCTTTCCATAAGAGAATTGGGAAGCATATAGAGAGACGCGGTCTGATTATTGGCGTAATTAAAAACGGTATCTGCGCATATTTTGACAAACTTCTCAAATAAATCATCTGTTTACGTTTACTAATGGCGCCACAACCTCAACCTCAACATGTTAATTTTGAAAAGTTACCTTTCGTTGAATCGTGTATTCCGTGTAATCAACTGGTAATTTAATGTGAAAATGTTATTTTACAGCATACCCCACATAGCACATCGACAATTTATCATCTTTGGTGATAGTATTAAACAGAAAATAACTAATATGTATGTAGGTATGTATACAGACATTAATGTTATTTTTATGAATAGTGTTAAGTGAAAATCAATCAAAAGTAAATGATAATAGAAACTACCTATGTTTTTTTTAGATTAGAAGAACTGTAAAATGCATTTAAATTTGTGATAATTAAGTACAAATTAGAGCACAACACCAGGAGTTCAATATCAACTTGCAGCGATTTTCATTCATTCGATCTGTAGCTCAGGTAAAGATACAAGAAATATTCTGTATAGCTTTATTGTAGTATGAGTTTTGACTTTGGTTAGGATTTTATACTATTTTCTGTGATTTTACGTAGAAATTTATTATTTAAATATAAATTATTTATTTATTCCCTTATTATTTTCATTCAAATCCTATTTATTCATATATTGTGTAGAAGAACCTTTATTTATTTACATATCTATGTATAAAGCTTATATAAGGGAATCAAATTATGGAGAATCGTTATTTATTTATTATGGGATTAGATTATTAGGAGTTCTTTATGTCTACTTTGTGTACACTGTTTTACCATGTTTCTTTATTTTTGTTGAGTTATGAATTTACTTTTATTTGTGATATTTTACATATAGTATTTATCTTACATTTACAGTATTATACTTTCAGTTGCGTTTTATATTCTTCCGAATATGTTGTTTCTATTGCTGCACATTTTTGTATGTGATGAGTTTTAAATAAATATCTTTAGTATAATTTTTTTTGTATAATCCATTCCTTACAATAAAACAATATCATATTTGGCGCCTGAAATATATCTGCCTACATACATAGATAGCGCTACAATCGTATTATACCAATGCCATCGCAATGCACGTATTCAGAGGTTGGACCCTAATTTGACGATTTTGTCAAAATATGCGCAGATACCGTTTTTAATTTCGCCAATAATTAGACCGCGTCTCTCTATATACTTCCCATTTCTCTTATGGAAAGAAACAGTCTCTCTTATTTTGTCTATAAGCTAGGCGAAGAGAGATTCCAACAGAGTCAGAAATTATAATTACAGTCCTCCGAACCGACTAGATAATTAGATTCTTACCGTACCGTCTCATGCATTTTTCCGACCGAACACTTAGTTTTTTTAAATAACTCTGCCTTTGTTTTAAAAATATTATTTCAGTCATACCATCTCCGTAAATCTATATTTGAAATTTTGCGAACCGGATAGAATCCAGGTAATGTACTAACGAGCGTTTAAGATCTTAATCTGAACATTTTTGATTTGAATTCTATATTATTTTATTTCATCTTTTCCCGTCAATTGTACTGGGCACGTCAAGATCGTTACGACGGTCGACCCCTTTCCGCGACTGGTAAACGCCAAGTCGAGTGCCCGTCCCGTAAATATCCTGTTTGTTTTCACGACCAGCCAGAAGGCAGGCCGAAATTCAAGTCCTTAACCGTGAATTCCATTTTCAAGACCAGTTCATGGTTGCCGATCACGTTTATTTATAGCCGCCATTTTGTACCATGTACACGACCAGCTACGGCTGAGATGAAAGCACGACCACAGAATAACCAGAAAGGACAACAGCTGATTTTTCTATTGTTATCGAGGGTGCGTCGTTTGGGGACCTTGAATTCATTGTATTCGAATCCGCCATATTGTAAACTCACAATGTTTATGTTTTGATAGTTGACAGCACGTTGACAGTTACCATAAATATGGTGTATTCAATTTTTTTATAGGCAAATATACGAAACAATTTTTAGTTTTTTTAACGTGCAATGTCCAACGCATTGCATTTAACTGCTTTGTAATTTCAAATTAAGAATAAGCAAAAGAAAAAGGCATATGAATTAGTAAATTCATATGTATTTACATATGTATGTACGTGGATATTATAACTATCGTAACTTGTAAGAACGGATAGATGAACTTATAATGCACACTTGAGAATTCTTAGTTCTTTATAATAAAACAAAGGCTATTTACCTAACATATTTATTACAACAATCTGAAAACATTATAAGTGCTCTAATAGGTACAGTCTCATCCATCTCTACAATACACTTTGTCGGTGATGCATCAACTGTAATATTTTACAATAAATTGGTATACTTTCATCGCTCAGTAACATTAAGCATAAATTGTTCAAAAATTATTATTTATAATTCACACCTAATTTTATAGCTGTTAATGGTTTCACTGGATCACAAATAAATAATGTTGGTATAGCATGCGGTTTCAAACGATTTTTCGTGAAATTTAAAAACATTCTATCTTCAAAATGTTTTCCACATACATAGGTATTATATAGCTCTCCAATTAATACCTCTTTCTAACAAATCTTCACGCTTACATATTTTTAGTCATTCCAAAGCACTGCAAAAGACCAAAAATTGAAATAGTTGTCCAACGTAACAAAACACTTACAGTTTATCATTTTTAGGGTACAGGAAGAAGCTATATCCCTCTGTTAATGTCGTATTGTTTTTGCAGGAGCGAACACTACACCACCGGCGATAAGATTTTATAGAAATTTAGAATCAATTAAAAATAACTGTAGTCTTAGTAAACACACGATACGTAAACATAAACATTGTGAGTTTTCAACATGGCGATTTACGGTCATGCGCATAAATTCTATGATCGGGTCGTGTCCCTTCTGGTTATTCTGTGGCACGACCCTTTCGCAGGAGTCGAATCTCCCGTTTAAGTATTCATGTAGTTGCGTCTTACACGCCATCCCGAGTAAAATTTGTATCCCTGTTGACCAAATATCTTGACCGTGAATTTTATGAACATAATTTAGTCATAATGTGCACTTACCTGAATTTTATTCCGTCGAATGTCTTGATTAATATTGGCCGCTAATCTTACGTGAAGTTTCAACCGATCATATAGTTTGGTTCACTATTTGTTTTGATGCGCGAACTAATAAAGACACATATAAGTTTCAAAACCGCACTTCTATCCATTATATTGTAAATACATTCCGCAATCTCTCATATTTTTGTATGTAAATATATTATGCACATGTTAATGTTTTTTTGCTGGTGTAAAAAGCATCATATTTCGTTTTATGTTCAATATACGTATTTATTCGTTCACCCATTTGTTATAATTTTAATCCCCATGTACCCTGGACAAAAGAGCACCCGTGGGTTTATGTAATTTTCGCTAATTACTAGCGAATACATGTTTTACAAATTACCTTCCGTAATGTGTGCAATATTAAAAAAACAAAAGACTGACAATAAAAAGTAAAGAAGATGTGAGTGGGTTAAACCATGGGTTTCGAGACGTGGCGATCTGGGTATACACCAAAACTTATAAAGGAACTCAAAGTTGAAGATATGTCATGTTATAAAAATTATTATTTAAGAATGGATGATGCTACATTTCAGCTAGTTGTATCAAAATTTACTCCTTTTATTGCGCAAAGAATACCCATTTTAGAATTGCTCGGTTGTTTTTTGTTATTCATTTGCTATTACCTACGTTCTAAATTTTGTTGTTTTATTTTAGTGTTTTGATTAAAGTTAATTTCTGCCGTTTCAATCATGTTCTTTTTGTTTCGAATAATAAACAATGTTCACGTTTCTGTCAAAACTCACATGAAAATAGAAAATATGGAATAACAAGAAAACCGTTGAAAATAGGTATAGGAAAAGGCATAGCGAATCGATGCAGAATTAAATTCTGTATTCGATCATCTAATAATATACAGGGCGTTGTATTAAAAAAACTGAAATTTCTCAACTTTGAAGATGATGTAATTGATCATAAAATGTTAGACATCCTGTATGCAATAAATGAGTTGTCACAGTGAATTTCGAAAGTAACATTCCGGAGCTTCCGGGGGGAAGGGGAGGAGGAGGGGGGAGTATTGAAAATAAGGGGGGGGAGGAAGGGGTGGATTCTCGCTGGCAGTTGAAGGTGCGTACGTCCTTGCTCATTCTATTATCGTCATGTTTGCCAGCTGCGCTACCGAAAACGACCACTCGAGATGACGTATAATTTTACGGATATACTTGTAATGCGCATACTTATAAGGATTCTTCGCTCAAATTCGCTTAGGTAATGTGAACGGTCTTCCATTACGGACAAAGTACGATTACACAGCACAGACAACCTAAAATAGACTCGTAACTTAATAAGAAAATTCATAACCATGGTACGGTCCGCGGTAGACGATCGAACCAATATTTTTTGAAGAATCAATTACAGCTGCAAATTATCGTGAAATTCTAAATACGTTTATAGAACCATTGCACGATGATGAGATAACGACAGGTTTCTTTCAACAGGATAATGCTATTGCTCACACTGCAAGACAGTCTATTGATTATCTAGAACAATTTCATGACAAGCGGCTTATTAGCATTAACAGATGGCCTCCAATATCTCTAGATCTTACCCCATTAGATTTTTTTCTGTTTGGTTAAATGAAGAATAAAATATTTCGCAATCGGTTGCACACATTAGAGGAACTGAAGGAAGCTGTGAGAATAGGAAGAAATGTTGCAGAATGTGTTCGAAGGTATGAAGAGAAGAATCGACACATGTTTACTAATGGTGGCCATATTGATCATAATTTGTAAATAAAGCTTATTTTATTATTAACGTTACTGTTACTATCTATTATATTCCAAAAAAATAATTATAAAATATATCTTTACATTTGGTTTTTAAAATAAATAATTTTTTCTCTATAAATTGCTTTTTTCACAAATTTAATCCTGAGTAATTCAAATATTGACATGCAATATATCTGCTTGTTTATGCAATTCCATTAATCACAAGAGACTGTTAAGTTGCCTACCCATATATTACATTTAAAGAATTTCAACGCCAATGAAAACAGTTTCAGGTGAGCGGCAATTTGACATGTTGTGATCATATTCGCATTTTATCATGGCAGCGGACAATCATACTCGATCGCTCGATAACTTTATACGTTCTTACAGTACCGTCACTTTTTTTCAATAGTGTATTTTTACATTATACCATCTTAAAATATACATATATCCAAAAAATAAGTCGATGCACGATATCTGCCTTTAGTTTACATCTAAAATTCTTGAAAAATTGAAATATAACCAAAACTGGAATACTTACAAATACCTTTACTACACCTTTAAAGCATTAAAAAGAACTCATTGTAAATATACGGGGTGTAACAGTGGGAACGCCGTGGTCTCTGGTAGTCAAACGGTAACAATTTTTGGAAAGTTATATACTGGAACATATGTAAGCGGATTAGATCTACAATTTAAAAATAATAGCCAATATACAGGGTGTTTCAAAACTTAGCAATGTACCAAAGTTATGTTTTTCTTAATGGAACACCCTGTATGTTATGCCATTTTTGAGTTGTACACTGAAATCTAGATCAACTTTATTCAAGGTTTCCTAGGTCCAATTTTTGTAGTTTACGAGCTATTTCAAGTTTTTTTTGAAAATGCAATGTTGCACGAAAAGTTTAGTATCTCGAAAATGACTTAATTCAGAGAAATGGAACGAAAAGCGTAAATAGTAGATCCTTTGGCTGATTGAATGCCATATTCAAAGTTGTCGAGTATTCTACAGGTCGTTCATGTACCGAGGACAAACTTTGTGAACTTCTGTCGTGCATAGCTTTATTACTTTAAATGACACCCCCTGTATGTATTTATGTTATCAGATAGAACATTTTATTGTCTAAAAACCAGTATGAGGAATCCCTATGACTATCTGTACTACTTTTTAAGTTATTTGCGGTTTTTAGATAATTTAAGTGAATTAAATTTGTTCGTTTTAAGTGAACACCCAGTATATCTTTACATCGATGGATAGAAATATTATTATATATTATATATTATTCGAAGAAGTTGATTTTATATTGTCACAATTTATTTGAAAATATAAATTCCAAGTTATAAAAATAAACAAAACAAAACAGCAGTAAATATTTTTGTAGTTGGATTAAGAAAAAAAGGTTTCGTATAAAATAAATGAAAAAACATAACAAAATAAACGAAAAAGTGCTAGCGTTTAACATAATTGCCATTTTCTTCAATACAGAAAATAACCCTCTGTTCAAATGCTGTTCTAACGTTCCTCAGCATATCCGGTGTTACTGAAATGAAGGCGTCTCTGATTCTCGTTTTCAAATCCTCTGCAGTGGGCAAGATATTGTAAACGATCCGTTCTACATACCCCCATAGAAAACGGTCCATACATGTTAAGTCCGGTGACCTTGGTGGTCAATTGCACGTCTTCCGATCCACCTATTAGGAAATTTCCTGTGAAGGTAGTTTTTAACGGACCGTTTAGAATGGGCAGGAGCGGCGTCTAATTGAAGCCACATCCAGTTTCTAATATTCAAGGGAATATTTTCCAAAAGGGTCAAAAAGTCCCATTTTAAGAATCTTAGAAATTCGTCTGCGTTTAGGTGCCCATTGAAGAACTATGGTCCAATTACATAATCGCCTATAATGCCTCCAAACTCCAGCGATGCTGCCGCAGGTACGAAGATTTTCGATTGCGATTTTCGGTATCATAATAATGAAAATTGTGACGGTTTCATTTATTTTCATATCCTTTTATCTGGATATTTTCGATTTGGGTACTTCTGTGAATACACCCGAAACGCAAAGAAGCAATTTTCCTGACACTCACCAATAACTAAAATCATATCAGTTCTTTCTTGCAACGAGTATGCCTTCATGATGTTAACAGAGTACACGTCAAATTGATACTTTCTCTATGAGGATCCAACGTCCTAGGTTAAATAATAACAATTTTCGTAAGTTATCTAAAAAAACGCAAATAACTTAAAGAGTAGTACAGATAGTCATAGCGATTCCTGATATTGGTTTTTAGACAATAAAATGTTCTATCTGATAGCATAAATACATACAGGGTGTTCCATTTAAAATAATAAAGCTATGCACGAAAAAAGTTCACAAACTTTGTCCTCGGTACATGAACGACCTGTAGAATACTCGACAACTTCGAATATGGCATTCAATCAGCCAAAGGATCTACTATTTACGCTTTTCGTTCCATTTCTCTGAATTAAATCATTTTCGAGATATTAAAGTTTTCGTGCAACATTGCATTTTCAAAAAACTTGGAATACCTCCTAAACTACAAAAATTAGACATAGGAAACCTTAAATAAACTTGGTCTAGATTTCAGTGTACAATTCAAAAATGCCATAAAATACAGGGTGTTCCATTAAGGAAAATATAACTTTGGTACATTGCTAAGTTTTGAAACACCCTGTATATTGGCTATTATTTTTAAATTGTAGATCTAATCCGCTTACATATGTTCCAGTATGTAACTTTTTCAAAATTGTTACCATTTGACTATCAGAGACCACCGCGTTCCCAATGTTACACCCTGTATAATGAAACAATATAATTTTAACGCAAAAGAATTTCAAACATATAAAAATGATATGTTTGAAATAGCTACGCCAATGAATAACTTTTACCAGATTTGGTAACTTTGGACATACTCTTCAGTTTAAGAGGGCCAAGTTTCTTAGAAGCCATATAGCAGCATCTGCAATCATTTACAGACAGAGTGCAGGAAAATATACTTACAATTTATCTGAACGGCAGATTTTCTAACATGTAATTTTTGATTAAATATGGCTAGGTTTTATCATAACCATAGTCTCTACATACGTCCTACTACGAATTGATGATAGAATCTTACAGTCATAAAAGAGGACCACATGAAATCATAGAGAGTATCATAAAAATGTAATTTAACACGTGCAACAATAATCAAATTAAAAATATTTGGTTAATAGCGTGACATATTAAAAACGAAATTTCGAGTACTAAAAAAAGGGTGCATAATAAAATACAATCAAGTTGCAAGTTACGAATTTTTTCACAATTTAATCCAAAAAGTTATCAATACATCCGTCAATTAGCCGTCCTTTTATAAAGTTTAAATGCATTGCAGGTAAACGTGATCTAAAGAAACTTTTACGAGACAGCACAAGAATGATAATGCTTTTACAAAAGCTAGGCAATTAGTTCAGTTTGGCATTTTTCATCTTACGGAAACAAATATGTGCAACAGTTGTTTCGCGTGTGTTACGCACGTTTATATATACCATATGTACTTACTTGTTCGATTATTCTCCGTTGAATGAACTCATTTCTGATCTTCTTTGTCTAATTAAATTTATGTGCTTACTTTTGTAGTTACACACACCTACTAGTAACTTATTCTGTACATGTGAAGAATAAAAGGAAGGTAATGAACTGAAATGATTTACCTTAACCTTGTTGTATGTTGTTCGAAATTTTGTAGTCGATCTATCAGAACATTAAGTTGTTTAGTTGGCGTGTCGATTCTTGAATCTTGAGCAATAATTTACCAACCTGTCATTCTTTCTTATCCGCCAAAATTTCTTTAACCTGGCGGGAATATACTTAAGGTAACGCATCAATTGTGTACACTTTAATACTAATTGTATATATTTATAGGTGCATAATTATGTCTAACAATCGAAACAACTCTTTCTGTTAACGGAAATATCTCATATTATTATATAAATGACCTTAACTTCATTAGTTGATGTTAGAAAATGAAATGGTGCAGCAGCGGCCAGCAAAAGATCCTACATACACTATTGGAAAAAAGTGACGAGCACATCCTGTATAATCTGTACGCATAAAGATGCATGCATAACTTTAGCTTTAGGTTTAAAATGTGTCTTGTATGTTTAAGATTTGACAACTATTCAAAGACAAAGTACTAATATTCTATATTTAATAATAAATTAGAGTTTATTATTAAATTGGGCCATAATTCGATCGTTTTACACTCAGATACTTCACAATATTATTGTACAAACAAACAAATTAAACAACTGCAATTAAATCGTTGACATTTTGATGCAATTAATCGCGCCATAAAATTTATCCAACAGTGCTTTCGCGGTTGGCAAATAAAGATCATCCAGGAATGAGGAGTTAAGACCGGTCCAAGAGGATCCACGCAACTTGTCTCCATATATACCTGGAACGCATTAGTACGTAATAAGTTAGGCAAACTCAAGCAAAAATGTTGTTTAATAAGTAAAGCAGTAGCAATAGTAATTGAATTTGCATTTAGATTTATTTAATTATCTATGGAATCATGTTTTCAGCATGTACGGCTGGGGAAAATCTACTGCTAATATCTCAGAAATGATCTGACACCGTATAATTTAGATTCGTCTCTGTTAATGTAATGGAGCATTAAAACCGCACTCGTTATACGTTGCAATGTAAACTCTTGAATAATCACCGTCATAAATTGATTTCGACTGTTCTGTATTACTAGGACAACATGCAAAACAGAATATTATTTTTGAAAAGTTGCATTCGTAGAATGTGCTTACGGTGCGTTATAAATACCATAACATTCCAGAATGATTTAAACTGTTATAAATGAAGATTTCACTTGGTTTGGCTAGACACACATTACATGTAGCACTTCAAAGCATATTTGCTAAAATGTGAATCACTTTACCATTGAACATAGTAAAATATAATGAGTATAATTGGTACAATATATTTTATTCAAAGTATTTTCGTTCGGAAGATATAACTTTTTCCAATTTTTGAAGGAGCATATGAATTCCGTCCCAACAGAACGGCTTACCTTTTGAGGCCAAGAACGTATCGACTCAATTTTTAATACCTTTAACTGAAGTGAAGCCTATTCTCGACAAAGCATTCTGCATTGATCGAAACAAATGGTGGTCAGAGGGGGTAATGTTTGGGCTATATGGGTGGTGGAGAAAGACTTCCAATCCGTTATTTTCCAAGTACATAAGTTTTAACGGGTTGTGCAACATGTGGCCGAGCATTATAATGATGCAAAATTAATGACTCGTGTCTGGTTGTTCAATCCGACCGTTTTTGGTTCAATACTCGCCTCAATTCGATGAATTGTTATTGGTAAGGATCCCCATTCATGTTTTCACTCGGTTTTAGTAGCTCATAATACCACACTCTTCTGATCCCACTAAATACACAGCATCACCTTCAAACCATGCATATAATTTCCTGTGTTTAGGGTTATCATAATGGATTTATTTTTTTGTCCCCAGAAGATGCAGAAAAGACTTCCCTTTGTACCATTGAAGCAGCATTTCAGACATGCAAAATCGCTTTTCTATATCTCTTAGTTTCAGTCCATATGGAGCCTAATTTTTCACTTTCTGGATCATACCCATGTTTTTTATATGCGAATCACTAACAAAGATTCAGCTAGCTTCTGTTAAGTTTGGCATGGGTCTTCGTCCAATAAAGACTCCAATTCAGCGTCTTCAAACGTTGCTGGCCCTCCCTCACGTTCTTTGTCGCTAGTATCAAAATCAACATTTTTGAATTGTTTAAACCAAAATTCACAAATTCGAAAGTGACGAAGCATGTTCTCCATAACCCTCACACAGCGTGCGATAACTTTCCGATGCACTTTTCTTCAGATTAAACATGAGTTTGTTTATTTTGCCATTAAAACTCCAGGAAATAATCAAATTTTTGTATAAATATTTAATTTTATCAAACCCTACCTTTTCAATTTAATACTTTTCAAAAGTTTATGAAGTAAACTCACTGAAATATATCAAATCGTTTCTTTTCGACTGATTGGGACGAAGATAACTTTTTGCAAAGAAATAAAATCGTATCAGTTTGGAAGTAACAGTTAATTTGATTTTAGAGGAAGGTTGCAATAAATATATTGGCAATAAAACTTCGTATTGTACCCCTAATAAAAATTAATAGGTTCTAAAAATGCTGTAAAATACGGTTTCGTGCTATAATTACCGTAGAAGGATTAAGAACAAGTGTCAGTTTTTTATCGTTAATTGAACCTCGAAACAAATCTCAGCATTATTTATAAATTATTACTAATTACGTCATTATAGAGCCATAAATTTTAAAAATAAACTCTTTAATGGAATACGTTCCGGAGGAAAATTTTGCTTTTTATGAAGAACTATTGCTTTAGCCAGCTGCTAATGAAGTTTACGAAGATTAACATTTTTTATAATAATAATAGTTTTGTATTTAATGGATTTAGTTTGACGAATAAAGTTTAATTTGGATAGTGTTTCAAACTTTTTTAAAATTTTTATTGATTTTAGAAACAGCACATGTTAGATAATTAGTAAAGCCCACAAATACTCCAATCAGAGTTCCAAATCAAAATGAACCAACTCAAAAATATTACTATTATTGGTATCGATTCCCTACAAAGTTTAGTTCAATTACAACAAAAACTATAGAAGTTATAACGTTTACTTTGATTTTCTCAAAATTGATATTTAATGACATGTGCTGTTTCTGAAATGACTGATTCATGACAATTTAATTGTCTGAAGGCGAAACCAAAAACCAAATTTGCTATCACATCTAGTTTTAGAGTTATAAGCAAATGTTTTATTAGTATCAAGAACATAAAAATACTTAAATGTACAGAAAGAAAAATTGCTGATATATCAAAATTTTGCATAATTAGAGTTATTTCTTCCTTTTATAATGGCAATAATCTCCCATCATGACAGGATCCCAACTACCCTGATATCGTTTTCCCATTTCTTGTAGTGAAATATGAAAGCTTCCATTTTTTAAATTGATATCACAAAATTTGTGATTTTTGTTTGGTAAAACCAAATGTGGTTTGTTAGAAGGAACAAAACGTGGGATAGTTTGGAAAATGACATATTCAAAATATTGTTTATATTTTTCTCGTCCGTGAAATTTGCAAAAGAATTTGAATGCATTGAAGTTGGAAGCTCGCAATCGGAAGTAACAGTCCATGACGTGATCTGTTGGTGTATGACAGGACTTCAGAAGAATTATTGTTTTTGTTTCATTGAGTTAATAATGATGGTTTTGTAAAATACAATCCACAAACAGAACGAAAAGGAGAAAAGGAGTTCGGAGAATTTTTACATCCTTTTGCACGGTTGATAATCGCACATAACACAACTTGTAGAACACTATTTCGAACTTTCTTAATTAAGTGACATTTCATTTGCCTCTTGCACCACATCTACAACTACAACCTTTACATCTACAGGAATCGATTCCAAAAGTTTCCATATCTGTATATTTCGCGATGACGCGATTTATTAGAATTCTCTACTTCTCTCTGGAATGTGTGATGTTGTATACTTTGTAGTTTCCACCGCCCTTCACGGAAAAGCCGCCGTAGTTTTTCATTTTAAATGTGTGAAACGTTGGACACTGCCCTTTCCTTAAGAAAAAAAAAAAACGAAACAAAATGCCAAATAGAAAAACTAAAAAAGATAATATAAATAAAAAAAAGTGATTCAGACTCTAGTGACGATGAGGCAACAACAAACAATATATACAAAATGCTAAAAGAAATGAGGAAATCAATTGATTATATGGCAATAAAATTCGACGAAATGCAAAAGGAAAACAGAAATTAGAAAAATGCTAAAAGAAAGCGAAAAAGAAAACACAGAACTGAAAGAAAGAGTGAAAGCACTAGAACTGAATATTGAAGAGACAGAAAAAGAAAAAATAAAGAACAACATCATAATAAATGGAATCGACAAACAAGAGAAGCAGGAAAAGGTGGATGAAGTAGTAAGCAAAGTTATGAAAAAATTAATATCAATGTGGAGAATGGAATAGCAAACTGTTATCGAAAAAATGAAGACAAAGAAAATGCGCCCATAATTGTAGAACTGAAAACGGAAAAACTAAAAATAGAGATACTAAAGGCAAGAAAGGATATGGGCAAGATCAGAACTCGAGACTGCCAACTTAAAGGAAAAAATAGCGATATATTTATAAACGAACAACTAACAAGAATGATGAATACATTATTCTTTAGCGCTAGAGAGTTAAAGAAAGATAAGAAAATTAAATACGCATGGACAAGAGATGGCAATATCTATATCAGGAAAACATAATCGAGTCAAAAAATTAGAATAAGAACCAAAACAGATCTACTAAACATAGATTAAACAAACCACAATAATAAGAAAAATAATAACAAATAGAAGCAAAAATGTATACTATATATATGCAAAACATAAGAAGCATCAAAAGTAAAATTATAGAATTTGAAACAATACCGACAATCGAACAACATCCCGAAATTATTGCCATAACAGAAACCTGGCTAACACCTACAGAACATGACCTGTACCATTTACAGAACTACAGAGCTGAATTTAATTCTAGAACAAGTAGAGGAGGCGGAGGAAAATATAACATATAACTTCTCCTAAACCAAACAATCAGTAGTATAGAAATATTGTCTATACTACTAGATAAAGAAGAGATCGTGATAATACTTATATAGAAACCGCTGCATGTCCACTATAACACACTGGAACAAGTACTAAAGAATAACATACTATACAAACGCAAGAAACATATTATAATGGGCGACCTCAATATAAATCTAACAGAGCGGAACAATATCACAAACAAATACGAAAACACAATTAAAGAGCACAATTACAAAATATTAAATAAAAAGACACGCAAACACTATACTAGAAGAAACGTTACAAATAATCACAGTATTCTAGATCATGTTATAACTAACATCAAGAATAACATCAAAATAAAGATAATCCCCACAAATATTTCGGATCACTTCGCAGTAAAAACAACAATGACAAACACTACAAATACTCTGTATTACAAACACTACGAGAGAATAGAAACGAAATATAGCAATATAAGTAGCCAAATACGGAATATTGAGGCGGGCAAAGTAAATTCATTCGAAACATTATCAATCATACTCCAAAAAATCATAGAAGATAATCAAACCATACAAAAAATTAAATGACGGGAAGAATGTCCATGGATAGACAATATCCTAGTAAAACAAATAAAGAAGAGAAACAAACTATATAAGAGGCATATACAACACCCACAAAATGAAAATTACATCAACGCCTATAATCAAGCCAAACGATCTACCCTATATCTAATCAAAAAAGCTAAAAAGGATTACTACAACAAAGAATTCGAAAAATACAAATCTGATGCATGGAAGACATGGAAGCTGTGTACAAAAGAACTAAACACTAACAGACACGCAAACAGACAAATACTTGAAATTGAGAAAAAAGACAAGACAACCACCATCAACCAAAAAGAAATTGCAAAAGAAATAAATGAATATTTCGCATTTATAGGCAAGAACCTAGCAGAGGCACATATGGGAAAACCGTTGAAAACACAACCAATCAAAGAAACTCCGACATTAAATACCCAATTTCAACTGAGACAACTAATAGAAGATGAAATACAAAAAACGATCATTGAACTGAAAGATAACAGAGCACCAGGTTTTGATAAAATAAGCGCAAAAATTATCAAGTGTAATAGGAACAAACTAGTACCAATACTACTGAAATTAATCAAAAACATCATTAGAAATGGAAAATTTCCTACTTACTTAAAAAAATCAATTATAATACCTATATACAGTGACCGGCAGAAAGTGCGCAGCATATGGGAAAATGGTTTACCTTTGAATATAGCAAAATTATGTTATTCCATCATATCTCGGCATGACTTGAAACCAGAATAGCACTCGCGATTTCTGCCGAAACTCTCATCGTATACGAGGGAGAGTCAAAAATACAAAATTACGCTAAGAGTAAAGTACCCCCATTTTTAACATTAGACTTTTCTTTATTAACCAATAGTTCTTTGGTTTTAAAAATTAAAGTAAAATATCGAGTTTCATTCACTTTTGATAAAAAATTTCAGTTTACTGTTTATTCTGAATTACCCTGTATAAGAAACTGAGCGCGCTCATACAATACGCAAATCTTACTCTCTGTAGACATCGTAACAGAAAACCATAAATAATACGTCGCAAAAGTCAGCTACAAAAATAATATAGCTCTTGAAAATAAAAATTCAACAATGTGAAATAATTTTGCTGCACACCATATTTTACGTTTTCAGAAGGCGAAAAAATTTATTTAATTGAAAATGTGTGATTCATTTTAACTTAATCATCTTTAAAATTGTAATATTTTTTCATAAAATTAGCAACACTTCTTTTTATTCAGGTTTTAATAATAAACGCTTGACGAGAAAGAGCGACAAAAATAAAAAAGTTAGTCGCGGTATAATCCTCGACAGATGTTTTTTCGTACTGCATGTGTTTGATTTAAAAAAACATGAACTGAATTCAATAAATGTCATTTCGACATTTAGTTTTGCTATTACAATGGAAGTGGAAAGGTTATCGGTACAAGAAAAGGTAGAAATAGTTCTAATTCGCGGAGAAAATGACTATAGCTATCGCAAAACAGCAAATATTTTTAACAATAGACACAATAAAAATATTCACGATTCTACTGTATGCCGAATTCTCAACAAATTTAAACAGACTGGGTTCGGTGGAAAGTAAATACAAGCAACCCCATGAGAAGAGTGTAACTAATGAAAATAGTTTAAATGTGATATTATCAGTAAATGAAGTTCCTACTATGCCATTGTCTGAAAGAGAAGAAGTATTAGGTATTTCCGAAAAATCGATTAGAAGAATTCTTAAACCATATAAACCAAAATTCACCCATACTCTTCAAAAAAGAGATCTAGATGCTAGAATTGACTTTTGTTTTTGGTTCCAAGGCAAGAAGGAAGATAATCCCCATTTTGGAAGTCAAATATTATTTACTGACGAAGCAACCTTCACAAGCAACGGCGTAGTAAGTTCTCAAAAGTGTAGGTGGTGGGCTAATCAAAATCCTAATTTTACAATTGAATGTAAAAGCCAATATTCATTTAAAACAAACGTTTGGTGTGGTATATTGAATACTCAAATAGTTGGACTATATTTTTTCCGGCAAAATTTAAATGCAGGTAGATATTTACAATTCTTGCAGAATGAATTTAGCGAGTTCCTAGATGATATGCCTTTAAATCTACGAGCAAATACGTATTTTCAACAACATGGTGCTCCGATCCATTCTACATTGCAAGTACGAGAATGGCTCAATCAACAATTTCTTCAAAAATGGATCGGACGGATTTCAGAAAATCATTGGCCTACAAGATCGCCTGACATTACCCCAATGGATTTCTTTCTCTGGGGTTACTTAAAGAACCAAGTATACAAGCATCGACCATTTAGAAATCTGGGCCATTTAGAAAATACGATTAGGCAGTGTGTCGTTCAAATTAATCCGGTTTTTCTAAGAAACGTAGCACAAGAATTTAACAACAGGACAATGAATTGTATAGAGAATGGGAGAGCTCACGTAGAAAAATAATGTACTTGTAAATAAATATTTTTGTTTACGATTTTGTTAATTTATTTTGAGTTTTATTTCCTACTATTATGTATCTTTAATATTATTATTATTAAAACCTGAATAAAAAGAAGTGTTGCTAATTTTATGAAAAAATATTACAATTTTAAAGATGATTAAGTTAAAATGAATCACACAATTTCAGTTAAATAATTTTTTTTGCCTTCTGAAAACGTAAAATATGCTGTGCAGCAAAATTATTTCACATTGTTGAATTTTTATTTTCAAGAGCTACATTATTTTTGTAGCTGACTTTTGCGACGTATTATTTATGGTTTTCTGTTACGATGTCTACAGTGAGTAAGATTTGCGTATTGTATGAGCGCGCTCAATTTCTTACACAGGGTAATTCAGAATAAACAGTAAACTGAAATTTTTTATCAAAAGTGAATGAAACTCGATATTTTACTTTAATTTTTAAAACCAAAGAACTATTGGTTAATAAAGAAAAGTCGAATGTTAAAAATGGGGGTACTTTACTCTTAGCGTAATTTTGTATTTTTGACTCTCCCTCGTATACGATGAGAGTTTCGGCAGAAATCGCGAGTGCTATTTTGGTTTCAAGTCATGCCGAGATATGATGCAATAACATAATTTTGCTATATTCAAAGGTAAACCATTTTCCCATATGCTGCGCACTTTCTGCCGGTCACTGTATAAGAAAGGAAACAAATTACATGCCGAAAACTATAGACCAATAAGCCTTCTACCAACACTGAGCAAAACACTAGAAAAAATTATACAGAAACAAATGAGCGATTATCTACTACAACATAACTTGATCCATAGGAGACAATATGCGTTCCAAAAAAATTCCGTCACTACATCAGCTACAAATGACTTACTAAATAAAATAAAAATAAAACTAGAAAAAAAATTAATAAAAACAAACTGCTCACTAATAAACTCCAAATACATACATTCACACAACACTAGAAGACAGTCCGACATAAGAACAAAAAAATATAACTGTAACAAACACAAAACAACACCTACTACTGAAACCATAAACCTATATAATAAATTACCAAAGCAAGTAAAAAGTTTACACTACTTACAATATAAAAACAAAATAAAAACAATGATCAGACAAGGGCAAGTGTAACAAGACCGACACTTGAAAGGAAGACATCAACGCCAACAGCGCCCTCGATACCGTTAACCCGGGACCAGGTTTATACCGCTTCAGCCCGTGGCGAGGAAAGAGGACGGGAACCAGACGACAGTGGGACTACAATAAATTATATTTATATGTATATGTATGTACCCATTGTTAATAAATTAAATATTACTTAAAAAAATGTTAGGTTAATCTTAGCGAGAACAGATAAAAATATTAATTTGAAAATGTGACATGCTACCTTATGTTACAATACGGTTTTTATGTTTAAAACAATGCAAAATAATAAAAATTTTAGATTGTTGTATTGATACAAATTGATTTCTAATCTGATCTGAACGCCACTGTAAACCTCTGATATCAATGAATGAAATATCGTAGTTTTTAGTTAATATAGTTTAGTGTTTTTATCAATATTTCCTTGTGGATGGAAATCCTTGTCATACTTTACTGTTGGCGATGTTTCCTTTCCATTTCTATGTGTGATTTTTAGTTTACAAGCTATACGTTGCAGAATTTGGCCAAATAGTTCAGACTACTAGGTCTATAATAAGTATTCCTTTTAAGTATGGATTAATGGTTATCTATTATGCTTAATCAAATAACACTGATACTAGTATTTGTCTTTCCTTCATATCTTGACCAGATGTTACAGCAGAAGACTGCGTGTTGTAGAATATTAATTAAATTCTTGTTCCGCCTTCGTAATCGTTGTAACTGCTAATAGTTCTGTATGTTTTCATTTAATATTTTCACATGTAATTAAAAGACATCGACTATTCATTTTAACGTTTGATCTTATTTTTAATTTCAGGCATAGTGATTTCATTCTAAGGACTTCGACTTCTATAATTTATGTATAACAAGAATTCCTACATATGTCACACTTCCTACGCCTAATTTTTCACTGTCGTTTTAGATTAAATATATACAAGTGACACTGTACGCTAATAAAATTACAGATTGAGTACATAACGCTTTCTAACGAATGATTTTCTAGTCACACAGATTTTGTAGCCTTAAATAAACTTACGTTCTTGTGCAGGGGTAGTTATACTCGATTTGCAAATATTTTTCTTCCAATAAAATAATTTATAGCGTACGTGACGAATAAAATGGAAAGAACTAGTACAGTCAAGAATAATCTCTCTCTGAATTTATAAAATTGTGTACGATACTGCAAAAGCGTAATGTAAAGTGTGCGCTCGCTGTTGAAATTTCTAATTAGTCTTACGGTTTTTTCTTGAGTGAATTAATTTTCATACATAAATTGATTAATATTTTTTGTTAGATTATATACATATGTATATGTACAAAAATTAAAAGCATTTTCCCAATACATATATTGTACATACATATCAATTAAATCAATAAAAGACGATGATAGCAACACAACATCGGCAATAGCTACAAGCCTATTCGGTCTGCGACAGTTTCTTCATTTACTGTTACTACTACCATGGAGAGCATTCATCGCAGTTGATCTGGTGTTAAGAGCCCGTATCGGGTATCAATTACGGTAAATTATTAATCTCCAGTGTATATCTGCAGAACAATAAAAGTGGATTTAGCACTATCTTTACAGGAAGATGTATGTATATATATGCATTGCCGGTATTGGAGAGATTGGAAATCGTTTCAGTAGCAGTGACTTTTTATGGAAAATAGTAAACGGTTGCATTTATTTGAAATCGATTTAGCGCTTATACGATAGATAGTAAGCATGTGATGTCAATATCAAGATGTTAACATAATATAGGAGGTAATACTTAAGATAAATATTAGTAGAACAGCTATAAATGAAAACAACGTGTAATTTAATTAGACTGGTAATGGAGTGAGAGTCATGATAAGCAAGTTTTTATACA
Source organism: Holotrichia oblita (assembly GCA_023690525.1). Classification (NCBI taxonomy): domain Eukaryota; kingdom Metazoa; phylum Arthropoda; class Insecta; order Coleoptera; family Scarabaeidae; genus Holotrichia; species Holotrichia oblita. The sequence continues at coordinate 49,724,615 of CM043015.1, forward strand.
GTAAATAGAAAATTACAGTTAACATTTAACTCAAGTTTACTACAATTAATGTGTACTGGTTTTGGATATTTTAATTCTAAGGGATTGAAAAACGTAAAAACAAGATGTTGGTTGATTAATTTTAATATCGAAGATTACTGTGTATGCAAATTAAAAACATATTTTATATCCAGGCAGGAAGTTTTGAAGAACTGCATGAATGCAACGTGTCACATGACATAATCGTTAATAATTCAAGTTCATTTGTTTTGTTTGTTATCTCCGGGAATGGATTGCCCTTGTGTTGGGTTTTCAAAATATTTTTCCAACACTTTTTAATTATTGCCAAAAACATAGAGCGATAATGAAGTTTGGCCAACCTTATTATGGTTTGATCCATAGGTTGAGTTAAAGATGTGACATTGGGAGGCATAAAGGGATAAAGCGCTTGCTTTACATGAGGCTGGTATCGAAATTGCACATCGATTACATCGAAGTGACCACTGTATTAGAAATTTCTTGCGAGATCCGGAAAACTATGCCAAACCAAAGAACCGAGGTCAACCAAGGGCCGTAAGTTCGAGAGATCGGCGAGCAATACTACGGGTAGCATCGCACTCTTCGGAAACAGCTATTGCAGCAGAATATACAGCGTATTTTAAAACAGTCGCCGACAATTAAACGAAAAAGAATGCTTAAGAAACCTCCAGATTCGACACAACACAAGGCGACCTATGTTTGCGAAAGAACACATTTTTTGGAGCAAAGAATGGGAAAAGGTAATATTTTCCGACGGAAAGAAATCTAATCTGGATGGACCAGATGGCTATTCCTTTTATTACCATGATCTCAGAAAGGAACAGCGAGTGAGAATGAGTAGGCAGATGGGTGGTGGTTCAAGTATGACATGTGCCCCCCTTGGTTTTAATAAAAAAAGTGATGTGGTATATTGTAGTAACAAAATGATTGCAGCAAAAGATAAAGAGTTATTAAGCACCTTAAACATCTACACGCCAATAGATGGGCTGGACGAAATGACATCTTTCAGCAGGACAATGCTACAATTCACAAAGCACATATTGTTACTACTTCGTTGGAAGAGCACAATATTAAGACTTTCTTCTAGCCAGCGCGGTCTCCGGACCTGAATATAATTGAAAATTTATGGAGTATACTGGCTAGACGACAATGGGCGTCAGTACGTCTCAGTTGAAGACCTCAAAACTTCCATTGTCAGTGAATGGGCAAAAATTCCTACAAATACTGTTCAGAATTTATATATATCAATCCCAAAGTGGTTATTGGAGGTAATTAAACACAAGGAGGGTTCAACACACTACTAAATTGGCAATTATTTGTTTTTTTTGCGCTTAATAATATCAACAAATTAACAAATAATATTCTACATATTGTTTTTGGATAAAAGGGGTATTTTTAAATTAAGTTTACTTTTGTACATTACTATGAAATGGAATAATATACTTGTTTCTCTATTTATAAAGTGTTTTATTAAAATATTTACCTCGTCTAAGTTTTTGTCGCGCACTGTAGTACATAGTTCAAGCTTTTTGTTTTTAAAATTTATGGCACACATAATGTCACAAACTCACCTCAGGAACAAACATTTCATTGAACCAAACCTATCCAGTCACTCAGTCATCCATGCAGATTGAGTGTTCCTAATATACAGGAATGTAAGGATGCTTGAAATATTGAGGATTTTTATCTTTTCCTGTTGTCAAAGGAGTTAATTAATACAAACCAGTCGCTTTTACAAATGTCAGGAATGACTAATGGTGAATATTTCTTCCTAAGTAAATTTGCCAACACAACAAAAGGATCGCTGCATTAAAAAAAAGATAAAATTACCAACACGTTCACGTTCATATTTGGAATATGCATATCAATTATTTTTAAGACAACTTCTACGATAGAGCTATTGCAGAATTTTTCAGTCAGCTAATTCTAAATATCTACTTAGAGATGGCGCCACTTATAAACTTTAAATAATATTAATATAATTGTGGTATATCCTGTATATATATTTCTATGTATAATATTCGTTGTAGCGTACGTAAATGTGATGTACCTCTGTACATACGTATATATATTTTTATATCGTATAGTTTTTATTTGTACTTACTTTTTGTATGGTATGTGTCGGCTTTTAGGCCATTGCTTTATTAAACGTTAACGCATACGCTCACATGTTTGATTTAGTAATAGTAGTAGTAGTAATAGAGTTTATTTTTCAACAAAAGTATAACATAATCTGAGAAAAGCCAAACAAAAACAGTTGAATACAAAAGTTGAAAAAACACAGGATGCATCTCATGTGTGCAACGAGTGCACACATGATCTACCTCAACACCCTGAAGAAAACAAATTAAATAACATAAGAAAATGCCTAAAAACTAAAACTTATACTAAACTAAGTCAGATTCCGCGATAGACAAAAAGTATTCATTGAGTAACAAAAAAAAAAAATTTCGCACCGTGAAATACTTCATTGGCGACGAGGATAAGTGTTCTTAAAAAAAAAGAAAAATGACAGATACAAATCCATCATATTACGGTAAAATCCGCGAGTTCAGTGCTCAAAATAGTGACTGGATAATCTATAAAAGAAGACTCGATAACTATTTTCTGGTGAATGAGATAGTATCGGACGAAAAAAAGAAAGCAATCTTATTAAACGCTCTGGATGAGGAGGCTTATAAGTTAATATATAATTTGTGTCTACCAAAATTACCGGAAGATAAAACATATAAAGATTTGGCGCAATTATTCAACAAATATTTCGCGGTGGCGGAATCAGTTTTCGTTACACGTGCAAAATTTTTTGCGGCTTTTATGAATACGCACGAAACAGCCAATGAATGGGCGGCAAGAATAAGAAGTTTGGCGTTAAATTGCAATTTTGAAGAAACAGTCATTGACATGATGTTACGAGATAGATTCATTATTGGGTTCACCCAAGGATCAGTTCAGTCAAGGTTATTCAAGGAGTCTACTACAAGCACATTTGCTGCCGTAATCCAGGTAGCGGTAACCGAAATGGCGGCCGTGGCATCATCGAATGGCGTCTCCAACGTCACATCTGTAAAGATGGAGCCAGGTATTCATCACGTGAGTTCCAAGAAGACAGCTACGCCTCCAAGTGGAAATCAGCGGTCTTCCGAAAAGTGTTCCTGTTGCGGGAGAAGCAATCATGCGACCACAGCATGCCGATTCCGAAGTTACACTTGTCATTTGTGCAAGAAGAAGGGACATTTAGCACCGGTTTGCGCAAGTAAACAACCAAAAAATCTAAGACAGGTAAAAATAGATATCAAAATTATATTGAAGCAGAATTGTTCTCAATTCAAAGTAATAAAGTATACAAAAATCCTTTCATGGTGGACATTTCAATAGATTCTAAACTATACAAATTTTGCTTAGATACCGGAGCTAGCATTTCCGCCATGTCGGATAAATTTTGGAAAGAAAATTTTGCAAATACTTACAAATTATCTCCACCAGATAAAAATTTAAATGTATATACAGGCGAAAAAATGGTAGTTTTGGGTATGTGTAAATTTATTGTTTCTTACAATAATATTAAAAATTATTTACCTATTTTCGTTATTGAAAATGGGGGTCCACCTATACTCGGTAGAGATTTTATGACGTTGTATAATTTCGCTATTTCACAAGTAAATTTTGCTAATGAATTAGATAACACGGAATTTTTAATCAGTAAATTTGATAAACTTTTTACACCTGGTTTAGGTACATTTAATAAAGGCACAGTTTCTTTAACATTACAAGATCAATCCGTAACACCCAAATTTATTAGAGCTAGGCCATTACCATACGGTATGCGGCAAAAGGTCGAAGCCGAGCTTGAAAATTTGGTAAAATTAAACATTATCAAACCGGTAGATTATTCCCCTTGGGCTACGCCCATTGTACCTGTTATTAAAAAATCGGGAGCAATTAGAATTTGCGGCGATTTTAAGATTACACTAAATCCTGTGTTAGAAATCGATCAATTCCCAATTCCAAGGATAGATGATTTATTTTCTAAATTGCAGGGTGGGGTTATTTTTTCAAAGATAGATTTGTCCCAAGCGTATGCGCAAATATGTTTAGATGAGAAGTCTAAAATTCTTACAACAATATCCACACACAAGGGACTTTTTCAGTATCAGAGGTTACCTTATGGAGTTGCGTGCGCGCCTGCGAAATTTCAAAAAATTATGGAATCCTTAACGCAAGATATCGAGGGTTGTGTATGTTTTTTTGACGATATCCTTATTTGCGGGAGAAATACACGAGAGCACTTAGAAAGATTAAACAAACTGTTTCAAAGGTTACAGGATGCTGGTTTAAAAGTTACACCAGATAAGTGTACTTTCTCGCAAAATAAAATAAATTATCTTGGTTATATTATTGACAAAGATGGTCTTCATACTGCGCCTGATAAAATTATAGCAATTAAAAATGCTCCTGAACCTACTAATGCTAAGCAGTTACAATCGGTGTTGGGAATGATTAATTACTATGGTAAGTTTATTCCTAATTTATCATCGTTATTGCATCCACTTTTTGAATTATTAAAAAAGGATGTCAGGTGGAAATGGACTAAAAAGTGCAGTAATGCGTTCAAAAACGTAAAGAGTATTTTAACATCTGCAGACATTTTAGTGCATTATAATCCTGAATATCCACTCCGTTTAACAGCCGATGCAAGTCCATATGGTCTTGGATGTGTTTTGTCTCATATTTTGCCAAGCGGTCAAGAGCGGCCAATAGCGTATGCATCGCGGCGACTCACTTCGGCGGAAAAAGGTTACGCACAAGTTGAAAGAGAAGGTTTAGCCATTATATTTGCATTGTGTAAATTTAATCAATATCTCTACGGTAGAGAATTTACTTTAGTTAGTGATAATAAACCTTTACTAGCAATTTTTAATCCTAAAAAGGGTATTCCTCAATATTCCGCGAACAGATTGCGTCGTTGGGCAGTAATATTATCAAACTATAAATATAATGTTCAATATGTTAAATCTGAGAAGAATAATGCTGACTTTTTGTCCCGTTTACCGATTCGTAGCGATGATGAATGTTGGAAATCAGTTGATGTGGAATACGTTAACTTCTTCTCTGATAATGAATTCATTACAACGAATTTTAAATTAATTCAAGAATACACTAATTCTGATCTAATTTTAAAAGCAATAATAGAATTTGTAAGAACAAAATGGCCAAAAAGTGCTAAACGTGATGAAAAATTTAAACAGTATTACGCGATTAGACATGAACTTACCGTTGAAAATAACGTACTTTTTTGGAATAATAGAATAGTTATACCAGGGAAGCTTAGGGGACGTGTTTTGAATCAGTTGCATATGTCACATTTGGGCATTGTTAAAATGAAAGGCCTGGCTAGGTCCTATTTCTTTTGGCCAGGAATAAACAAAGAAATCGAGCAAATTGCTTTAAGTTGTCAAAATTGTGCAGTCAATAAAGCAAATCCTCCTAAAACCATATTACATCCTTGGGAATGGCCTGAAGATGTATTTTCTCGTATTCATATTGATTACATGGGTCCATTTATGAACACGTACTTTTTTATAATAATAGATAGTCACTCTAAATGGATAGAAGTATTTCCTACTTCTACAATAACCACTAGTTTCACTATAACAGCTTTACATAGTACTTTTGCTAGATTTGGGTTGCCTAAAGTCATTGTATCCGATAACGCCAAAAGCTTTACTAGTGCTGAATTTAAAACTTTCATAGAAAAATATGAAATTAAACATTTAACTAGTGCACCATTCTTTCCACAATCAAATGGAGCTGCCGAAAATGCTGTCAAGAATATTAAAAACGCTTTAAGAAACGCATTAGGTCATAACAAAAGTTTAAATATAAATACCGCGTTAAATCATTTTTTATTTGATTATCGTAATGCCGATCACATTACTACTGGGGTATCACCTTCCTTTCTGATGTTTGGACGTAATGTAAGAACTCGTTTTGATAATTTAAAATCCGACATAAAACAAAACGTTAAAAGCAGAGTTTTAAATAAACAACAAATTCAAACAAAAAATTTTGGGGGGAGAGATACAAGAAGATTTAGTATAGGAGAAAGGATTATCGCCAGAGATTATAGACAAACTAATAAACAAACTTGGATCAGCGGCATTATTGAAAAGAAAATAGGTAATTGTACATATATTGTTAAAATTCCCGAATTAAATAGATCATGGAAGCGTCATACTAATCAAATTCGAAAAACTAAAATACAAAGCGGGTTAATCGATCGTGAAGTCTCTACTGAGTGTAATGAACCTACCGTTACTTCTAAAACTCCAAGACCAAATGAGGGAACTGACTTAGAACAACCTAATACCACTAGGCCCAAAAGATTGGTAAAACCTCCTGATCGTTTAATTTATGAGAAATGATGTAACTATGTTTTGAATGAATTTGTTACTTAGAAATGTAATACATATGTATGTTCATTTATACTTAGGTGTAAGTGTAAATTATGTTTTCATTTGGTGGCGGAGAATGTGGTATATCCTGTATATATATTTCTATGTATAATATTCGTTGTAGCGTACGTAAATGTGATGTACCTCTGTACATACGTATATATATTTTTATATCGTATAGTTTTTATTTGTACTTACTTTTTGTATGGTATGTGTCGGCTTTTAGGCCATTGCTTTATTAAACGTTAACGCATACGCTCACATGTTTGATTTCGCACCGTGAAATACTTCAATAATAAATAATAATAATTAATAAAATAAAAACTAAATTGCGACATTTATAGTAAAAGCTTTTTTTTTGTAAGTGGTTAATTGGTTCTTGATATGATGTTAGCCATTGTTTGCTTCTCTAAATCTAAACGAATAAGTGGTTATATTCAAAGAGAGCTCTGGTTTCTGTCTCCGCGGTTTATGTATCTGATGATAGTGTTCATTAACTTCTACAGGTTCTTCCAAAATTCACTGCATACAGTGATGTTCAAAAGTTGCTGTTTTTGTTCTTAAAATCCCCCTAACTGAACTTGCTTCTTAGTAGTGGGTCGTTATTTAATTGTGTACATTTTTTATAAAGTATGGATGTGAATTTGAAGTATTTTAATAACAAAATCATTTAAATATCTTAAATATGTATAACTGTAATAATTCTAGTATGGTATCTTCTTGTGATTGTCTTTGGGTGGAGATAGTTTTAAATTACAGCTGATACGTGTCCCCCTTCTACATCAGGCAGTTACTAAACAAAACTCCCACGTCGTCTCGTACATATGAGGATAAGTTATTCTCATCAATGATGCCAAATTGCAAAGGTTATATTTCATAGTCATGATTTATATATGTATATATATGAATATAAAATGAATGAATTAAATGATGTTACTCTCATCTGCTCGACAGCAATGATGTTACGTATAGTTAAATGCTTTTTTTACTTTTAATTTTTGCAGTTGCATACATGCAAACACATGTATCAAGCAATATGGAATGTTTGAATTCTCCATTGACGACTGGAGATTGGGAGTTATCACAATATACAGAGCACTGGAAAATGTTTTGCTCGCACCCTGTAAACTTTCACATTTTGTAAATGTCCTCTGCATGATTCTAGTAAACTACTTCAACGAATTTGGACTTTAACAGTCTTAATTAGACATTTATTTACAAATGAATTACAACATGGATTTAAACCTATATTAGTTTTGTGTAGCGTCATTGAAATCATTGAAATATGGTTTACCGGTGGTGAACAGATACGATTGATTGTATCGATTACTTACATACGTATGTAGGTACATACATAAAAACGTTATCAACCGCTCTTGCAGAAACTGGCTCGGATATATACAGACATTTGTTCCTGTCACCTATTAAGGAAGCCTTGCGCCGCTTTCTCGTATGGAAAAGGAGGTAAACTATAAAAAATATATTCTAGGATTCTTATTAAATTTTGTGTCACCAAATACATATTTCAAAAATTGTTTCATGTTTGCTGTGTCAGGATCGTATATCAGGAAAAAATTGGCTTTTACAACTGTGAAAACACCTAATGTCGTTAATAATTACCGGATGTTTTCCATTTTGCGATTTCACGCTTCACACTTAAAACGTAAAGTGTTTAACCACAATTTATAATTTATTATTTATTTTATTCCAGATGTTGACGATTTGTATGCGGATATGTAGATGGCGATTGTGTTTCTTGTAAACCTTGTTGCTCACCGGTATGATATATTAATAATAATATTGCTAATCTTAGACACATTATGAATACAGTATGAAAACGGCTAATTTTCGGGTCTTTTCAACGTTAAATAATGCCTTTATTATTGTTACTATTTGTCAAAATGATTGGTACTGATTATATTATATCTTGATGATTATTATTATTGAAAATTACACCTGACAAAATTATCTCCTATATAAAATATAAAAACTATCTTAATTTGAACTACATATACAGGGTGCTTGATTAATTACGGGAAATATTTTAACTGGAAATACTACGCGTCAAATAATGACCATTGATCAAAAATAGCCTAATTCGAAATCGCACCGTCTTCGAGATGTAGGACTTCGAAGTTCTAGAAAAAATTGTTTTTTCCATCTTTAAGCGAATCTACTCGTACGATGAAAATAAAATTTGGCATGGCGATTTAGTATTATTAGATGCTTCTTACGGTAAAATTTTCCGAAATTAGCAAATTTACAACAAAGAAAAAAAAATATTCCCTTGTGTTAACATCAATAGACCTTTTTTGTTTTTTGATTTACAAGCACGAAATTAGTATCATCTAATAGACCAGTTAAAACACGTTGACTGCGGATCCTAATTTGATAGTTTTGACCACTGGTTCCTTTCCGTCCAACATTATAATAAACATAAATAAATAAAATGTAGCAAATATACGTACACTGTCTTGCGTATCACGTAAATGACTAAATAGAGTAATATTAAACTGCAACTAAACAAGAACGGACGTGTTCAACACATGCCGCCGGGGGCATGTGCCGCACAGAAGTAATAAAACATTGCTTGTGTGCGTCACATGCCCCCGGGGGCATGTGCATAAGCAATAGTAGTATGATACAGTAGTTGCAATTCTGAATTATTCTCTATTTATAAAATTAAAATCGGCCAAAAATTAACAGAGATATTCCATTCGCACGCAGTGACAAAAGTGTCAAATTTTCTAACGCACACAAATCAAGAGCGGCACATGCCCCGGGCGCATGTGCCGCAGTCAACGTCATAAAATGCCAAAAATATGGTCCTTTTGTAGAAACTTCGTGTTATGCTTGGTTTTCTAGAAAAACGAGAACGTTCGAAAGGATTTGCGGCTAAAAATAGTTTAAACAGCAAAAATCCGGGTAGGCCGACACTCAAATTCTATGTCACTGACGGAATTGTCATTTTAGGACAATTTTTCGATTAGTCTTCAATACTTCCTATGTAAACAATATATGGAAATAACGATTTTTTTTCTGGAAATTTGAAGACCTTCATCTCGAAAACCGTGCCATTTTGAATAAGGCTATTTTTGTCAATCGTCATTATTTGACACGTGGTACCTCCAGTTAAAATATTTCCCATTATTAATGAAGCACCCTGTAGATTGATGAGATAGTGAAGTATCTAACATACAGTTGAATATTAAAAACTATCAGTCAGTAACGAAATGGCCATACAATTAAAGAGTACATTTAAGTGAACTTGGGTTTAATTTTTTATTATTCAACTGTATATCTAAATTTGACCATACGTGTTATATAAAGCTATTAAAGTTGGTAGTGATTGGTATGATCTTATAAGTTACGCGTTATGGTCGCCATTTTAAACTTTCCTGTTTTTGAACCGACCATTTTCAAAATCGATATTTATGGGATCCTAAGACCTCCAAATACTATAACAACTTTTTTAATTTTAGGCAGATCATTTAAAAAATCAATAGCTACAAGACCTGCAAACTTAATTATGTGATAAAATTTTAAAAAGTGACAGACATTTCGAAGTTTATTGTTTTTGGACCGCCTAATTTTACAATTAATATCTACCTTTCTTTTTTAATAATAGCAATATATTTCAAATATGTAACACAATTACAGAAATGAAACTACGTCAAACAGAAAAATACAAAGCAAAAACCAGTGCTAATTATTCGGGAAATCATTTAAACCATACGGTTCTACATCAATTAATAATCGTCTGACTTTGTACTTGAAGTTGTTAATGTTACTTTCAGTCTTTACTGAGGATGGCAGACAATTGAAAAATGTTATGCCCCTGTAGTGTGGACTCCTCTTCGTTGCAGTCAGGCGACGGCGAGGGTAGTTGATATCATATGCCCTTGTTGCATACTGATGCTGTCCCTGATGATTCAACTTATTTTTATCTTTAAAAACTACTAGCAAGCGTTCGTATGTATACAGGGTTGCCCACTTGGCCTTCTTTCTTAAATAGTACGTTTAATATTGATTTGATCAGAAAATGTTAAGTATATATTTTATTCGGAAATTTCTCGTTTACAACTTAAAAATATTTTGAGTTCCCTAAGGGCCTCAGTTTCATCTGTACAGGACCGTACTTAGTTTTTTTTTAATGGAACACCCTATATATTTTTATATTTTTGATATCTACATCGAATTTTAAGCCAACGTTGTTAAGACTTTTATCCGCATAAGTCTAGCCCTTTAGGAGAAAAAACGTGTTTTTGTTAAATTTCCACCATCCAGTCCATCTTAGATGGACTGGACCGAAGGACGCAGATAGACTCAGTGTACACTGACTTTAGCAAGGCCTTCGACAAGATCGACCACAATATTTTAATCAGTAAACTGGAATCACTTGGAGTCCACGGCGATCTATTGCGATGGATTTCTTCCTACGTTAGCAATAGAACTCAAGCAGTTAGATTGGCTAATTACATTTCGGACACGAGTAATGTTACATCGGGTGTACCGCAGGGCTCGCATCTTGGACCGCTGCTTTTTCTTGTATATATCAACGACATCGCCTCGTGTTTTCATTTTTCCGAGTTTCTGCTTTACGCAGATGACATTAAGATATTTTCCGAAATTCACTCCATTACAGACCAATATAATTTGCAGCTAGATTTGGATCGATTTCATGAATATTGTGTGTTAAATGGACTTTTCTTGAACTATGAAAAATGTAAAGTAATAAGATTCACGAGAAATAGAACTGTGTGCAGTTACCCATATCACTTGGATGGACACACTCTTTCCTCGTGCAGCGAGATACGCGATTTGGGAGTTTTATTTGACGCTAAGCTTTTATTCGACAGACATGTCGAGTTCATTGTCGGCAAAGCATTGAGAAAGCTTGGATTTATACTGCGCATTACGAAATCGTTTTTTAAATTATCAGCATTTATTACGCTTTATTACGCACATGTTCCTAGCGCACTCTCTTTCGCCAGTGTCGTGTGGAATCCTCAATATAGTCTTTATATTGATAAAATAGAATATGTTCAGAGGAAGTTTATCACATTCGTGACTGCGAGATTTAATATGCCTACATACAGTTATAATCACTCCCTACTAGAATTTAATATGCTCTCAGTCGAGACATGCCGTGTTCGAACTGATATTATGTTTTTATTTAAGATTTGTAATAATTTCATTGACTGTCCAAATTTGCTTGCATTAATAAATTTCAATATTCCCTCTTATGCCGTCCGTTCAGTCCTGCCATTCAGACTACCTGCCTTTAGAACCAACTCATTTAAAAATTCACCATTACTTAGAAGCATGTACTCTTTTAATAATAGCTGTCCGCTTGTGGATATTTTTAACACTTCGTTGTTCTCCTTCAAAAGGTCGCTGAAGCTTACTCTGATTGCTACTTCTCATTAATCTATTTAACATAAAAAAAAAAAAAAAACTTGCGCCTATTTTCAAAGCAAACATTTTACTTTGTTTTTTTCTTTTATCTCTTAGTTAGTTTTCTAGGTTTCACACTATGCTGCATGCTATTCGTTTTTTTTTAACTTGTTAAGTCATATGTTTATTTAGGTATTCATTCTTTTTGTATTTGTTTTAATTACTAAATTTAATTTAAATTACTGACATTGTAATTTGTGGATAACGCTCCTGGGTGCGTCCTGTTGTTATCCCAATAAATAAATAAATAAATTACTGTTTATTTAAAACATCATTTCTATTCAATCCTTGATTGGAGAGTGACCAAATTCGAGATAATCATAAACTAGAAGGTGTTTTAATTTTTTGTAGGTTGAGTTTTAACGAAATTCATTGTAGAGGGATTTTATTGATATTTCTTTGACAAGCGCAGAAAAATTTGAAAAAATTAATTTTTATGGAACACCCTGTATATTTTATCACGCATGAACACCTTTAGAGGTTTTGTTAAACATGTCCTTTACCCAAAGGCAATAGTTTCTGAGATAATTACCATTAATATCATGTTACTCAAAAAGTTTGCCGTTCTTTTAAGCTAGAAATTAAAATAAATAACAAATACACGTTATTTATATTAAATATTTAATTATTCTTATTATTCAAATTGTGTTATCTAGTAGTAAGTTAAATCATATAAAAAAGAAATGGTTAAAAACATAAAATGCTTAACATCAGTTTAAAATAGCTTCAAACACCCTACCGTTATTTTGCATACACTGCCTTAGACAATTTATAAAACTTTCGTTAACATTTTGTAACATTTCTGGCGTAATTGACCGGAAAACTTCACATATTCTGTCTTTCATGTCGTCGGAAGTTGTAGGCGGTCCTTTGTATGCGCGTTCTTTGACATATCCCCACAGAAAAAAGTAAATTTTGGTTATATCCGCACTATCAAAGTGATATCTTCTAGCAAAATTGGCAATTCTTCCGCAAAAATATAAATAAGTTTGGCAGTTTACGTGTCCATCAAAGAAACAGGGTACTACGACGTATTGACCAACAATTCCATCACACGTATTTAGCGACCATCTATGCTGGCAGTTAACTTCTCTTTTCGGATATGCGTTTACATACATATATATCAGAATAATGGTGGTAATTGTGGTTGCTCATAAACAAAATATTTTTAAATTGTAAACGAGAAATGTCCGAATAAAATATGTACTTAACATTTTCTGATCAAAACCAATATTAAACGTACTATTTAAGAAAGAAGGCCAAGTGGACAACGCTGTATATACAGGACATATACGGTCATTATTTTCAGTCGCCTGAAACTCGCTCTACAGGTCTTGTTATATTTCATATTGTTTTCTTTTGCGTGACGAACACTCGTTCTATGTTCCTGTTACAGCCCCAGAAAATTATCCCATATCTCAACATGGACTCAAAATTCGCATGATAAACCATAGTAAGAGTTTCGTCGGAGACATACTTTCTTAAATTCCTCAAGGCATAAGAGACCTTACTTAGTTTTACATTGATTTGCGCAATATGAGCATGCCGGTTGAGCCCTGCATCTAGATGGATTCCCAGGATCTTTGCGTCATTCTTTATTGGGACTTTAGTCACCCAACACGATATCCTCAATTATGGTTTCGACGGAATTTTTTGTTTTGAACCTGAAACCTCCAAACTTAATTCTGTGCTTGTCGTAGGGCACTGAGTTAGGCGTAAGCATCACATCTGTATGCCCACGCCCAGTGGCGGCTAGTACATAAGCGCTGCAGTGCTGCAGAGCTCCCAAAAAAATCTTCTTTTTAACTAAAATATTTCCTTCCTTTTATCAAATATAAAATTTATAATATATTTTGTAAGGCCTTCGCATTGTCATAATAATAAAAAAACGCGAGCGAACACAAGCCACAGCTTGAAATAACAAACCAATTGCCGGCTAAGCGCAAAGCGTAAGTAAAGTCTACCAGTGGAATAACGAACCTATTTCGCTCGATCGTTGATATTTTATATAGCTGGGCCACATGAACGTGCTCTGTGAGCTCTTTCAAACACCCGCGCTGCACACTTCTCCCCCTTGACGGTCTAAAACTAAGCCGTGATTATAACGGAATAGTTCGCTGCATTTTCTCCAGCGCATAGGCAAAAGATAGATAAAAACGACACTACATTGAACAGAAAAGGAACATTCTAAAGCCCCATCTATACAACTTGTAGAAAAAGTAACCCATGCAAAGAACTCTATAATACAGGTTTCATTAAAATTATCTCGGGTGCGCGGGTAGTTTAAATATAAATTTCTGTACTCCTAAATTCTATCTGTGGAATTCCGTATACCTGTAATTCTACATATCACCAAAAATTGACAATTCTCTTATGCGAAAACAGAGAACTCAATTTAGGCGATATATAGAATTCATTCATTAGAAAGACTTTTAAGATCCGAACAGAACTGCTAAAAACTACAATGCAATGAAGAACTCTAAAATATAAGCAGAATAATGGCGGCTGGTGCATAGGTGCATGTCGATTGACACCGAGAAGCAGACAAATTGTAACGAATGTGCAGTGAGAAAATGCAGGACATTTAAGAATTTATTTTTTAACAGCTCTATGCTATCTATTGAAAAAAAAATATATCTCCGAAATAGACAATTTTAATGATACAGTGATTATAACATTTGTGAACCGAAAAGAACGTAGAATAGACTTAATTTATAAGAAATACTTTGTTAGATAAATAGTGCCTATAGATTTTTTGCGAACCGAAAATAACGTCGAACAGACTTAACTTATAAGAAATAATTTTTTGCTAACGAAGTAGTGCTTAGTGCGTGACTCTCTTATTTTTCTTGTGTGGCAATTGACAATCGTTCCAGAAATCCAATATTTCAATACGGAAGGCGGAGAAAGGTCGATAAAATCGATGAGAGACAACCCCCTTACAATATAATTTTTTTTTTTATTGCAGAACACCTTAAAATTTTTACCACGAGCCGCCACTGCCCACGCCTAACTCAGGAGGTTCAGAGGTTCATCTCATTCTTACTTATTGCATAACAAACAATACTGGGGGATTTTTACTATTTATTATTTTATTATTATTTTTGTATTATATGTATCTTAGACTACTATCATGTGATTAAAGCTCGGAATTACTTCTAACAGAGCGGCACCGTAAAATCCGTCGATATCTTCTGGATAATAAATTTCCTTTCATAAATAAAGTTGTTCTTGACCAAAACTCGTTATCGTAGTTTCAAATTTCAATCTTCCCGTCCGTTTTTTTTTGCTATGCGATTGTCTTATGTTTATATTTTACGAATAATGGATTGCAATGGTTGCTCTAACATTCGCGCTACAATTTTAGGAATACTTGATACAATATTAATTTTCACTTACCTACGTTTTAAGGCAGGTTTATCGCGTCAATTAAAAATTTTGGGATATACTAAGAAAGTTTTTACCGTTATAATTTTTAATAACTGTATGAATACCGTATCAATATGTGGTACACCGCGGCGTACCAACATACTATTAAGCTTAATTTACGTCTTCATTATCAGTTTGGAATTTTAAATAATTATTTTTTTTTCATGCTTTAGCACCGAGTATTTTTTAATACAATTTGGCATCATCCATGTAGTCGAATGGCTTATACAGATGATTACAGATAACGTCGTGTACTCGATAAAAGTAATTTTATTGGTAACGATCGATTTTTTTAGCTGTAAATCGTTTGGCAACATTGTGATTGCAATATTCTTTTAAAGTTTTCTTATAATAATGATAATTTATTATAGCTTTTGACGTCCATAGGCACGTATTAACCTTGTCATTTCATATATGTAAATACATAATACATACAGTCTTTACGATAGAAACATAATAATACATAATAATTCGCTAAAAGTGGGGAACGAAGCAGAATAATTGCCATCACAAACAAACTATTCCTTGACGTCCTTTTTAAATTTATTGTTGGATAATGTCTTCCTCATCTCAACGGGTAGTTTATTATAAATTTTAACGCAATTATAATATGGAGATTTTTCGTATATCTGAGAGCTGTGCGCAGATATAATAATAATAATAATCCATGCCTTAGCATCCCCCAACAGCTTGCGCCAATTACAGGGGGCATCGGCTGGCCATGAGTTATTATTACGCCTGCGGCTGTAGACCGACTTAAGATGTTACCTTTCCGCATTTGCCATGAAATTTGGAAAACTATAGAAAACCAAACTCAGAAAGGAAGCACCGGGGTTCGAACCCGGTACTGCCGGACTGCGAGGCAATTATGCAAGCCACTAAGCCACCAGCCCGATGTTGAGAGAACATCCGTTACGAGTGTTATACGTCTTATTCTAGTCCCCGTTCTTTACAATTTGAGTTTGCTTTGCAAAAATAACACATTCATACAGGTATAATGATGGCAGTGTCAGTATTTTATTCTCAATGAAGTGTTGTTTACAAGAATCTCTAGATTTTAGATCTTTAGCAAATAATGCGCATAACTCTCTTCTGGAGAATGAACAACCTTCTCGTATGACTGGAACATCCCTACATAATTATCCCGTATCGAAGTCTAGACTCAATACATGCAAGCCTGATAAAAGGTGATTAAAACTGGAACCTGGACATTCTGCCATAACATTCGCACGGAGTATGCTAAAGAATTAAGAGCTTTTCTTATATTATCAATTTTTCTTTTATAATTTGTTGGGTAATGACGGTCTAAATTAAGTTAAGTTTAATATATTTCTCCTTTACGTTTCGATACAGTGTTTTGTATCATTTTCAATCATTGTTAAAAGAGATTTTCATACATGTTAAAATTATATTTTACTTGCATGTAAAAGATGCATGCAAGCTTGTCTGATATACATATGTTACTTAATTTAGACCGTCATTACCCAACAAATTATAAAAGAAAAGTATACCAAACACGGTCAACAAATAGGACAAAATATAAAAATATATTATCAATGTGACATTCCCATGATAAATGTTTGTCTAAAGTTAATCCGAGAAACTTACTTGAATTATATGTCGGTATTGCAGCGCCATCAATACAAATTAAAACTGAACGATCGAACAGTTTATGTCGATCAAAAACCATTATCTTAGATTTGGATTTATTTAATTGCAAAGAAATTGATTCTGTCCACTCAGAAATCAGTGAGGCGGATTTATGACCAGCGACTCATAGTTCGCTATAATCCATTCTATGCACCGTACCAGATGTATCATCGGCGAATTGACATATGTCCTTCAAATTCTCAACGCTGTATTGCTGGTCATTAACTTAAGCTACAAACAGTCGTGGCCCCAAAACAGACCCCTGCGGTATACCAATATTAAAACAGTTTGATTGTGAATATGCTGCAATACCATTCTGTTTGATAACTACAGTTTGATTACGTTTATGCAAGTATGAAGCTATCCAGTCATAACATGCCCCACGGACACCATTGTCATATAATTTACGCAGTAGCACAGTATGGTCAACCAGAGCAAAAGCTCGAGACAAGTCAAACATCATAAACCCTACCCTAAACTTATTTTCTATTAAATTGTAAATGTTTTGTATGGCTCTTCATCATTAATTGATTTATTTTTAAGGTAACTGTACTGACACTTTGAGAAGAACGAGAGGGGATAAACAATAAATTGTGCGACGTGACTTAAAATAGGCCAGTTTTCCTTGATACCTCCAGTATAATATAAATTTCAGCTTCATCAGCTGGAAAAAGGTACATTGTATTCCTGTTGGAGTTACTTACATATTTATTGCTGTTACAAGTGGATGTACTGATTTATTGTTAAATTATGAATCGAAATTTATGTATTTCTCTTTTCGATATCTTCTCTTATTTTCTTTTTATTGTTTTTTGAATGTAGGATGATTCAATTGCGATGAATCTGTAAATATCCAGTCATTCTATACAAAAGCGTAAGTGTATCCAATACATGCTATGCGTTTCGATAATAACCTGCTAATCTCCACTTAAATATACCATTTACCTGTAGGTAATTGTACTGGTCTTAATTATTTTTCATCAAAACCCCGTTTTGTTAAGGCAGGAAGACCGCACACGTTGATCTTTATACATAAAGAAAAAATTTTCGAATTGAATAAATCGAAAATGAAGTATGTGAATATTATAATGGGAGTAAGATGTTCACATTAAGCTAATAATACTCGTGCACTATACCTGTGAAGATGATTCTATCAGGTAATATGAAAATAATTATGGATATCATATGATGTATACACGCAGTGAAGCAGCATCAGTTTGATTTTTATTTTATATTAAAATAAGAATATCTTTATATTAAAGCGAAATTAAGAGTTTTATTCCAAAAATATGTAGTGAATATATCTATATTACGACCAATGTACAGAGTGGGCCAAATTCGATAAGAGAACTTATGTTTCTGAAAGAATTGGACAAAAACTAACCCGTGTTTCCGGAGCTCAATTTTAAAGAGAAATCGATTGGTGTAATCCATATTTTTATATCTTCCTTAATATAAGCAATATACCGAGTGTTTTATAAAATTATGCGATTCGTAAAAACCCTTGATTTATATAAAAACTTTATTAGGGCACTTTTTGACGCAGAATTCTATGATCTCAATTATTTTTCTTTTAAACTCGTATTTTTTGAAATATTATCAAGACTTGTGTTTTATTATATGGAACACCCTATATATTTTTACAGTATTGAAAAGCACATAAAATTTCCTTTAAAATGATATAGCACACTTGATATTTTATTTAAACAGTTTTTAAATTATTTGATTTTGTGTTTGCAATTTCATAGTAGTTTAAGATGGCTATGGATGGTAGCAATGTGCTTCGCATTTATTTTATATTATCAATATCAAATTGTTCGAATTGTCCGCGGTTCTGTTGTAAACATAGTCGACGCCGCGCCGTTTTCTTACGTTCTGAGCTGAGTTCACCAACTCGAATGGAGATAGAGAGCCGAAAGCTTACAAACTGTACTGTACCTTCTAATTCCTGTCTTGAATTGGGAGAATTCTTAAAGGTAAGGTTTTTAATTGTTCCCCAAAGGAAAAAGTCCAATGGGGTTAAATCTGGCGACCTTGTCGGCCAATGTATTGGTCCCTGATTTCCGATCCAATTGTTACCGAATTATTGATTTAGAAACTCATTAATCCGGACAGCTTTGTGAGGAGGTGCTCCATCATGTTGGAAGTAAAAGAATTGCAATAATTGATTTAGAGGTATTTCATCTACCAAAGGTGCAATAAATTGCCTCAAAATTTGCAAATACCTTTCGGAGTTGAGAATTCCGTTATGTATGTAGGGCCCAATGATCCTGCCACGGAAAATTCCTACCCACACATTGAAACTATATCGTCCTTGGTTTCTTGTCTCAACAGTAATATACTATTATGTGGTCAGTTGTGAATAAATGCTTCGGATGTTCATAGTTGTTGTCTGAGATTACTGTATACTTAGAATTTTGTGGATTATTTATAAAAAATGATCGGAATTTTCTTGTGAATTGTGTACGTCAGCTATAACGTTCAATGCATTTACGTTGTGTGAATGTTCATATGGATAGCGGTGTTCTGGTTGTTGCCGTGAATTGTTGTGAGTTTTAACTCCAGATTGTTGATTAGAATGTCTGTGTGTATTTGAATTTTGATGTAATGTGTGTTCGTTTCGATTAAAATTAGAATTCTGTTGATAATTTTGACGACTGTAATTTTGATGTGAATTAGAGCTTTGTGGAATATCTTGGCGATTGTAACCTTGATATGGACGACAATTTTGTTGATAGTTGGTGTTTCTGCTGTTAAAATGTGTGTTAAAATTGCTTGTTTTATAATTTTGGTTAGAATTTTGTCGGTAATATGGCGTATAACCTTCTGTGTGATTATGAGTGTGTTGTGTTGATTTATGTTTGTAAAGATCATTGTATTGTCTAAGAACTTCACAAAACTCTTTAAAAGTAGTAATATTTGATAGTAATATAGTAATGACCGATTTATTAATTTCGAAATCAAAATGTCTTGCAAAATGTCTTATAATCTCATTTTCACTTAATTTTGGTGTCAAATGTTGCGCAGTAGCGTACCTATTAATGAAATACTGTTCGCGTGAATTACTTTTTTGTGAATTAAATTTCCCCATGAAAAGATTACTTCTAATTTTGTTTTGTTCGGTTTCAGACCAATACTTAGCTAAGAAAAGTGCCTCAAATTCCTCGAATGTGTTGAAGGAATTCTCAACAACCGAAAACCAGACTGAAGCATCCTCCACTAATGATGATCTAAGAATGTTATATAATTGTACGTGCGATGTTGCTGGCGTTAACACCCGTTTGATTGAAATCAAGAAAGCCACGGACAACCTCACCTACCGTCAAACTTCGGGACCAGATCCTTGATTTTGAGGTTATCAGAAAATGTCTGTCTACCAAAGTCACATGACATTTCATTTTGGGTTATGTTGGAAATGTCAGGAACAGTATCAGTCACAGGAGGCGTAACAATTGATAATCGAGAAGCTAACTCCGACGGTGATCCAAATTTATTTACCTTTTCTTCTAAACAGTTTAGCCTGTTTTCGAAGGAAGTTTGACTTGACATAATATTATCAAGTTTACCTTTTATGATGTTTAACATATCTTTAATGTCATCCCTACCATCACCTTCTACGCTTCTTACCTTAGGCATATTTTAACTAAATGAAATTGAAATTTTTATTTATTGAATTTTGTACTTAACTGATTGAATTGAAATGAAAAGTTTATATTAGGCCTTAAAGAAATCTAATATGGGGTGTAAATTTTGAATTTTGATAAAAAATTGAGTTTAAATTAAAATTAATGATTCAAATATGAGAATATATTGACTTATGCCAATATTGTCCTGTCGCGGTCGCCAAATTGTTCTGTCACAAACGACAGAAATGAAAGATTGAAATTATTAACACAAATATAATAATAAAATTGTACAAAAAGTCTTAAAATTATCCCATCCTCTTTCTTACCTTGCTAATTATATGTGTGTGTGTGTGTGTGTGTGTGCGTGTTTATTTTGAAAATATAAGCGTCGTTGTACACGAAGCCCAAAAAGTCCTTGGACGCGGTAGGTAGGCGACCGTTGCCGAAGCTATTTCTATCTCTCACACCCTCTCACCCCCCAAATATTTCCGTAGTGCGCCTAATAAATTCGCTTCGATATCGGTAAGATTATTTTATTTTGAATGAATGGGAGACACAGAGTAGGGCATCGAGACGGCTCGAGGCAGATTGTGCGTTCCAAATAAGTCTGCAATTTCTATTGTAACACTGTATTTTTGGTATTGAAGATATTTGATTCGTAATGCAGATTCGGGCGATGCATAAGAAAAAGACGACGTTTCAATATTTTATTTTACATCGTAAATATATACTTGTTGTAGGGTTTCTTTTTATTATCAACTATTTTTTTAATTGTAGATTAAATTGTAATACCTACTTTGATTTTAATGTGTAATATTGTTATTGATTGAAAGTAAATTAAATTTCTGAAAGAGAAAAATTATTAAAGTTAAAATTTACGACTTACATTTTATTTGATATATATGAATGACGAATGCAAATATTATGCAAAATCAAATAAGTATGTATATTGAACACAATTAAGTAGCCACAAAAAATATTATATAATTACCTTCGGTATTTTCATGCAGTAAGTTTAGTAGGTATGAGTAAGAGCTAATTGAGATAACGTGTGTTAAGTTATACATACATTTAAGTCTTATCTTGAAATTTGTTACCCTGTTATTTATTGTTATTTAAAGAAAAAGCGTGGGATTTACGTTACTAATTCTTCGTTGAACATGTTGTTATCCTTCAGTTTTGTAAATAATCTACTGAATATAGGTTTAGCAATATTTAGGACGAAATAGAAAAGCGAATACTTGTTGACGAAACTGGCTGAGAAGGATCGATCCTTTTCCTTAAACTTGCAAATGTGTGTTGATTAGATAATTACTTTTGATCGTTTATAAGCAATAAAGCGATACCAATTACAAATGATGGAAACACATTCAATATTTTCCAATAAGTAGTCCTAATGAGTAGTGACCAGGTAAGAAATGTTTCTTATTGTTAGTACTAGATGAATTAAATTTGGATTCCTATGATCATTATTAAATTGAATTAGACTAATATGTCCAGAAATCCAGAAATTCAACTTAGGTTTATTATGTATATATTATAGAAGTGGATAGTAAGAATCTAGTACAAATAATAACTTATTTACTGCAATCGTATCTATAATTAACCAAATGCCAGGAATAATTATCTGCAAAAGTATAAAAATTAATTATAATTATAATATAATTAATTAATTATTAATATTAAATCCTGAGAAAGGTTGCCATTTATGCTCAGCGTTTACGTGTTGTAAATAATCAATGAAGACGAAAATGGGATTAAAGAAGATTAGATGGAAATTACAAGAATTGTACACTCCGCGACACTTGATTGGACGCAATATGTATAACTTTGCAAATAGAACACTTATTTAATTTTTGTTACTTATATGGACTAGCTAGTGTTATCGTCAGCAAGTATTCGTAATATGAAGGGAAAAAAATAAAATTAACGATAAGCAAAAATTTTTCTTTGAAAACGACCGCGACAGTAAATTGAACGCACTTCAGTTGTCTCTTTGTAATCGAACCAAGTAGACCTTTTTGCAGTATTTTAGTTAAACTATTTTAGAAGTTATCGTATACGGATAATTAGTCGTATTTGTTTCATTATGGGAGGCGGCAAAACGCTCACGGAATCGGAGCGAATGCAGATCGACGTTTTACAAAACGAACAGTACTCCATTCAGGAAATAGCTGGGTGCTTAAGACACAGTGGTCGTGTGATCCGTAATTATCTTCCTGATAAAGAAAATTACGGCAGAAAACATACAGGGCAAACAGCAACAGTCACTACTGAAAGGAAAAGGACGAACATTCTTCGGTTAGCATCGAATTCAGCCGGTACTGCACGTGCAATTAGGGAAGCTGCTGGGACTTCTACGTCGGTTAGGACAGTCCAAAGAATATTACAACGATCAACACACACTCAACGGTTAAGACTGAAGAAAAAACCACTTTTAACTGCCCGGCACAGAGCAAAAAGATTAGATTTCGCGAGGCAGTACGTTAGGTGGAACGAAACTTGGAGAAATGTGGTTTTTACAGACGAGAAACGATTTAGCATGGATGGCCCGGATGTTTTTCACTATTGCTGGCATGATCTAAGGAAGGAATCTACGATTATATCACGGAGACCTCAAGGTGGAGGAGGCGCAATTTCGTATTCTGGGGCCGTCGATTTAATTTTTATTGAAGGGTCTCTGAATGCGTAAAAGTACCTAGAGATCATGCAACAAGCGAGAGAGGTTATACAAATTGAATTACACACCGACAGCTACATTTTTCAACAGGATTATGCACCAACGCATACCGCCCGGGCTGTGTAACAATGGTTTAAAGGCACCGAAACAACACTATTGCTGGCGTTATCCTCAGATTTAAACATTATAGAAAATGTGTGGGGATGGCTGTCTCTCAAAATTTACAGTGGTGGCAAGCAGTTTACCAATAAGGAACAGTTGAAAGAAATAATAAGGGAAGCTTGGGATGAAATTCCATTAGAATATGTATATTAAAAAATTGTATGAATCTTTACCAAAGAGAATGTTAGAAGTAGTTACTAAGCATGGTAGCCATGCACATTATTCAATAATTTTTTTCAGCACAATTTTGTTGTTTTTCATTTGGCGCGTTCAATCAAATATCGCACCAATTTTTATTTCAATAAAAATTTTTAGTACTGCTACAATTTATATTTTTCGCTCACATTAAGAATACGTGCTTATAATAACATTTGCTAGTCCATACAAGTACAAAGTTATACATATTGCGTTCGATCAAGTGTCGCGGAATCTATGTATACATATTGACAAATGTAAATTATTCAGGTATACGTTCCTTCGTAATGCCACAATGTAGATTGAATAAATAAACAATACTCATTGCAATGGCAATTATATAAATCGTCAAACCGCACGCGTTTCTTGTTGCATCGAACGTATATCAATTTCAATGGAATACAAACATATATTATACATTCATTACATACTTATTCAATACTTGCTAGAATTAGCTGCTTGTTTTTAGCACAACGTTACGACAATATATATTGTATACATAAGTATATATTAAGTAATTATATTTCTGAAAATATCCTCTTTCTGTATTTTGATATACATTTTATAAATCTTGTATTCCTATAAATTTATATCTTTATATGCGCTATTTATTCGTACAGAAAAATACAGATATGTATATAAAAGAATTATACATAAGAGTATTCAAGACCGGCAACGTAACGTCTTCTGTTGTCACCGAATCAAAACATACTACCACGGTGCGAAATCTCCCTAAATAAGAGGTGGTACCATGATTTAGAGCCATCTATTGGATCGTGAGAACTGTTGGCGGCAAAATTCAAAATAGTAGGTAATTTATTTTCATATCATAACTAAAAATGAATTTTGTTTTTGTTTATTTTACAATTAATTATTACAATAGTATCATATCATAATGATAATGTAAATAATCAATTGTAAAATAAACTAAACCGATACATTAATATAACTTTAAATATGGCGACTTGTAAGAATGTGGTATGTCAAAAAAGAAAACAAAACCTATATAGACAAGTCACTATCGTTAAAGTTTATCAACTAAACCAAGCGGTTATTTACATAACACTACAGCTAATAATAATTATAAAAACAATATAAAAACGCATTAACATTCAAACGAGGAAAAATATAAATCAATCTAAGTACAACTAATTCCAACGACAACCGATTAATAACTGTCATATGCAATCATATGATTGTGGGCTTGTTTTGTTTATCTTTTAGCGCTAGAGCGCCCTCTTACGGAATGTGAGAATCTTGCGGCCATGACAGTTTCGTATCTTATATTAAAGATTACATGCTATGACATACTACAACGAAACGCAGTGCCGTATTGCTTTTCAGGGATGTAAACGACGCGAACATTGGCGAGGAGGTTGGACAGGAACAGCAATACGTTCGGCAATGCTCGCCTACCTGCCGCGTCCACGGACTTTTTAGGCTTCGTGTACGTCTACACCGCGCTCATATTTTGCGGGGGTAATATTATGTGGTATTTGAAGAGTTCTAATTGAATTAATTATCATTTAATTAATTTTTGAAATGTTTAATGTTTAATGATGGTTATAACTTATTAACTTTACGTTAATTGTTAAAAAAAAAAGACTTAGAACAGCGATAGAGGGAGTGAAAAATGAAAAACACAAATATAATAGTAATTTTTTATTTGAGAGAAAAATTCAAAATTTAATGTAACATACACATACAAACACATACATGACACAACACGACTCGATTAGGCATTAATTTCCAAATTAAAAATACATCGTTAAATAGATTTACTTCTCTAAGATTTACAAGGAGTTGCTCTTTATTCTCAATTTACCTAGATTTTCTTTTTTGAGTGTTTCTTTCTATTGTAGTTGCAATTAAGTTATCATATTGTTTTGCTCGAAATTAATTAATTTTACTTTGTTTAAGTTTTACCTTTCAACAAATAAATGTGGTGATCTGTAGTGTAATTCGAAATACTGTCGCGTTGTTGTTCTATGCTTTATCAGTAACTGAAATAATTGTATTAGTTTTACCATATATACCATATATTTTTGCATTAAATGTTACTTTTGTTAGATAGTATAATTATTTTTGCTAGGTAATTATTATTTTACTTAGTTGTATTATAAATGTATAATCAATAAGCTGATCTCTACTAATGTCTATATTTAATCTCCATCTTTATGCAGTGGAATACATTATATGAGGGCCCTTCAGTATTTAAACATGCTTATGTACTTTGCGTTCCGTAGTTTAGTTATTGGAAACGAATATCACACATTCACATAGTTTACTATATTGTTTATGCCACTGTAAGGAGCGACTGTAGCATTGTCTCGATAGTGTTGTCGCCGTTGATTTGTTTTGTGTTAGTCCCTATATAAATTACTAGTAGTTAACATTATAATTGAGCGCATCTTGCTTTACATGTCACATAATATTACTCTGGCTCATTTGAATATTCGCTCTCTGTTGCCTTCGTTCAATGATGTTGCAGAAGTCGTGCTCGACAATAACTATTCTATTCTTTGCATTAGCGAAACTTGGTTGCGCGATGGAATTGATACTGCTACTTTAGGTATTGATAATTACTCATTCGTTCATAGAGATAGGCCTTCCCGTGGTGGTGGTGTGGCTATGTATATTAAAAATGATCTAAAATTCACTGAACTACAAATGAGTTATAATATTGAACAACTGTGGGTACTTATTAGTGTTGGTCAATTTAGATTTGCGGTTGGGGTGGCATATAGACCTCAACAATGTGACAGGTATTTCTTTATAAATGAGTTAGAGAACTCGTTATCAGAGATTCTACCTCAAAGTAGTTTGCTCATTCTTATGGGTGATTTTAATATACATATGAATCTTTACGACAGCTCACATACCAGGGCCTTAACAGATGCTATGGCGGTTTATGGATTAACTCAGATTGTTGAAGAAAATACACGCGTTACTGCGACTTCTGCTAGTTTAGTTGATGTGATTTTTGTTACGGATAGAGATATACTTGCGGATTCGGGTGTTAGAGATTTTCATTTGTCTGATCATTCGTTGACATTTTGTACATTGAAATTTACTTGTAACAAGCAGCAGCCACAAATGCGTATGTACAGAAATATGAAATATTTTGATTATACTGTGTTTGAGTCTGATCTCTATTCAATTCCTTTTTATCTTATGTTCGACATTAATAACGTCGATGATATGGCCGATTTTTTTAATGATAACCTAGTTAGTCTCTATGATAGGCATATGCCATTAACTCAATTCCGTTCTAATAGAGCCCCTGCTCCGTGGTTAACCGAGACCATAAGAGTCATGCAAAAACATCGTGATAACGCTCTCAAAACGTTTAAAAAGTCTAATAATCCCATTCATTGGGATTACTACAAACAACTACGAAATTTAACTAATGCCGCAATCAACCGCGAAAAACGTGCTTAGGTATATAGAGTACAAATCTAAGTCGTATGCGCAAAATAGCAGACAATTATGGAAACTCCTAAGAAATACAGGTGTAATACATAAACAAACATATAATATCCCAGACAATCTAAAAAATCCAGATGTAATCAATAATTTCTTTATTAGTTCAATTCCTTCTTTATCATTTGATTATCATATTTATCGGTCGTATTTGGACACGAAAATTAACAATAACAATTTTGAGTTTCATATAGTTGACGATAATGCTGTTTTCGATATAATCCGGTCTATAAAAAGTACCAGTGCAGGGATTGATGGTCTGAATATATCATTCATACAATTATGCTGCCCTCACATTTTGCCGTATATCACCCACATAATAAATACATGTTTCAAAACCGGTCGATTCCCAGTGTCTTGGAAACAATCTCTGGTTATCCCTTTGCCAAAGAAACCAACTGTGACAGAACTTAAAGATCTGCGCCCTATCAGCATTCTACCTGTTCTTTCTAAAGTCGCTGAAAAAATAATTGAGTTACAACTCAAAGAATACGTAGATAGATATAAAATATTACCTGACGTCCAATCTGGCTTTCGAAAGAAATTTAGTTGTACCACTGCATTGCTAAACATAATAGATGATGTAATTCAAAATAATGATCAGGGTAAATTAACTTTAATGTGTCTTTTGGATTATACTAAAGCTTTTGACACACTTAATCACATACTCATGTCAAGTATACTTCACCACATTGGTTTGGGACGAGGTGCAGTCGACTTATTATACAATTACCTTACTGACCGGCAGCAGTGTGTTGTCATTGATCATGTGAGATCTTCTTTTCAGTGTGTTAGAGCGGGCGTTCCTCAAGGATCCATCTTGGGGCCTTTATTGTTCTCAATTTACACCAGTATGCTTGCCAATACTATAAAATTTGCGAAGTGTCACTTTTACGCCGATGATACACAAATATATCACTCCTTTCTTCCCTGGGAAGTACAAAGAGCGTGTACGGAAATGAACAAGGATATCAATCATCTACGTTTAACAGGTGCGGGTCACACGCTTCTTCTAAATCCTCTTAAGACAGAACTTATTCTATTTGGACCAAAACATATCAGGTTAGATCCTGAATTTCGTAATAAAATTAAGATTACAGTCGGCGATAATTCTGTCCCACTTAGTACAAAAGTGAAGAACCTCGGTATAATATTAAACGATGAACTCAATTTTGCCGAACATATTAATATGTGCATCCAGCGCGCTTATTCTTCACTAAAAGCCATCTATGCCAATAGAATGTTTCTAAACTCTAAAACAAAGGTACTTCTCTGTGAATCATTAGTTCTCTCGCATTTTAGCTTTTGTGATGTTTTATATGATTCCTGTATATCATCTATCTATGCAAATAAAATTCAGAAAGCGCAAAACTCATGTCTACGACTTATTTTTGGTATAGGGCGCAGGCAGCACATTTCTCACAAACTGGAAGTAGCCAACTGGCTTTCTATGAAGAACCGCAGGCTACTTCATTCTGCTACACTATATCATGGCATCATCACCACGGGTCAGCCACCTTACTTATATAATAAAATAAAATTCAGATCGGATGTTCATACACTTAATATTCGCTTTAAAGGTTCTTTAACTCCGCCTATGCATAGACTGGAGCAATTCAAGAAGTGTTTCTCCTATCAAATTACGTCTATTTACAATTCAATTCCGATGAAAATAAGATCGGCAGTATCAATCACAACGTTTAAATCTAGATATCTTTTGCATCTTTGGACGAGGCAGCGGAGTAGCGGTGCTTAAGACCAGGCAATACATGCAGTCGAAATATACCTTACAGGCATTTATCTAGTTTTGTCTAATTTCGCAGGGAACATGTCAATGTGCGGATCATTCTGCTCTCTTTGGGACTGGGTGGAAGAGCGGGTTGTTGCGACTGTAGTGGCAACCCGAACCCAATCCTATTTCCTTTTTGTT
The DNA here is from genome assembly GCA_023690525.1 of Holotrichia oblita. NCBI lineage: Eukaryota > Metazoa > Arthropoda > Insecta > Coleoptera > Scarabaeidae > Holotrichia > Holotrichia oblita. Next base: position 49,753,697 of record CM043015.1, read on the forward strand.
TACTCTTTAGTATATACATGTTATGTTATTTGTCTTAATGTTACTATTTGGGAAATAAATCATTGTATTGTATTGTATTGTATTGTAAATTAGAAAATCTAGTGGGGAATGACGTAACGGCAGTTTTGGTAGTTCGGAGCAGCAGCAGGTGGAAGTAATCAGATTATTTTTTGACAGAAAGAAACAGTCACTAAAAATTAAAATTTAACATAAAAACGCATAAAAAAAAATGATATTTATACAAAAACACGCTACAAGTGATAAGTGGGTGTCAGGAAAAAGAAAGAAGAAATAAAAAGAAGAAAGAACAGAGAACAATTCATCAGGACGAGCGAACTTAAAGGGAAATTGAAGAGGATTAACTAAAGAAGAATAACAAAATAAACACGCGCACACACACACATATAATTAGCAAGGTAAGAAAGAGGGTGGGATAATTTTAAGAGTTTTTGTACAATTTTATTATTATATTTGTGTTAATAATTTCAATCTTTCATTTCTGTCGTTTGTGACAGAACAATAGGGATGTTCACGCGACCAAGTATAACAATTATACCTGTTGAAAATTGCCGCACTGCTTACGTTACTTTCATCCATCCATATACAATTTAAAGCAAAATTCTGGTTTTCTTCACATTTTTCCAAAAATCGCCTCAAATCGGCGCCAAAAATGTGTTCGATAGGGTTTCATTTTATGCTTTTTTAAAATACGCCTTGCCGAAGTTCTCCCTAAACCTGTTGTTTGAGCGATCTGGCGAGTAGAATACATTGGGTTATTTTCAATTTCCACTAAAACAGCAATTTCCTACATAGTTTTTCGGTCTCGGCTTTTGAAAGGATCCAAAATTTATTAAATTTTTCTTTAATCTGGGGAAAATGTCTCTGAATGTTTATTGTCTTTCGGGATATCGATCTTGGTTAATGTCATAGATGCAGTACCCTATTTTCATCTGCTTTTATAAAACACTTTAACATGTCGGACTTTTCATCATTTTCATAAATTTTTGAATGATAAGATAACAAAGTGGTAATATTAATGCAAACTGACTGAAAATTGATATTGACAATATAAAATAAATGCGGATCACATTGCTTAGTTCCCATCCATAGCCATCTTAAAATACTGTGAAATTGCAAACACAAAATCAAATAATGTAAAAACTATTTAAATAAAATACCAAGTGTGCTATATCATTTTAGAGGCAATTTTATGTGCTTTTCAATAACGTAAAAATATATAGGGTGTTTCATATAAAAAAAAACACAAGTCTTGATGATACTAAAAAATATGAGTATAAAAGAAAAATAATTGAGATCATAGAATTCTGCGCCCTAATAAAGTTTTTATATAAATCAAGAATTTTCACAAACAAAAAAGTTACCAGAGCTTTTAAGAATTGCATATTTTTATAAAATACTTTGTATTGCTTAAATTAAGGAAGATATAAAAATCTGGATTACACCAATCGATTTCTCTTTAAAATCGAGCTCCGGGAACATGGGTTAGTTTTTGTCAAATTCTTTCAGAAACGTTTCCTACTAAAAGTATCGAATTTGGCCCACTCTGTACAGGTGCTTATTATTCATATACATATTAACGTATCTTTTGTCAAGTTCTAAAAATTCTGTTCAAGCCCTAGGGACAAACATAATACAGATATTTTAATTTTATATAACATAATAAAAAGAAATCTGAAATATTTTTATAACGAAGCATCTCGTCTTAACCAGGCCCACTATAAACGGTGTTTGTTCTACCGAATTGATTTCACTAACCTCACATCCCACTTCCTTTATCTACAATTTACACAATAAGAACAAAACGTCAAGTTTCAATATCTTCAATATGAAGAGTCTATCAATCTTCTTTATTTCTCCTTAATGTTCTCGGCATTATTAAAAATCACCCGCGGTTTGTTAAATAAATAAGTCACTCTTACGCAAGATTCTTTATGTGTAATATAAAAACATCGCGATTGCTTATTAACGAAACACTCTCTCACATGTATCATATCTTCAGTCGAAGATATTTTTAACGATCGGTTTCTTTTCACAATAGGAAAGATATCTAATATTATATATGAGATAGTTTATTGGCATGACTATGCTAGATTATTTATAATAATATTTAAACGCGCAACAATAATCAAAAGCTTAAAGGAATAACTTGTAGCACTAATAGGTACCGAGCTAGATATGGAGATGTGTGCAACACATACCTCCTCTAAAATTCAGCATAACGATTCCGACTTCTTATTCTTCGAGTTGACGGCTACCGCATTTATTGTTGTCATTGTTGAGACGTAAAATGTTCCGCGGACTTCAATTCAATCCATCCGCTTATAAGCCCAACTACGAAGATGTGATTTCATCGTATCGAAACGTCAAATAATATAATTTCATTTAATAAAACTAATGACCATAACAATAGTTTGGGTTCGATATGATATTGTGATGCTAACGAATTGGTGTTAAAGAACATTTTCTGGTCCAGGTGACAGCGAAAGGTGCTTTATTTGTGTGTTCTTTGTAATTCGAAGTGTTGCTATACAAAATAAGAATTAGATATTATAACAACGATATAATTTTAAAATATTAGGACAATTATGCACAAAATGTCTAATAAAATGTAAAACGAGTACCGTAAAATCATGCAACTATAATCCTAATATACAGCAATGGTCCAAATAGACGTCGTGACGTTTAACACTATGGTATTGAAGTAAACGACATGTAACAGATTATTATGGTATTTTCCACAAAAAGAGATTGCAAACTTCCTAATTCAAAACACTGTCAATAGATTACTCTATGAGCCTTAAAAATACGGTGGTTATTTTAAAGGTTTTAAAGGCAAGTTATTAAGTATCCATATGTAGTTGTAGTATATTCAAAATCTTTTTAATTTAGTGTGCAAATAATAGTTTTCCATACTTTACTTTCAACAATAGTCCAACAGTTGAAGTGTCAAGAAGAAAGCCAGGAGCTAGATCATATAAATATATCACCAACCAGCGACTGGTCCAACCCTTGTTAATGACTCATTCGTAGAATTTCTAGAAAATAAAAGAATGAAGTTGTTGCTCAGGGGAAGGGTGGTCGAAGAACCTGAATCTTATCTCTGGTAGAAAATTCAGACAGTGGCACAGATGTTAGTTCTAATCAGCTGGAAATAATTAACGACTATGATTCCGACGGGGCATTCGTAGAAGAAAAGGATGATGTAGAGCTCTTAAGAAACCAAGAGAATATTTATCCTCAAAACGACATTCACTCAGGCGATTATGTAGTCGTTGAATATGAAGACGAGTTGGGGGCTGGGCAGGTCCAAACATTGGATGAAGAAGGCGCATATGTTAAATGTATGGCTTATTGCGGTTCGTCCTGGAAATGGTCGGAAAAAGAAGATTCAATATTCTATAATTTTGAGAATATAAAATTTAAAATAAAGGCACGAAAAGAACTCAGTACAACGAGAGCACTATACCACGTTCATGTGTGGGAAAACCCAAAAAAAATACATTTATTTTGTTTTGATATGTCGAGTCTCGGTTGTTTACAACATAATATTATATAACATACTATTATTTTACTATTAGAAGAGTCTAATTTTGTTTTGATCTCATGGGTTGCCAACTATATTAATAGATAAGATTAATAGAAAGATATAATAAAAATTATGGTAACATGCCTGCCTATAGTTACACTTTACACTTGTTACATTGGTCAAATTTCCTTAAAACATACATTTTTCTTGATATTTTTAATCTGGAAAAACAAAAAAAAAATCAATTAATTAGTTTTCCGTTATGACATCCATTGCATTTTGATTGTAGCTTAATTAACTATGTTATAAATTAAATACAGGTCAATATACACCAATATTTTTGATTTTGAAGGAATTTAATCGCCAAATGACGCAGTTTTGGATCATATTTATATGATTTTACGGTACCTAATACACGTAACACTTAATAAACTTAATAGTTTAGTAGTAGTAAGTCTTTTGGTCTCCTATGGAGCATACAGCGAGATGCTCTATGCTGTTTTTTCTTTTTCTTTGAGTTGACTTGTAACTAGACTGAAAACTGACTTAGTAACAGTTACTAGTTACAATTTTTTTCTGCTAATTTCTTCTAATTTTTCCTTCTTTTTGTAACTTATTTTATTTCCATCTATTTTTTTCTCTGCTTCATTTCTTCCAGATTTGTTTTATGATGTAATCGTTTCTATAGAGTATGACCAATCCACTACCATTTTATTTGTATTATTGTTATTTGCGCTGGTTCTTGGTTTGCAAGATACCATAAGCCTTTGTTTGCTTTCTTTACCTTTTATTTATTGCCTATAATTCGGAATCATAGAGTAAAACAATTTTGACATTCATTGTGAAAATTCTGGTCTATCGACATAATTTTATTTTTATTGGCATTTATTGAAGACCTATGTGTCTATCTTTAATGCGTTGTTTTCCATTGAATAACTCTATCATGTACTCTTTTCATCTTTTAGTTATGTCTTTTCATCTAGCTAACATGCCGCCATTCTTATCCTTAATGTGTTTAGAGTAGTTTTTATTTTTTCTGTTATCTTTTTTCTTGTACTATACAGGCTAACAACTTGAACTACGAAAGCCTATTGATAGGAGAGGAAGGTGGGAGTTAAAATTAAATGTATCCATTTTACTATTGTCAACTTTTTATACGATAGGAATGTCAGTGGTTATGTCAAATATTTTACCGAACCATCAAACTTTATCCTAATATGGAATATGTATGGAATACAGTTATTGAAAAAGTGCAAATTATAAAGTGGTTTTATTATAATTTGTCATAGTATTTGACATAACCACTGACATTCCTGTCATACAAACAGTTGACAATACTAAAATCGATACATTTAATTTTACCCCCCACTACCTTCTCCTATCAATACGCTTTCGTAGTTCAAGTTGTTCTCCTGTATACAGATTGAATCTCTGGTAACCAAATGGGTGGGGAAGCGGTCGACTCCCACTACCATTGTAGAAAACATATTCGTGGATATACATAACGATACGCTCGTATATATGTCATCAGTCTGTCACCTGTCAGTTTCTCTATTAGCATATTAATGTAATAATGCCGAAATACACAGAGCAAGAAAAACTTCAATTGCTAAAATGGCATTATGCTGGTAATAGTTTCCAGCAGGTCCGCGATTTATTTAGCGTTAAATATCCAGATAGGTCTATTCCGTCAGTATCCACGATTTTTGACTTACTTAGAAAATTTGAACGTACTGGCATGGTAAAAAATTTAAAAAAAAGCTATCCCACACGCAAAATATCTGCGGATACATTGCTATTGGTATGTGCGTCGATTGAAAATAATTCAAATTTATCGCTACGACAGATTGCAAATGATGTGGGAACATCAACATCATATGTTAGTCGCATTTTAAAAAGTAATGCGTACAGCAGTTTTAAGGTGTCTAAGCATCAGCAATTATTTCACGACGATGCATTTAGACGAATGGAATTTTGCGAGAGGTTGATGGAAATGGTGAATCTCAACGATGATTTTTTAAATAATATTTTATTTACGGATGAGTCATCATTTCCCATTGTAAGATCCCACAACCCGTCAATAGTTAGGTATTGGGCTAGAAGAAATGAATTTCGCAGTGTAAGCACGCGTACCCAGTATCAACAGAAAGTAAATGTATGGGCTGGGTTGTTAAATAATCGGGTTATAGGTCCCATATTTATTTATTTATGGCAATTTAACTAGCGCTAGTTATTTAGCTCTATTGGAAAATGAAGTTTTGCCGATCATAGAACAACTACCGGACATTAACCATCGAAGAATTTACTTTCAACAAGATGGTTGCCCAGCCCACAACGCTGCAGTCACTCGGGCTTTTTTGAATCGTGTATTTCAAAATCGTTGGATTGGAACCTATTCGCAAGAAATATCGTGGCCACCCCGTTCGCCCGATTTGTCTCCCTTAGATTTTTTTTATTGGGGATAAGGAGGAGTCCATTTACGCGCACGCAGATATCAGACCAAATACCATAGAGGAATTAAAAAATGCTATTACAAATACTTCTAATAATATCACACCAGAAATGCTGTATAATGTAAAAACTAACTTTTACAATAGATTAGGGTTTTGTTTATTTAAGGGAGGCGGTATTTTTGAACCATTTATTTAATTTATACCTATGTAATTTTCTATAATTAGGTCAAGTAATAAATAAACAGAATGTTTTTTCCTATTTTTTTTATTTTACTATGACCGAGCATTACAGGCTTAACCTTCGCCAATGCTCGGCCTCATCACCCATCAATGTACAATAATCAGGTGTACATCTGATTATTTATTTATTTAATTTCTTTTTCTTGAATCCTGACTAATTATTTTTATTTGCCAGAGGAAGGTCTTTGTTCTATTTTTGAGAATTCGCTATCTTTAACTTATTATTCGATTATTGAGCATAATCGTTATTTCATCGAAGAATAGTTTTTATTTTCTCTCGTAGCATATTATTTTCTTTAACATAATTGCGTAAAATGCCTGGCTACTTAATCATATTTGGATTAACCTTAAATTATTATTCATTGATTGTGAATTGAAATTGGCTGACGCATATGTCGAAGTTCTACTGTCACTGTCAACTGGTCACACGTCTATATCGGTGTCTGCCGAGAAAATGGTGGGGAAACATGGCTGCGTTCTCCTGTCATTCGGTTACCACAGATTCTACCTGTATAATGCTATCATGTTGTGCTTCTTCTCGTTGTTCCTGACACCTCTCACAATTTATTTATCTATGTATTTGTTCATATTGTTGTTTCAAATGCGCTTTTTATTTCTTCCTTACTTCGTTAAAAAGTTTGTTGTTGTTTGTTTCCTTCGACATCCATCCCTTGATGTTTGCTTGCTTAATTCTTATTTTTTGAAGTGTAGATCCTTTTGTTATTGTTTTGTATTTGTTCCATAGCTTCTCAGTGTTATATTGATTAAAGTACCCTAGTACTTTCTTTTGTATTGTTAGTTTTTGTAGATATTTTTTTCTATCTTCCTAGATTTTATTAACCATTGAACATTGAAGCGTTCTGGCTTTTCTCGAGTTTCTAATCCACTTCGATTTTTCAGCGTTGCTTGTATTTTTGATCTGACTAGTGTGTGATCTGTTCCTTTGTCTGCAACTCTTATTGCTCTTACAATTAGATCTAATATCCATATTTAAATTTCCCGTCTATCGAAATATGATCTATTTCTTCAAAACAACTGCTTGCTTGTGACGCCCATGTTGTTTTATCTATAGCTTTATGCCGAAACAAGCTTCCTCCTATTATGGAATTGTTAGTAGTACAAAAGCTGATAACTAAATTTCCAGTTTTATTTTTTATACACGTATATAGTTTTTCCCGTAACTTCTTTTGGAATTGTACTGTCTCTTTCTATTATTGCATGTATATTTCCCACTAGAATCTTTACGTTTCTTTTTGTTATTTCTATCTATAATCGTACGTCTTTTGGTGTTGTTAATAACGTTTTTCTTTTTTTCTATTGTGTCGCTATTATTATCTAGTTTTACTTAACCCTATAATTTTTAAATTATATCTTTCCACTTATTTTGTTAATTTCTTCGTTAGCATCTAGATTGTTATTTTCATCTTCCATTTGGCAGTCTATTTATTCTATGGTTGATTTGGTCTGATTTACAATGTTTTCTGGATTTATTCTCTTCAACTTCTTCGTTCCTTTTGTAATCCGTTTAGCCATTTTTGTTACTATAACACTTGCGTTATTTTCTTTGTTCTAGTTTGTTGTTAGTTCTTTGAATAGCTTTCCCTTGGAGTTCTCTTTTATCCGGTTTTCCCATCAAGTTTTTCGAGGTTCCTCTTTGATTCATGCTTTTGTTTGTCTTTTTCTTACATCGTTAAATTGTTGGTTGTTCTTCGTAATTTCTTTCTTGTTTTGTTCCGTTTCTAATTCGATTAGTCACGTTTTATCTCCTATTTTACTTGTTGAGTTTACTCGTATGCTTATGTCTAAAGTTTGTTCTAAAAAAAAATAATATCAATTATAATTTATATGAATTTTATTGCAAATCCGATCCTGTACTCAATATAATCAATTTATTCTATTTCCGTGCGTAGTAGTAATGAATAATAGTCGCTATTACCGCAGATTTATTCGATCAAATATATGGATATAAAGTACTTGTGCAGTTATCCGTTGTAGTAGTTAAATCAATCCGTTTATACGCATATATTAACTGATTCAAGTCAATTAAGTATGCTAGGCATGTCTACCGGTTGAATGCCTGTTTGCACATATTTCTTCTTATCTGTCAACTTTACCTACATTTATGCATCAGTATTTGCGGAAATTATAACAGTTTCCACGACACGAGCGGTCTGTGTCTAGTTTATTGAACGTATAAGGTAGAAACAGATTGTTTAGAGAAGAAAATATTTTTATTGTGCGAAAAAATGGTGATGGTTTGTTGCCAATAATCTACTACTTACGTATTTATCAACTGTGTAAACTGTGTATGTAACTACCTAGTAATCTCGGGGAAAAAAACTTACGCACGGTAATTTTACCGTTTTTCAATTTCTGTCGATACATTTAATTTAGCTTGTATTTACATTATAGGAGCTGTGATAAATCCTGTAAACATGGATGTGTTTTGACGTTTCAAGGTTCTGATTACCTTCTACTTTATATTCATGAACATTGTAAACTGATAGTGTATCAAAGTATACATATATACATTTATAACAAAATTATTAGTTCTGAACGTCTCTTCTACACCACTTGTGAATCTATGGGACATTTTCCTTTGGATCAGCTCAACAGATCTACTTTAACAAGTCGCGGTTCTGAAATTATTTTGACAGTATTAGCACTACCACAACAGTTTTAACACCATTTCAAAGCTTCACCAAGCGACTCGCCAATTTATCAAACATACCTAAATTGTTCTCTTCTTCTTCCCTACTCAGTTCTACAATCACCTCATGATTTCCAGGATTCATTCAATTGTGTAACAATCGTCACAATAGTGACAGGATCACGATTGTCTCAATGATTCTAAAACTTTCGCTATAATTGTAGCATCATCTGATAAGGTTATCTCAGCACTGTGAAGGACACAGTAGCACTTGTAAAATGTAGGCTATGTATCAAAGATGCAAATACATTTCGTTCTGCCTTTATTATACAAACTGTCATAGAATTATCTGCCTGCAATTAGCTTTATAGAAGATTAAATCTATGTCGGTATTATTCTCTTGTTCATAAGTAGTGAACGGCGTGTTTCACAGTTTCTGGTCCATTAATACGATTTATAATCTTTTTTCCAACAACTTGTAAATTTAAATTCTTTCCTTATACAGCTCCGTTTCATAATGTTAAACCGGATACCGTTCCGTAAGAATTAGAGCCTTCTAACAGCATACATACATGAAAATATGCTTGAGCAAAGAAGTTCCGTCATCAATTAAATTAATTTTAATTCTATTATGGCCAGACTGCCGCGACGGATAGCACATCACAACTTGATGTATAATGCTTCTATCGTACTATACATCCCCAGCGTATCTTTTCATGCAGACTCGTTTCTTATGGTCTGCGTCGTATAATTAATTATAGCAATAAATTCGAAAAGGCTATTAGCGACTGATTTACATCGTTTCGTATCGATCCTATTTTATTTCTTCCTATCGGTTTTACATGGAAGACTTTCTTCCTCGTACATATGGAATTGTTTTTGAGGAATGTTACTAGATTGATATAGGTGTATTACGGAATATTGGTGACATCGAAAGCGGAGTGTACCGTATGTTTGTTTAAATATTCAAATTTCATCGTGGAAGAGAAGCTGACGTATTGGTATTTGTGTTCGTCATGTCTCAATAAACCACCGGTCGCTGATGATAATATTTCGCATAGGAATAAGAGAGCGACAAAAACAGGAATAATTTAGGATAAAGTGATTTTCACTTGGAAATCTTGCTTGACAGATGACAGTTGTACACTACAAAATAGAATTAAATCAATATACTAATGTAATGTATGTTGCTATGCAAGATAAAAATGTTAAGCTTAAAAAATAATATTAAAATGCAAACTTTCTGTGGCAGTCAAAAAGTCAAGAAATTTAGAAGTTTCAGAAGAAATACACTATTCTGTATTTCTTGTATGTATGATAAAAATATCCAACACAACAATGAATGTTGACCTAAAAGAAGAGGACATCGACCGTACACACCATATTGATAAACTAAAAACTTACAGCTATAAAAAAGTATGGACTTCAGATGAGTGACGAGGAATTTGTAATTAAGAGTGCAGGTATTATTATTATTACGCAAAAAAATTTTGCAAAATTACAGCATGTTGGTTATTTTACATCAGGAAACCTGCTGTGATGTCATATCAAAATTCAGAATCAGACTATCTTATTAAAAAAATGATTTTCAACTTTTGGATCAGCAAAAAATCAGAAAAAATTAAAGTTGGAAAACTGTTCTTACGTTCATTACTGATGAATTATCAAGGGAATTGATGCAAATAAAATTACAGTCTTAGTTGCCTTATGCATGCTATATACAGAGTGTGCTACTTAAAACTTTCAGATTAAATATCTCGTAAACGGATAAATATCTTTGTATTCTGCCAAAAACAGTTGCTAAAGAATGTGCTTGACTCCGGTTTGCTATCTCAATTGCGTATTGTTACGTAAAAATAAAGATGGCGCTGCGATCAAAAAAATACGTCGTCAATTAGAAGAACCTCGTTAGGAGTGCCGCATGGGTCAAAATTGGGTCCACTCTTATTTGTTTTATACAGGGTCCGGCAACGAAGCGGGGACGGAAGATTACACGCTTATTTGAAAGTTTGTCAAATATTTAGTCATCGGATATTCTTCCGCACCATCAAGTGCACGTTTTAAAAATATTTTGTTTTATACAGGGTGTTCCAGATGGAAATGCCAGACTAAAGTTGCATTTTTTTAAATGGAACACCCTGTATATTAATAGAGAAAATGATCCGCGCTTGACAGCTGGTTACAACGATATAATGTTGTATAGGTCTAAAGTTGATAGTTTCTATGTAAACAATTATTTTACTTGATAAATTGATACATTTCAGTAGGCTATTCTGCATAGGGAAAAACAAAAGATTCGAAATCAACAGAGTAGAATATTTTTTACTAGTATGGACTGTCGTTACTATGTGAAATAAATTCTGCAACTGTTCGCTTTATACAGGGTGTTCACAATTTTGCAAAATCGAAGAAATCTCAAAAATTTTAAATGGAACACCCTGTATATTGTCAGCTCATTGGAAAGCCCTTTTACTACGCTTTCTATTGATACCTCATTTGATGCATTTAGGATAGATCATTTTCTAATTATTTCTTTTTAAAGTTGAATTAATGAGAAATGCTTGTATTCTTAGAAGCTAACTTGCACTTCAAACCTACTGTAAGATCGGATATTCAACAAATAATCCATAAATGATCTATAACAAGGAGAAACTCAATTTAGTATGAGAAACAATTGATTTTCACTCAGCGGTGTCAGTTTTAAGCTTGTATACTAATAACCAAGTTGTAAAAAATTTCGTTTTGTGTTATACAGTATTTCGTTCAATTTTTAAAATAAATTATTATAATGATTAATTTTAGTAGATACTCAACAATCACGAGCTCCTACTTTCAATAGCTGTTACCTTTGAAATACCATCTATACTTACATCTCTCCACATACAGAACATTTAGAGCGACTAAGGCCAGCTAGAAAAGAGATAGATCTAGAGTGGAGCGGTTGTAAAACATACAGAATAGCACGCTCGCCAATGCGTTAATTTCGTATATGTTTTATAACCGCCCCACTCTAGATCTATCTCTTTTCTAGCTGGCCTTACTCGCTCTAAATGTTCTGAATGTGGATTTTCCTGTATTGTTAATAATACGGCCAGTTCGCTTTGTTTATTGATTACCAGTTTGTTGGTTTCGCCCTTCTTCTAGGTTACACCATCAGTTTCTATAAATTACTCTAATAATCTTTCAATACTTCCGGTCTTCTTTCAAGGTTTGGAAATCTCTCTGCATATACTCTACTTGCTAGGAAACAATTTGTTGTACACTCCTCAAGAATAAATATCATATTTACCATTTCTTGAGTAGGTACCTACTAAAATTAGTCAATATAACAATTGCTTTTAAAAATGGAACGAAATACTGTAGGTATAACACAAAATGAATTTTTTACAACTTGGTTATTAAGTATACAAGCTTAAAACACCAGATAACTTGATTAGCAGTGAATGCATTGAAAATGCTATATTACTTTATATTAATTTAATGTTTGCTTTCACCGCTGAATGAAAATCAATTGTCTCTCATACTAAATGGAGTTTCTCCTTGTTATAGACCATTTATGGATTATTTGTTGAATATTCGATCTTATAGTAGGTTTGAAGTGCAAATTAGCTACTAAAAATACAAGCATTTCTCATGAATTCAACTTTAAAAAGAAATAATTAGAAAATGATCTATCCTAAATGCATCAAGTAAGGTATCAATAGAAAGCGTAGTAAAAGGGCTTTCCAATGCGCTGACAACATACAGGGTGTTCCATTTAAAATTTTTGAGATTTCTTCGATTTTGCAAAATTGTGAACACCCTGTATAAAGCGAGCAGTTGCAGAATTTATTTCTCATAGTAACGACAGTCCATACTAGTAAAAAATATTCTACTCTGTTGGTTTCGAATCTTTTGTTTTTCCCTATGCAGAATAGCCTACTGAAATGTATCAATTTATCAAGTAAAATAATTGTTTACATAGAAACTATCAACTTTAGACCTATACAACATTATATCGTTGTAACCAGCTTTCAAGCGCGGATCATTTTCTCTATTAATATACAGGGTGTTCCATTTAAAAAAATGCAACTTTAGTCTGGCATTTCCATCTGGAACACCCTGTATAAAACAAAATATTTTTAAAACGTGCACTTGATGGTGCGGAAGAATATCCCATGACTAAATATTTGACAAACTTTCAAATAAGCGTGTAATCTTCCGTCCCCGCTTCGTTGCCGGACCCTGTATATTAATGACATATGCTGTGTAACTAGTGATTGTACTTTGAATCTGTTCGCCGATGATACGCTCGTAAGTGTTTCAGAAGACAATATTGCAACTGCTATTATTAAAATTAACAAGGAACTAGGAACAAAAGTGGCTAAAAGTAAATAAAATTAAATTAAATACGTCCAAAACAAAAGCAATGATAATTGGTACTAAACAGTTGTGTGCGGATACTAATAGTGACATTGTTGTTGACGATGCACATATAGAACTTGTAAAAGAAATTAAATACCTTGGCATTATTATAGACAACAGATTATCATTTAAAAACCACGTAGACTATATAGTTAAAAAGGTTGCTAAGAAAGTCGTTTTTTTTTGGTAGAATCAGTTCCACGCTTAATACCTGGGCACCTGAGTACTGTGCCTTTGTGTTGCTTCTACTAGGAGATGGTGATATGTTTAAATTGCAGAAATTGCAAAATAAAGCAATGCGAATAATATTGAACTGTAACAAATATACGAAAATATCTCTCATGGATGCGTTGCAGTGGCTTAGTATTCGACAAAGAGTTTATTTCAATAGTTTGGTCTTGATATATAAAATTTTACATAGTAAAATGCCTAATAATTTAAATAGATACATTACATATAACTGTGATATACATGCTTATAACACGAGGAATATAAATAGTTTTACGTTGCCTTTAGATAAAAAGTCCTGTTCACAGAATAATTTATATTACAAAGGATTAAAATTATATATGAAATGTCTAGTAAGGTAAAACAGGCGAGTAGTATAAGTCAGTTTAAGAAATACTGTAGTTTGTATGTTATTAGTTAGTAAGATTGATAATAGTGTACTTGAAACATCCTTGGATGAATACAGATTATTATTATTATTATTATTAAAGTGCCATTGTTGTGAAAATGGCATTCGTCACTCCACATAATCTGATTTATTGAGTTAGTTGTTTTCTGTCTACAAAAAAATTCTGCCAGAAATTCCAGTCTGCGTTGATTGTCTCCTATTCTTAAAGGATACACTAAATGAACTTCATACAGAAAATATTTATTTTCTTTTAGAATTTTACGGCAAGAGCTTACAGATAGATCCTGTTGATTGTTTAATTGCCGTATTGATGTATGTATGCAGATTGTTATTAACTGTTTGTAGTACCGCTGCCGTATTTTCATCTTCTCTAACTCTTTCCTGGCATAATCATTTTTTTTAACCTAGTGTAATTTCTGAGATTTGCACATAGACTTTCATTCATTCATTCATTCAGTTAGGGTTGGACACCTATAGTCCAGGCACTTGAGCTGGGTGCTCTTTGTACGATCCCTATTGGAGCCCTCATTTCCAGTTGAGAAGTTTACTGTCCTCTACAAACTCCAGTAACTTGCCCACTGGAAACTTGAGTACCTTCGAAGGCTCCAGTAGATCCTTTCCGAAATGTTTCTGTCTGAGTACCTTCAATTCCTCACATGTGCAGATTACATGTAAACTTGTTTCCTCCTGTAACTCGCATCTCGTGCACCAGGGTTCGCTCACTCGACCCGTGTTGCATAGATGCTTCCTTAAGGGACAGTGTCCAGTTATCAACCCAATAATGGTCTTAACTTGTTTTTTACTGCGTCTAATTAGGCTTTCAGAGAACTTAACGTCCCCGCCCCTATTAGCGCTTTAGTATGGAGTTGACCCTCAGTCGACCTCCATTTCCTTACTCTTTCCTTATATAACCAAGACCAAATTGCCCTTCTAGTAGAATCCCTTGTGATTCCACATACGGGTTCTGGTCCTATGAAGTGTTTCCTAGAACCCTCCTTGGCTAGTTCATCGGCTATTATATTGCCTCTAATATCCTCATGTCCAGGCACCCAGATCAAAGATACCTTGTTGTCTTGTGCCAATCAATTGAGGTGCTGTTTACAGTCTTTAACCAGTTTTGATCAGGTAAGAGGATTCATAATTGCCTTGTCAGCGGCCTGACTATCAGTCATTATGTTTATTTTCCTCTTCGTGCAGCCTCCCTTTGCAGTCAGTTCTGCGCAGGCTGCAATAGCGAATACTTCTGCCTGGAAGACCGTTGCATGCTCTCCCAGGCTTAAGGATATCCTATGTCTTGGGCTCAGACCATAAATACCGGCACCTGTGCCCTTACTGGATTAGGATCCGTCCGTGAACCAGTTAAGTCAACGAAGTCACCCCGGACATACTAAATGAACTTCATACAGAAAGTATTTATTTTCTTTTAGAATTTTATGGCAAGAGCTTACAGATAGATCCTGTTTTGATTTTTTAATTGCCGTATTGATGTATGTATGCAGATTGTTATTAACTGTTTGTAGTACCGCTATCGTATTTTCATCTTCTCTAAGTCTTTCCCTGGCATAATCATTTTTTTAACCTAGTGTAATTTCTGAGATTTGCACACAGACTTATAAATGTCTTATGATCTGGTAAAGGCTTGTTTGGAGAGCATAGAGCATATAATCGCACTGCTTTAGATGCATTTGTACGTGATTCTCCATAAATTAAAATTATAGTTAGTTTGCCTTAATTTTTATGTAAAATCATATTTTTAAAACAATCTCAACGCAAAGTAAATGTTTGAATGAAGCTAATTCTTATAACAATTAGTAATCAAGCAAATGTCATCAGTGACCAAATATTTTCTATATTATCAACAAGAGATTATAAAACATAAAGACACAAATTGGAATTACTCTTACTTTCTTTAAACACGAATGTCTATGACACCGTTAAATTTTTGAAATTAACACAAAGAATAAAATTTGCATTAATTTTAATACTCTTTCAAATAAAAAACAAATAAAGATTCTAGTAGAAATGCTTTTGATCGCAGCGCCACCTTTATTTTTACCTAACAATACACAATTGAGATGGAAAATCTGAGCCAATCACATTCTTTAGCAACTGCTTTTTTACAAAATTGAAATACCTTTATCCGTTTCCGAGATATTTGACATGGGAGTTTTAAGTGGCACAGCCTGTATATTGTAAAAGTAGAAAAATTACAGTAGCTGTAACCGCAAAACAATATTTTTGCAATAGTGGTAATGTAATTCTACATCATTTTTTTTTAGAGAACTCGGTGTTTCGCTACTAATGTAAGTGGCTTCGGCAACAGCAAAAATTGATAGAAAGCGTCGTTTTATAAAGAATTGATTACATTACATTTGATTGCCGAGTTGAGTGCCGACTTTGTCGCTTTATAGGAATCCTGGCTTTTCGATGATATTCCTGATTATGCAATGATCTATAATCCTTTAAGGAAAAACCAAACTTCGAGAGGTGGAGTACTACAAGGACAGTCTTTCGGTACGGAGTATTGCCATGCAATATGAGCACGGACCAGACACTAAATACAAAAATAAAAAAAGGACTGATTTGGCTTCACTTCAGGTCCCCTGCAGCCGCAGTATGGTAAATTATTTTCATGATTTTAAAATAATTATTTCGATATGAAGAAACATATCTCGTATTCAAATATTCAATAAGAACAATAGATATATGATTATCACAGCGAAATAATTACTTTATAATTTAGCTCGTTTTTGTTAGCACTATTAAGAATGATTACGAACTTTTATCATATTTTTCAATCATATTCAACTGCATTGAAGGATAAAACATAACAAAACATAAATTTATATCTATCTTCACATGGCTATCATAACTATCAGCGCTCTAGGCGATCTGAAGTGAAACTAATACATAGTTTGGCGCCAATGTATCTTGTGCACACTCCATAAATGTGAGTACGTCTGGAAGAGAATGGCTATCACAAGAAGGAACATTTCGCAATATTAGTCTTAGGTATAGAAAAACAGTTGTAAAAGATCTGACACGACACTCTTCTACAGAAGCTGGTTAAAAATAACATGCCATTAACAACAACCACATTCCTCAGAAGTTATTTGCCAGAACGAAGCTTCTAAGAAAAAATTACCAAACCCTGTTCACCACCAAACACACAGCTGCTGGAGTATGTATCTCAGGATTCATATATTGCTCCAATACACTATAATATCTATCTACACGAGTACTACTCCAATTCTAGCAAAACTTTCTTAATATACACCGAAGACATTTTGCTCTATAGTCACTCCTACCACCCAGAAACATTGACACCAACACACTTTTATAGTAAATAGTACAACAGAGCGGATTTTGTCCCATTTTTAGGGAAAGTATAGAGAATTTTTCAGCTGGTTCTTATGGACCGTTCCTGATCTGGAATATTGATTGGATTTTGTGGAGCTGTGCAGTGTAAGGTTTGCAGACAGTTCAATCGCCAAAACTTGTTTCTGTCTGGTTGCTGGTTTTTCTTAATTCTATATTATATTTTTTTTGTTTAAGCTACTGTGTAAGTGTTTCAGTCTCCTGGGTATTTAATCCTATTCAAAAGTTTTCTGGCTTGCACCTTAGATGTATTAAGTTTCAGTTTTCAACCTTACCCTTGTTAAAACCTTCTTTCTAAAACCTTTTTTCCTCAACCCTGTGGATTGATGTTGAGGTAGGTGCTAGGAGATCACTAGTGTCATCCATTTCGATTTTCGATTTTGTTAGATATTAGAATAGGCTAATAACTTACTACTAATTCAGTTTTGATTTAAAACTAAAATATTCTCTGAAAAGCTCTTACCGTGGGTTACCGACTACACTACTAGATTTAAAAAAATTATACCTCCATTACAATTATATTATGTATCCAACTGAAATACATATATATAAAAACAGTATTCTCATTCATTTATGAAATGTTTTTCAACTTAATGACTAATTCAGTTTCATCTCTGATATTATACATTTCTATGAATCACACATCAAATTAGGTGTCCTTTCTTTTTTGTTTAAAGAGGTTTCTGAAGCACAGTTCATTTCATTTATGCTCAGTGGGTACAGATGTCACATGTTAACATGTTGGAATTACATCTTCCTTTTATCACTTTTTATTTATATTTTCAATTCTTGGCTATTAAATGGAGTACTTCTTGCCTTATTCTGTCTACTTGTCTACTTTTTTTCTAACTCTTCCAACATCAGTGTACAAATATAGATGAGATAATTTTCAATGCTGTTTCCTGACAGGCTGATGTTCCTCAGAGCTCAGTTCTTGGACCACTACTTTTCATTTTCTATATCTTTCACTTCGCTATTTCTCAGTTTTTAAGAGTCGTTTTTATAGGAACCTAGCTTTCAATAAAATTCATCTCCAGATTATCGACATTAAGTTGGTACAGAAACATTGTGTTAAAAATTTGGAGCTACATATTTATAGATGATGAATTACATTTCTGAAAGAACACAAATACGCTTCTAAAAACAGCACAGTTCAAGTTAAAAATGTTATATCCATATGAGTAGTTACTTCTTACAAGTACTAAGTTCCTTTCAAACTCTATAATCTCATTTTAATTACTTCCTCCTCCTACCTCGCACGTGCTTCTAACTACTGGTTGGATATGACTATGATGCACAGATGCACGCATAATTTGTGTTGGGAGTTTTGCATAACGGAATATCGTCATATTTGTTAATAATGTTGGGTAAGTTAAGTTATTATTATAATACAATAATATTTCAGTTTAGTAATCTATTTTTGTCAATACATTGTTCTCTTGAATTCAATAGCAGTATTCTCATTAACATAATAGAGAGTGAGTAGTAATTTCTTTAGTAAAACATATTAACAAGAAAGTAACGATCAACAATTAATATTAAAGCAGTATTAATAAATTTCACTCATTATTAATATTTTCCTTTTTTTCATTCTATATATAGAGGTATTGAGAAAAGAGCAGCTGACATGTTTGACAAGTAATAGCTTCTGTTTTATGCCATAAAAGGTTGTATGTTGAACAACTATACACATACTCGACCGTCGTTTTCAGATCTCTATATAAGACAAAGTACTTATACCTGTATGCATTGTGCATCGAAGAAAACATTGAATTAAAGATTTCTATTTGTTTAACACTATATAAAGAAATAAATATTAGATAGATACCTAAACGCTGCTTTAAGTGAAATAAGTAACGGGATATTAAATAGTTGAGTACTTTCCGAAACGTTACATTAGCACTTTACCATCATCAAAGTGGACAATGTAAATTCAGGTTAACAGTTAATGATTGAGCAATCTATGAGGTTAGGATGTGGTCACGTTTCAATGAACATGTCTCGACTTTGATATATGGCCAGTGTATCCATTTAATTCTATTAATGTGCATAGAATTTTATAGTATCGTTTCTATATCTTCAGATATGTTTTGATTTATATGAAGCAGTATAATTTGTTTAAAATACACAGCGAAATGTTTTAGAAAAATAAATATATCAAATAAATTTTATATGATACTTTTCTTATACTAAAATTAAAGTACATACCATCTTTGGCAATTTAAATGCGATTTTTTTATCGGGGAATGTTGATTTTGTAAATAAAGGCTTTGCTTTAAAGTGAATTTAATTACTCTAAAGAAGTTCATCAAAGCAGTACTTACTCTCTTTTAGAGAAATTAAATTTGTTTCAAAGTATAGCCTTTATTTAGTAAGTGGAAATTCTTCGCTGAAAAATTAGCATTTAATTTGCCAAAGATGGTACATATGTATACAGGGTGTTTCCTAATTGAATGTCAATTTTTTAGGGGACAATTTTTTGGTCCATTTTAAAAAGAAAACTTCATATGAACGTATGACCTAAACGTCTTAACTTTTGAGATACAGGGTGGTAAAATTTTCAAAAATAAATAGTCTTTTATTAATTCCTGTAAGACTACTTTAGATATTTTAATGAAATGTGGTATACGTGTACTATGTATCAAGAGGCATTATTGAGTGCACCAAATTTTTTTTCCACCAGTGGTGCTCGTACGAAATTTCAGCTACCTATTTTGACAGACGCTTAGGTCAAACGTTCATATGAAGTTTTCTTTTTAAAATAGACCAAAAAATCGTCCCCTAAAATATTGACATTCAATTAGGAAACACCCTGTATATATATGAGTATTTACTTTAAATAGCTTTGTGAATGAAAGAAATTGCAACTACACTGACAACCTCGAAATTGGCACTTTAAAATATGTAGTAATACATAAATCCACAAAATCGTCAGAAAGAATTGACCATTTATTGGCTAATATTGACTGTCACCGATTTCGATTGATAGGTTTTTGTTTAGGCTACAGCCATTGTAAACATGTCAAGGAAGGTGGTAAAAATTAGAATTTTTTTTTCTTAAAAGACACAATTTTTGTTGCAAGATTGACCATCGTGTGACCATATTTGACTACCGAATGATCTTTCTATCTTTAAATTTTTGTAAAGAAATAGAGGATTACTACACTTTATCTTTCTATCTATATGGGTTGATGGAAGTTATGTATAATAAGGAATTTTAGTGATTTTTATAACTCGAAAACGGTAAAAAATACAGTCTAATTGTCTTATAATTAATGATACAGAATTATTATGTATGCAAGAATTTAATAATACCGACTTAACTTTATAAACGTTAATTTTAGAATTAGATCTACAGGAAGTTAATATGCTTAGAAAACATAAACATGCTTCAAGAAAGTTAATTAATAGAAAACATTCTCTAAAAATATAAAATTATCTGAAATATAAAAATTTAAATTTAGATTTTATGGTTGTACGTCATTATCCACATTCAAAACGTATCTTTCCCGATGCTATAACATTAAACCACAAAACAGCATCAGAATCATCTACATTACATTCAAAACGACCTGTTTAACGACATCTAAAGACTTGAACTTTTGTATTTAAACTAATTTATTTATTAACACTCTGTATCTTATTTAGAATTTATTTTAATAGCAAACTATATATTCTATAAGCAAAACTGATGAAAAATCAAAATTAGATTTTCCTCTTGTCGAGTCCATTCGAGGACGTAATCTATAGTAGAATTTTTAAGTACTTATCTTTCATTTGCATTTGTTTTAAAATTATATTTTATTACGAAAACGATTCTTGTGTTACCATTAATTAGGTTCCTCTCATATACAGGGTGATGCAACCAAGATGGGGTGAACGAGTATAATTAAACGGTGAGAAATTTCGAAAACCTTTTTGCAATTAGATTGACAGCTACATGGACTACGTTTTAAAAATATTTTCTTTACATGGGTGATCGAACCAGTCGGTGACGAGCCAAACTTATGTTTTTTTTTAATGGCACACTCGGTATTAAAATATTACAATCGATTCTGCTAATTACTACAAACGATCTGATTGGTAATCCAAAATTTTTAAGTGTTACTACAATAAATGTTCAAATAATGAAGACACATTTAGAGCCGATCGGTAAATTATAATTTAACTTTTTGTGAAATAAATATTATGTGCCGCAATATTGTCAAGACTGCGCATTTTTATAAATGCAATTTTCTGGGATTTGTTACAAATAATTAAACTCATCCGGTTGGAGTATTTTAATAAAAATAAAGATTTAATAAGTGAAAAGGTTTTTCGAAATTCCTCGCCGTTTAATTATAATCGTCCATCCCATCTTGGTTGCACCACCCTGTATAGGCATGGTCACTGTTAGGAAATGCGTTTTTTCTTTTCTTTTAAGGGTACAAGTGAAAAGCAGAAGAATACTCGTAACCGATCTGAACTGCTTCTTAAGATGTAACATACCTTTAACAATTCATTTCAAGAACTAGAGAAAAACGCGGTACAACCTAGTCGAAAGTTTGGTGTAATAAAATTTGACCATGTATTACATTTGTTTGACAAATAAGTTGACAAAGTTGTTTTCCTTTTTGATATACATACATATACAGGGTGACCTAGAAAAAACTACAATGCATAGCAACATGTGATCGAGGACCAAGAAATACCAAAAAAAGTTTCTATACACACATGTCCGACTGCTTTTTGTTTTCAAGTTACAAACTGTTTTTCATATTGTTCTTGTTTTTTACTTTTACCTAGGCAATCAAAAATATTTTTTCATGAACCTAAACATTTGGTAAATGTGAGAGCAATATTAACTTAATTTATTGAAAGTTTTCGTTCAAAATGGTACTTTGGTGGAATAGAGGGCCATGATCGTGTGTTACGGCGAAGCTGGTTGCTTCCGAAGCTCAACGCATCTATCGGGAGAGATACCCATTAAGGCAAGTTCCTAATGTTAGGACATTTATTGACGTACATAGGCGTTTGGAAGAAGATGGTAGCTTTAAAAACCAAGATATGATTCTGGGGTTAACAGAACTCGTCGTACTGTTGCAAATGAAGAAGCTATTTTGCAAATAGTAGAAGACAATCCTAGAATAAGCACCAGAAGAATAAGTGCAACTGTACCGAATGTCAATCGTGAATCTGTTAGGGAAGTCCTCAAAGAACAACTTCTTCATCCATTTCATTTCCAAAAAATCCATCACCAATTGGAATAGGATTTCCTACCGCGTTTACAATTTTGCGAGTGGTTGCAAAATAAAGGGCAAAACTTTCTGCCATTAATTTTGTTTACCGGTGAAGCAGGTTTCAGTCGCGATAGCATTTTGAATATTCACAATATGCATTATTGGAGCGATAAAAACACTCATCAGAACGTAATACGGAGTCACCAATATGGGTTTTCCTTTGATGTGTGGGCAGGTATAATCAACAATTATCTAATTGGTCCATTTCGAATGCCCAGACGATTGACAGGCGATCTCTATATCTAAATTTTTTGGAAGGAGAGTAAAGGAATTTCTGCAATGAAAGTTTGGAAATAGGTGGATTGGTCGTGGGGGACCTATACCATGGCCAGCTCGTAGTTCCGACCTTAATTCCTCGATTTTTCATTTTAGGGATTTATGAAATGTTAAGTATATTCCGCAGAAATAAATAGTGAAGATGAATTATGGAACAGAAATGTGTAGTCTGCTGATAGATTTCGTAATAATGCTATCATATTTCAAAGATGTCGTCAGTCACAAACAGGAAGATTGGAAATGTATATTCAGGAACAAGGTCACGAATTTTAACATCTTGTACCTTATGTAGAACTATCAATATGTATCTTATATTTTTTTATGTTGTTTTGTTTAATAAAAGCCTTCTAACTTCAACAGCTTCTAACTTGAAAACAAAAAGCAATCGGACATGTGTGTATACGAACCCTTTTGTTATTTCTTGGTCCTCGAGCACATGTTGCTATGCATTATAGTTTTTTCTATGTCACCCTGTATATAGGGTGTCTCACCGAGACCGTTCATTAGAAGTTTATGGCGTTCTGGTCAAAATATAAATTTGAAAATTTAGAATTATATATATTCGATTATGTTCTCTTCAATGAAAATATTATTAGATTTCTAGCGCTTCCGTTTATACAGGAAGTGGCCATCTACTTCTTTATTTTTAATAAAACACCCTGTATATTTTTACACATTTGGATTCACCTATTTTTAAGCTTTATGAATATCTTTAGTTTTTGCGATTTTATTCGGGCGTTTTGTAGTTATTTCATTTTTTCAAAAAAAATTTGCTCTACCAGACATTTATTCAAAAAATCAGAGGACCCTCGATTTTTCGTATATCAATTTAAAATTCGTAATATACGTAAACAACATGTTGGGATATATTTTAGCGCCGAGAACGGCTCTCTGGATTACGTGGTTACTTTACTATAGCACGGTAACTCTTCGAAATTTTGAAGAACCATAACTTCATTTTTTCAGATAGCACCCTCGTCTTGTCTTCGTGGCTCAATTCTACATCTTTTATGTCACGTATGTACTATACCTAAAATTAATAGTTTAGGAGATAATTAGATTTTTTTAAAAATTGCACACCTAAGTCACCCTGTATATCATGTTATAAATAATAAGTTTGACCGATCTGGTGTTTTAAGTTAAATTTTGTTTTAAATATTTTTTCAACGAAATTGTAGGGGCAGTTTAAAATTCTTACTTTGAACACTATGTATACTCGATTAACATCTTCTAAAATTAATTTTTTAATTATAATCATTCAAATGTACAATATTATCAATTATATTACATACATGACTAAGTATTGTACAAGATTTTTTTGTATCTATATGTTTTTGACTGAGTCATTATGATGTCATGTTTCTAACTTTGTAACAATCATTGTCATGTTTACTTACCTTATTATGTAATTTCGCCGACTGCATCTGTATTGTTTAAGAATTCTTGAGAGTATCACTTTTCCATACTTACCATAATCATACGGTCACAAATTGTATAATAAATTCCTACATGTATATAGTTGGAATTGAGGCAGGTTAAAACTGAATTTTATAAATAAAACAACATTAAAAATATAAATTGTTTTACTATAAAAAAATATTGCACATACAAAGATACATTTGGTACAAAAATATAGAGGATTTATACAGAAGGAACATTATAACATAGCTCGAGAGAACCAATTAAAAACACCTAATAATATACATACATGTTGTTGTACAAGTATATACGAACTTAGTTTAAATAATGCTCACACCTGACCGATAATGATTACACGCATCAGCTGTACGCGTCGGTTATTTTGTATACACGTCGGATTTGCGCGGCAAGTGCTATTGTATCGGTTATAATAGCCAACTTTTACGCGCTAAAAATCGCGCCTTCTGCCTAGCACAAAAGCTCCGCAAGCCGCGCAGCAAATTAATTCCTATCTGCGGATTTCTACCTGCGAGCTGTATGCTGCTGTTGCGTCGTTGCGTTCTTTGTAACGGAATCAATAATTGTACACACTGGACGGTATTATCGTCGCGTATTATCAGGAGAAATGATGGTTCTATTCATACGCACGACAGCTCAGAATGCTTACGGACTTCCTTGAAATTCGCGTGGTACAAAAAAAGCATATGTTTATAAATTACGTTGATAATTTAAACGAGAAAATATTTGCGTAATTGCTGGATATAACTACGTATACTTATTTAATAATAATATTACAATAACTTAATAAAATAATATCGCTCACAGAAATTTATGTATACAAACAAGACAAAGAAAAAAAGAAAGTACAACAATAAATAAATAGATCGACAGTTACATTTTCTGGTGATTTAATTGAAAAGAAAATTAAAAATATGTATATGTTTTGGTGACGTATGAGACAGAACTTGGCCTAGTTTTAGATAATGCCCTTCGTTTCAGAGAATAAGTTACTGTATTTATTATAGCGTGTTAGTTAAAGATTGAGAATGCTTCAGCTATGACATCTGCGCTTCATTATTTTCAATCTTTTACGAACAGACTATAGCATTAAGTTTGAACCTCAAAAACTATACCCATACTCTTTAATTTTTCACGCATAAAAATGTTGTTACTTTGTCTGGATTTTATATCTTGATACCGCATTTAGATTTTTCAGTGACTTGTTCATTTATTAAGCTTCAGTGTCTTACTTCTTCTGTTATTCTCTTAGGAAGATGTTCGATTTAAAGTACGTCTAAATCTGTCTTGTTTTCGTTTATTAATATCTTATATATGTATTTTATAGCAAAAACAACTCCCTCTTAATGGTTCGCTTTCGTCAAATATCATTGGCTGTTCTGTTTGTTTTTTTTTTATTTTCAACTGAAGATCAAAAAATATAAATTACTTTTACGGAAATAGTATGGTGTTTTTGGAAATAAGTCCATCATATGTACTATATTAGACTCCTTAAATATTAAGTCGACGATGAAGTTTGTGGAGGAAACTCAATAAAGTCTTATCTACAAAATCAGCCATAAAGAGTTTGTATAACAGTTTCGATATACCTCGATATAAAATAGGTAGCAGGTTCTTTTTAACTTACACAAATGAGCTAGATTGTACGGGCCTACAAACCATTGTTCAATATGTTGATGATGTTATCGAATGTAGGCTTTCACGGCCACTGTTCCATAAAGATGTATCTTTCAGGTATTGCCGTGGTTGTTACAGGTGGTGTCAGCTTCTTTAGAAGTTCTCTAAAGACTTTAGAGAACTGACAGTATGATCAGCGAAACGTCAAGTTTGTTACAACAACCACGGCAATACCCGAGAGATACATCTTTATGTTGATGATGTCTTTGCTGTTGTTGGCAACGGTGTGCAAGAGAATAGACAACTGAAAGACTAGAAAGACTGATTTTGAATTGAAAGTAGGCATAAGTGGGGTGTTGATTTTCAGGAAATTGAAAGCAATAATTTTTGGAGATTATCTATCTAGAGTTGAATGTTTACATAATAGAGGCACATGTCTTAGTTTGCCTATGGCAATAGTGCAATATGGGATCATAATTTGTACGAAGGAACTGCATCTGATAAGAATAGGATGTGAATGACATGCATGACAATCTGTACAAGTATGTATAACTTCTATAAAATTATCTTCTTTCATATCTACGGGTATTCCCTTTTTTCCCTTTGATACTGATTTATGATACATATTGTTGTGTGTGTCACTAATGACACGAAATAAAAAATATATAAACAGTTTAAAAAGAACCAGATTATAATATGAATAAAAGATTTTTACAATGTTTATCTAACTAAACCACCCTCAACCCTTACCTGTAATTTCCCAATGTAATTGAATATGTGTGTGTGTGTGTGTGTTTCCTTGTCCAATATCCTCCTATGTGCGTTACAAACTCCTCCTTTTCCGTTTTCAATCTTCTTTCTATTTTCCCGGGTTTTCTTCACGTTCACTAGTAAAATTTTGATCTTGAAGGTCTAATGGGAACTCATAAAACTTTCACTTGCTTTTAAAATGTTGTATTTCTCGTTAAAATCTCTTTTTGTCACTTGTGACTTGTTTTTCTCTGTCAGTCGTCGAAAACTTCGTAAACAACCCTTTTTTCTCCCCATTGTTTTTTCTATTTTTTCCCAGGCCTACCACACAGAACTTCCAAATGTACTGCTTGCTATTTTATAAAATTGATTTTCGTAATTTCAGCTTGACTTTCATGTTTGTTGTGTCGAAATGAATGTAATTATGTGTTATATGTGTTTGTGATGTGTTTTTACAATAAATTTTGATTAATAGATTTTTTCACATTATAATCTGGATTTTTTAATTTTACCCCGTGCACGCCGTTGGCTGGAGTCTTTTTTTTTTTTTTTTTTTTTTAAACTAATTAATTAGTAATTAATTAATATAAAAGTTAATTTAATTTAATTTAATTTTTTTTTTTTAATTATTATTTTAATTTTACACTGCTGAACAATATCAATATCAATAATAACATAACAATATGTATACTCGTGGATAGTGAGAAATACTATCCATATACAACAATGATACTTTTTCATTTTTTCATACAAAATTTTTAGAAAATGTCATAATAACGATGATTGATGATGAACATTGTTCTTTAAAGTACTAACACATTTTTAATTTAAAAAAAAATAACTTAATTTTAGGATACTTTTTGTTACTTTTGTAAAAGAAAAACGTCAGTCCCTTGACAAGAACGTGATAGTTGCTATTGTAATTTCGTTTTATTAGTAATTTCTGGGATTTAAAAAGAATTTCCATAAAAATAAAAAAAGTAGTTATATATGGATATGGAGAGTGTGTTCTTCCATGTACGCATAGATACCTGGACCTTAGTTGTTGACGTTACCTGCACATTAAATGTTGCACCATTTGCTTATGCATAAACGATCTCGTTTGTCTGTGACAAATTGTCATCAGTGTTGGGTACCTCATACATCTTTCATACCGTCATGTTCATCGTCAGAATCATTAAAAATATGTTGTTATATTACTATCAATGTGCTATTTCAGAATGGAATGACAAAATTAGCTTCAATTGCATCTCCAAAGAATACCTTAAACGTTTAAGAACTCGTCATCAGTCTATAACACAGCGGTAAAAGAACACACAACAGAATTCAGAAAGAACAAACACAATTGTTATAATATCATAGCGAGATGCACTATTTAAGAGTAAATTAGTAAGCAAGAAAAAGTTATTAGTGCTTTGCTGACATTACGACGCTTACGGAACTGATCGTATTCGTAGCTGATGAAATATTGCATAATCACAATAAAGGGGACATTAATGGGAAAAAGTTATCGCGAAAAATTTAAGATTCATAAGATTTTATAATATTTGACATTCTAGGAATTGTATAGCAAAATCGCCAGATACTCGAGTTATTGAGTTAAGGACATTGTATTTAAAATTTTGAACACATAGGTGGTACAACTGAAGCAAATGATGTTTAACTGTGTTACTAAAAATTTTATCTGATAATGGTGGAAGCGTTCAATTGTGATTTAAAAAATGATAGGGTTTTCTGATGTAAGAGACACATTAATTATTGAACAAGTTGTACATTTTTGCCAGAGTAATTCGTAATGTGCTTCTATTATTGAAAATAGAAAGATCATTATTAAAATTATGATTTTTAAATAATAGGTGAGATGTTTCCTGAAATCCTTCTTTCAATTTTATACTGTTCCTCTAGATTTGCATTTACATTTACGTTATTATCCAAATTAGAAGAGACTAGAGTTCATCATCAATAAACTAAAAAAAAAGTTGTGAATACACAAGTTTTTAATAAAGTGAAAGAATTTCTTACACCAAATTTTGACAACATGAGCGTGGCCGAATATTTTGATTGTATAAATTAACTAATTAGTTTCATTTTCTTATTAAATAACACCAGAAAATGCATGTCTTAAATAAAACTTACAAACTAAATAATAATTTAAGACAAAAAATATTGCACTTAGTCGTAATACTGAAACAAAAATATTGCACAGGTCCCAACAACCGAAATACGCATTAATATACACATATATTAACACGAATAAATCATATTCGGTTCTGTTTTAGTCAGTTTAAAGGATATTTACATAATTATTAGTCTTTTTTTCGAACCGAATACGACCTATTCACCATAAAGTAATTAGATATTCGACAAAAAAATATTGCCGAGGTACAATGATAACCAACCTAACTTTTATTTAAAAAATATGCGTAGATCTAGGAAGAGAAACCTGAGATTTCGTTATTAACCGAAGAAAATCTTAATAGCCACTAATGTATAATAAATAATAGTCGCCATAATACCCTGGCGTAATATTGCAGATTATAAATTCACACTTATGACTAAGAAAACACGACTGAACAGTTTTGCAAAGCAAAATTGATTTGTTTATGTGAGCCATTGATTCTGACAGGTTTTTTTTATATATTGTAAACGATATTGTGGTAAACTCTTGAAATGACAAGATAATATATAACATCAAATCCTAAACGGTTAGTTAGATGAATAAATAACATCCAGAATTCATTTCTAGAAATACAGTTTCCTTTATTCTTACTGTTAGCTTCGATTTTAATGTGAACGGTATGCAATTTACGTAATTCTAATTTTTAGAATGTTTATATATCTGTATTAAACAAAAAAATCATACATATTTTGTGTAGGCTTTGGATGAGATTCCACAGATTCTTTAGAAGTAAATTATTTCTCATATAATATGATTCCGTTAATAATAGAATTAGAAATTCTTTACGAGAGTTAGCTTATTTGATTGTATATGCTGTAAACTGATGTAGTAGTAATGGTACTGAGTAATAACTGTATTTAAAGCCATCTTAAGTGAACTTTGTTTATGCTTTAATACTTCGCAGTACTAAAGATAATTCTTCTTTCTTGATCTTTTAGCAATTGAATAACTATAGAGATTGTTTTATTTTTTGGCTGTAGATATTTTTAGATTTCTTTATTTTTAGGAAAAACAAACAAGACAAATCTCAACACAGTTCGCATATCTTATAGATAGAATAAGCGAACGATACATAAGCACAGTATCAAACAGCAGTCCCTAACTTAAGAGCTTAAGGGTAGAACTCTCAAGGCGATAATCCTACTAACTTACCAACACAACAAACACAAAATTATTACAATGGAAATGGAGTATATAATCAGATAATAAAAATAGAAGAAATGATAAGCCTGCACATGCACATCAATAACAATGGCTTCAATAACTGTTCTAAATTTTATTGTAAAAATTTAACATTCTATATATTGCAGAATTCAAGCCAGAATTAGTTCTTTGTGCATTCAGGCCACCGTGCGATTTCTAATGCAAAATTTTATACAGAGTGATAACTTCATTTAGAGTTCCTTTATTAGATAAAGATATTAAATTGTAATAATTTACTGAATTGTTTTTGCTAAATTTCTAATCTAAAAATGTTAACATGAGTATTATAAAAAGGATTCGATATAATTGAGCTCCATGGTCAGTGTTCAGTGAGTTAATGATCACAAGAGAATGAAACAATGTCTCTAGATGCTGTTGTTAGTGTAATCAACATGATTTAGTTTAGAATTATAATCAACAAGATAAAGGTTCTCTGTAATAATATAAATAAATTACATTTAAAAGTAGGAAGAAAACAGATCCATGATGAGATCCTTGCAGTACCCCTGCAATTACCTGTAGCATTTTATTTTGAAACTACGACTTAATAATTCATCTAAGTAAGTATTTTACGTTTGGAAACTAGAAGAGTGCGCTTAATCTTGTCGAAAGCTTTTATAAAATCGGTTATAACAATATCATTCTGTTCATCAGAGTTAACTACGGATGTTAAAATTTCATTATAATTAAGTAAATTCGATATCATCGACTTACTGACAGAAAACATGCTGCTCAAGAATAATTACATCATTAAAAATATCACGCATGAAGTCCACATCAAATGGATTTTTTCCTGTTTGCTTTTTATGAATTTTTATCTTATTGCTGGTTCTTCCTTTAAAAACCATAACAATAATAATGACCGTATAAGAGTGATCACGCGACTTTTTAACCTGTTAAATCACAAAATATGTTTACTGAATAATTAATGTTTTTTCATTTGATTTCAGTGCTTCCCGTTATGGTAAATCTTTCTCAGAAAAGGGATTAAGTCTTTCAAAATCCTTTTTTAGTATTCAATAAAAAACATTAGTAAAGTGGATTATTGAAGTATTCGTAAATTATATGAACTTTGCATTAAACTAGACGTAGTAAAAACTGATTTATTTTCCAATTTCTCAAAACAAATATGTTCAACAACATTTTTACTTAACACAAATACATTCCAAAGAAATTTTTTGTGTAAAGGCTTTTATAAAGGCTTAAGTAAATTCAAATAAACTAACAACATTAATTATGTTCTATAGAGTTGAACGTGGGGTACAAAATTCAAAAATAAACAACTTCTTCTTATAATATTTTTAGATATTTTGAAAAATAATGGAATATTTTGATAGCATATGATTTAAATTTAGCAGGTTAAGATAGTCAACTGATCGTTCGTATGGCCATTATTTGGCATGATTATTGAAGCAAGAATCACTCAGAAATCAAAAATTCATAGAAAATAGAAAGAAAAGTCTAATCTAAGCTTTTTTACTCATAAAAATAGTGTTGTGCTGTATTTTAGAAGTATTTAGATTGTACAGAGCATTCCGATGAAAACAATCCACAAGTCGAAAGCGTCAGGAAATACGAATAAACACCAACACAGGTCGTTTTTGTTTAAAGGGGAAAACTTGTTCACCAATATGTCAAAACGATGTCTTGCCCGTTATCCATTCCATCGTTCTAATGTTTCAAGGGCTATTTTCTCCTTTTTCTGTTTTTTATTCAATCTAGAAGAGGTCAGGGAAGAGCCACGACATAATTTTTGCCTTATTGGCGAAGAATTTCCATTTTCAAACAAGAATTGACCTGTCTCGGCGTTTTTTCGTATTATAATGTAATAATAATATATATTCTCTGTTCCATTATAATACAAAATGTATGGACATCGTCAATAATAACATTAACATACATATATATATAAAATACACAGACAATATTTATTGTAAAAGTAAAATAACAAATCACATACGAGTACTATATCAAACATGACTCTCTAAAGAAATCATTTACCGTGTAAAATATCTTATTAAGCAAAAACTTTTTTAAAGTTGCCCTCAAATTTGGAGATGGCTGATATTTCAATGAATATGGCAGATGGTTAAATATTTTTATACATTGCCAAACTACCTATTTCTGCACCTCCAAGATAGGAAGGCATCCACAGTAACACCCAGAAAACGCGCATGGATATCACAGGTAAGTTCTTCATTATTATATTTAATTTCCAGATTTTCAGGAGCAATACTAAAAGATAAGACATGCGTTTTCTTGGCATTTAATTTCAGGTTATTATTTTTTAACCAATTTTCCATCTTAATAAAGTTCTGTTCCAGCTTATTCTTATCCTCTTCACAGGTTTGCTCCAGCATAATGCATGTGGTGTTGTCTGCATATAGAACCGCAAGGCCATCAATAACATCTGGTAGGTCATTTACATACAACAAAAATAGAAGTGGACCAAGAATGGAACCTTGTGGAACACCAAATAGTACTGTTCGCCAAGCTGATGAAATTGTAGGAGTATTTGATGATGGACGCTGTCAAAAGCCTTTGATAAGTCCATAAATGCGCAAGCAGTTACTTCCTTGTTGTTAATGCCAGTAAGTATTTCTTCTAATAGGTGAAAGATTTCTCTCTTTGTAGATCTTTTCTTGATATACCCATTCTGATTTCCATGAAGAATATTATGCTTCACAAATTTACTAATCCTATTACGCATCAAACTTTCAACAATCTTCGAAATATTTGATATCAGAACTACAGGTCTATAGCTGTTAACATCTGTTCTGTCTCCTTGTTTATATATTTACAATTGCAAGTTTTAATTTTTCAGGAAAAACACCAAATTGGAAAGAAGCATTAACTATATGAGTCAATGGAATAGCAGGAGACCCCATGGAGTCCTTAATTAAGGAAATAGGGATACCACCTTCACCTGTTGCTAAGCTGTTTATAACACTTTGCACCTCGTCAATGTCTGTTAGATGTAGAGCGAAAGACTCTGGTACATATTTTACATTATCTGTCATTATGTCATCTTGTTTTATATTTTCACATGAGTCTATAAAATGGTTGTTGATTGTATTCAAAATCTCTATGTCTTCACCATAGCTAGTGCTAAAATTCCTTAGATCAAACGGAGATTTTTTGATCGAACCTTGATGCTGTTTTACCACGTCCCATGTTGCTTTACATTTGTTAGCAGAACTATTAATATATGTATGTTGCGTATGAGCTTCTCTTTGAATTTTCGATCTCCCCGTTTTAGGTTATCACAGAAAATTGTGTATGTTTCCTTGTCAATTTTATTCTTCCTGATGACACCACTGACGTATGCATTCTCCCAAACTATATTACTTGTACATAGAATACTGTGATTGCAAGTACAGTGGACTTGTATCATGTAAATAATGATCGGTAACACCATACACCACATACCTTAATTAATTCTGGACACATGTATAACGGACGCGTGGGTCATTATTAACAACCGAATGGCCTACGCGTCATTGAAACATGTGTTCCGAATTAATTAAGGCAGATTGATTTAATCTTTGTTAGTTAACGTTTAGTAATCATCGAGTGAAAATTTCATCATTTCATTTTGTTTGTTGTTACCGTGTGCAATAGCAAATTTTTTCGAAGAATTTTTTGCTAAACTTCAACAGTTTCTCTGAATTTTTGTGGGCTCAAAATGCCATTGATCTCACGTGTGGTGTTTGGTCTGAAGTAGGGATTCACTTCACAATAAAAAAAAAATCGTTTAGTTATTTAGTATTAAATGTTGAAAATGTTTTATTAGATGAGGCAAAGAAATTTGATTCATGTTAACAGAAGACCATGAACAATGTGCATTAATTTAATTAAATAAACTGCATGGTAATGAATGTCTACCTCGTAGTTAGGTGTGGTGGAAGAAAATCCGTTTGGAGTAACGAAGAAAGTGAGAGAGATCAATCATGAACGATCTCTCAGAAAAAATATGTAAAACATTGCCAATAATATTGTATGGGATAACATGTCTATTGAGTAATTTTTGAATAAAAAATATTAGAGCATCTTTCCGGCTTCTTAAAAGACACAACTCGTATAGAAAGAAACCTTTTTCTTGGGGTATCGAGTTAAACACAGTTTGTTATTTCCAACCTGCGAGTATATGGTCGGACAACGTTATTTGTGAACCTTATTCGTGAGAATTCAATATAATATATCTGTCGGTAAATAATTTATTTTGCACAAATAAAACGAAAAGGAAGAACGTTTAAAGGTTTCAATGGTATGAACACCGTTTGACGTCAGTAACATCATTATTTGATCTAGACCAATAACCTTAACTTTCCTCACAGGTACAGAGCCAAGTTATACATTTCACTTCTAAATTTATTTTATCAGTATATACGTCACCATTGCATCATTTGTATGTAAATTAACGGTTGAAACAGATTGGAATTTCTTGTGTTTGTAAATTTTTGGTAATAATATTTCGGAAGAGTACAGTAATTTGACTTAAATGTAGCATTAGCATTCGGCGAGTTCAAACATTTAATGTCATTATAATTTTCTTATCGTTAGCACAAATCGTCAAATACCAAACAGATTCAAATATAATATTAAAATCAGAAACTATAAAGTAATTAAAAATGTAAATTTTTTAAAAAATTTAACACCTACGAAGATATAAATATGTACTCCTCAAAAACACTGTTAGGCAACATATTTCTGATTTGATTAAGTATGTAATATGCAAATGTATCGAGAGTAATGGGGATTGTATTCGTGGTAGATTTATGTTTTCTTATTTAATTTATAACACCAGATAATAATATTGATAAAAACTGAGATTGAGTATTTTATGTTTCCCCGTAAATTATTTATTTCCATGTTTATTTTTTGCTTTCTCTGTATTTATTTTCCTGTTATTTTCAATATGGTAATTATCTTCTTTTGCTGTCACATTTATTTATGGATGTAAAAACTGTTTTCTTCTTGTTAGTTTACAATCAGTATACTTAAGTTCTCCACAACTTAGAAACTTAACTATTACAAAATTAAAGTGAACGCATTTTAGTACCAACTTACAATTAGTCTGAAGATAAATTCCGAAGAGTATTTTCTTCTTTTATGTTGCTTTTTAATTATTTAATTGTCTACTGTTATTTTCTCAGAAAGCAGAACTTTTATAAAGAGCAACTTTTTTTGCAAACTTAAGAATAAAAAGTTTCTCATTCATATAGAATTTCAAAAGATGTATTTCGATTTATTTTGTTTTTTTTGTTGACATATATTAAAAATCTATAAACATTTTTTAAAATATTCTATTGTGACAATGTAAAAAGCATACAGCATTGCCAAAATATAGTAGATGTGTCTATAAGTATTAACTGTATCAGTTATTCAAACGTTTCCAGACATAACGTGCAACTATTATCTTATTTTTTGTTCATGTCTTATTTTCAGGTATACCTATGAATTGTAGAATATTTCAGTATTATTTTCAGTTAATCAATTATTTTTAAAGACGTGATTATGAAGATCTGTGTATAGACTGATTATTGCAATTATTGATAACTGTTTCAGAATTATTTTTTTTGTAACTGTTGACATTGGCATTAGTATTTTATTTTTGGAGACTTGAGTTTACATCGAATATCGAAGATATATTTAATATATCTTCTATGCTATTTACCTCTAATTGATTCTAGAAAATTCGAGAACTATTTGATTATATTGTACTAATTCAGATGTGTATTATTTTTTCTACACGTCTCTTTCTCGTCAGAGCTTTTTATTTTGATTGAGTGGGGCCGCTGTGGTTTTGTTATAAATTTAGCACTATTTAATTGATTTTAACTTGCTTTTTGTCATCATAGTTTGTGGTATGTATTCTAACAATTTCAAGTTAGTTCGCATTAAT
Organism: Holotrichia oblita; assembly: GCA_023690525.1. Classification (NCBI taxonomy): domain Eukaryota; kingdom Metazoa; phylum Arthropoda; class Insecta; order Coleoptera; family Scarabaeidae; genus Holotrichia; species Holotrichia oblita. The sequence continues at coordinate 49,789,652 of CM043015.1, forward strand.
ATTGATTTACTACTACCGAAAGATTATGATTTGGGAATTTTTACGCACTTATATAACTTGGTTGGTCGTAATCAAAGAGCAGAGAACTGTCGTTTTATGTTTATTTACAGAACATATTTCCTATGTTGAATGAATAATTTATAAATTGAAGTTGACGGGTCGGCTTAATATGCATAATCGTAGAAAATACCTTGCTTTGTATCATAGAGTGGTCAACAATATTCAACAAGTATCATTTCAGTAACTAATCTACGCTCAATATAACGCTTTGGCATCTAAGTATATTTAAAATAAAAAGATTGTCAATATTCAACATTAAACTGAAACAATATTTTATATCGACGGCTTCCACGGTTGAAGTCTTTATTATGAGAGCCACCTGTATTTAGCTTTTTTGATTCTTTATCTTATTATGTGCTGAAATAAATATGAGATTATTATTGTATATATTTCAACTAAATAATGAACTCTATTAATTTTATGACAATAAAATCAACAAACCCCACTCTAACCAGGTACTCACATTTAAAGATTTTTTTTTATAGCGTGTTTTTAAGCTGATATTGGGTGATTGGTCCAAGAAAACTTCTTAAATTGCAAAATGAAGTGCTTTCTCAAAGTTAGCCAAACTTCGTGTAAGATAAAACCTTAAACTTACGAGGGAGCGTTTTTATATTCGCGGAATGAGCAGGTTGTAGGGGGGTGATTAGGTGCATTGGGGGCGTGGCCTGTGCAGCGACTCATAATTAGTATAAATACGAAGTTTCATTGTTATTAGACAGTTAGTCTTTGAGCTATCGTCAACCAAGTAACATAATCAGGAGTGAAAAGTGAAATATGGAAAAAATCGAATATCGTGCCGTTATAAAGTTCCTTACCAGGCAAGGAAAATCAGTCGCGACCATAACGAATGAGATGTCATTGGTTTACGGCGACTCTTGTCCAGGAAAAACCATGGTGTGCAAGTGGCATAGTTTATTTAAACAAGGAAGGGAATCCCTTGAAGACGACACGAGGCCGGGCAGGAGCATTGAGGTGACCACGCCAGCACTTATCCAAAAAGTTGAAAAAATTGTACTCGAAGATGCTCGACTAAAGAAGAAACAACTCGCAGAAATGGTTGGAGTATCCGATACAACAATTTTTAAAATCCAACACGATCATCTCGGCATGTCTAAGGTCAGCGCAAGATGGGTGCCGAGAATGCTCACGCCGCCGCAAAAACAACAGCGCGTAGAGTGTTCGCGTGCATTTTTGGACCTCTGTAATGAAGACAAGTATGGTGTATTGAGTCGAATTGTTACTGGAGACGAAACTTGGATTCATCATTATGAACCTGAGTCCAAACAAGACTCCATGCAGTGGCATAAAAAGGGCACAGCACCTCCCAAGAAATTTAAAGTGTCATAATCAGCTGGGAAACTCATGACAACGGTATTTTGGGACTCGGAAGGAATATTGTTGATCGATTATAAAGATGAAGGTGTTTCTATAACCGGAGAATATTACGCATCAATATTAGAGCGACTAAAAGAAGCCATTAAAGAGAAAAGACGGGGAAAATTGACGAAAGGTGTGCTGCTTTCTCACGACAACGCGCTCGTCCACAAGAGCCGCGTTGCGTTAGCTGCCCTGCATAAGGTGGGCTTCGAAATTGTGAATCACCCACCCTACAGCCCAGACCTGGCCCCGAGTGATTATTACCTGTTTCCGAAAATGAAAAAAGAGGTGCGTGGTAAAAAATTTACTGCCGATGATGAAGTCAAGGAGGCAGTTTCGACGTATTTTGCAGATCATTTTTTTATGAGGGTATAAATAAATTAATTGAGAGATGTGAAAAATGTATCCGTCTTGCAGGTGAATATATTGAAAAAGAAAAATAATTTGGTTTTTTTATTTCCACCCCTTATCCCCCATTCCGCGAATATAAAAACGCTCCCTCGTAAGTATCCTTGTTGTTCTTGTTTGGGTTGATTGTGGTCACCTCTCTTTTATAAAATTACTGTATCGCTGCCACTTCCGTGAAACATAATCCTCCAACACTTCTTAGCACATCGTCGCGTTATACAATTGCATAACTGTATGCAAAATGAATGACAACATTTTCTGCATACATATCTATCTGAAACTGTCATTCTGTCTATTTCCGTTTCCATTTGCATGAAAATTGGAATTGATCAAGTCACTGCGAAATTGTAATCAAAAGACTAAATACTTTGTGTTCTTGGTTAATAAGTTAGTAGACACTGCTGTAACCAGAAGAAATTCTGCGTAAAGATTGAGATACCGGAAATTTGAATTTTAGATTATGCGGATTTGTAGATTACTTCAATTCAATATTTTTGATTTTAAACAAAAACACGTGCAATAAATACTAATACTGAAATAAATTAAATTTTAAGAAAACAATCCCCTTGCAAAAGCAAAAACTTACTGTAAGCAGAAAAATACTTAAATGCTAAACCTGACTGAATATTAAAATCATCATAAATTTTCATTCACGCTGTAATTCTAATACTTCCAGTATTACGGCTGGCTACGAGAAATCCAAGTAGTAGCTGGTTTATGACTATACTAGCGTTCCAAATAAATTAATCGAATTATACGGTACTAAGGATAGCAGTAGTATCTGTGACAAAAGTGACATTTCGCCGATTAACATTTTGTCAGTGAATTATAAACAGAACCTAATGCACGATCAAGTTAAATTAATGCGCAAAGCGCCGTTAAGCGTATATATGTAAAATACTACATGTTTTTTTAGAGAATAATATATGACGATACATAATATGTAAACTTCAGATTATGATCCTATGCGTGTCCCAATTATCGTTATCTTCTCTCCTTTTCTATGTTTCATCTTGTATTGTATGGAATTTTCCCTTACGCTGCAAAAATATACGTACAATTTCACGTACAAAATAAGGAATGATACGAAGTTCTTTCTAATGACAAAAATATTCAGATTCAACTCACGCTCAGCTTTGTACGAGGCGTCACAAGCATAAAAAGTTATCCGCTAAAGTGATCTTGCATTACTGACTCTCTTCGTAAACGCGATCCTCTTCAAGTCTTTTTCAAGTGCGCTACGGAGCATATCCAGTTTCGATCGTGGTAGGATTTTATCTCACTCGAAGACATTTATGAAGATGACTAAATTAAATCTGTGATTTATCGCGCGGCGATTGGAAATAGAGTTATGTGCGGCAAAAAAGATCAACAGCTTCGTTTATGTTTTCTTTTTCAGATCTGCGATCTATGATGAATTTGTTGGCGTCAATAAGTGCACTAAAAGAAAATAAATATCAGCAATGTCTGGTAATTATAGTTTTTAAACGTATTTTTTGTTCAATTTTTTGTTGGTTGGAATTTGGCACGATATTTTTTTTAACAGTTTTAAATACAGAGCACCCACTTTAAAGAATTTACTACGATGCCGATATAATACATACATACATATGTATATGTTGGTTGCTTCTCGCTTCTGTTTTCGGGGTAAACATATTAAATTTAAGTGGATATTTTTCTAAATCCGTTGGTTGTGATGGCAGTCTTAATAAAATTTAATTTAACTTTGTCGTAAAGAGTAAATTACTGTACGTAACCTATACTTACTGTGGCGGTAAGATTCCACCAACATTTTTCTATTGTAAATTGTTTGTCACTTTGACAATCTTATAAACATATCAATTTTGATAATAATTGTTTCAATTTTACATCGATATCGATTTTTAAACTTAAAAATGCCGAGAAATCTAACGGAAGTTCAAAAAATTCAGGTAAGTAAAAGATCAAAATATAGTTGAATGAAGGACAAAATATTATCGATAATTCCACAGGTAAGTAAAGGAAACCGACTCATTATTAGACACATCGAAAATAATCATAATTAGAGTAGGCTATGTGAATGGATTGTTACTTTAGCCACTTCCACGTAATGACATTTATTCCTTGACATTTAATTTGAAAACGTTTGTGTCAAATATTTCTGAGTTTATTAAATTACATTAAATTGAAAAAATGGTATTCAACACAGAGCAGAAAGCTGAAATGATCGAATGCTACTTCCGTACAGATGAGAAAATAAATGGCGAGTGGCAATATTCAATTCCAGAATGCATGGCCGACTTTTGTGAATAATATCCTGAATTAGTATTTGATTACAATGGTTTCTACAATGTTTTGACAAGATCTGTGCAGTTATTTGGGAGACTGGTGACGTTGGTCGAAAAACTGGTAGAGGACGGCCATCTAAACACACAGCTGAAAATATTGGAGTGATTCAGCATATTATTGATGAAAATCTGAAAACGTCCATTTCAGCAAGAGCCCAACAGACAAATCTGTCTTATGGCACATGCCAACATATTCTAAAGAAAAGTTTACACTGTCAAGCGTACAAGCTGCAATGTTTTCATGAGGTTCTTCAAGCGGATTATCCAAGACGAGTGGAATTTTGTCAATGGTTCCAAAATAATCTCAACAATGAGGATTAAAAAAAAGCATGTTAAGCATACATAGTTTTATTTTCTGAGAAGAGGCTTGGGTTTAACATTCCGGATATGTAAATTGACAGAACATGAGGTTGTAGTCATCGATAAATCCTCACCTTTTTGTTGAAACATCATTGCATCCCCAAAAAATTAGTGTTTTATATGATCCCCGAGAACCAACTCAACCTATTTTTGCGGAGGAGATAACTGATAACGCGAACTGATTTATCTACCCAACAAAAAAACTGATTTTCTAATCTATTTAATATCGGTTCTTTTCAGAACCAACACATTTACCTTAAAGAAAAAAATTACGATAGCTTTGTTATATATGCTTCCATATTTGTGTATTTTATTAATAAATTACTGTTTTCATTGATAAATCGGCTTTATCCTTACGGTTATATTTTGCAGAGGTGATGGTATCATTGTGTTTTCGAACAGCTTCATATTTTTAGGTTAGTTTTGATATCTTTTCGTGTTATTTTTCCTTTTTAAAATGCGCAGTGCTTCGCAAACATGGTGTTTTTGACAATAAATAGTTGTTATTAACACATTTCAACAACCACTGACTTCGATAGCCGTCGTCCGCGTAAAAGTCAATCTGTCCTACTATCTTGTCAATATTAAATGAATTATTTATTTCTGTTTATATTGCAGTATCATTTCGAGGTTATAAATTTTCGTTACAATAAAATGTCAAATAATAAATGTCATTATGTGGTAGTGGCTAAAGCAACGATCAAACACATTTACATAGCCTACACTAATTATGTTTTTTTTTCAATGGCACTATATAACATATTAATTATTAACAGCCAAAGCTGACAGTCATACAACACGAAAGTAGTTAGGGAAACAACAAAGTAGGTGACTGTCATCTGCTGTGAGAGGTTTGCTCGTTATTGTTGCAACATGTATTAATGCAATAGGACATTATGTACCCCCACGTCTATTTTTCCCAAGCGTAAACATGAAATTAACTTCTATATGAAGCCTCAGACGGTACAGAAGCAGCGTATCACATACATATCTGGAATGATACAGATGGATAGCTTTTTACAATGATGTTCAGCAACAACTTCTGCCAAATGTAAAACCCAGTAAGGATGACGCAGTTATTTTAGTTTTGGCAGGGCATTTTTCACATACAAGGAACAATTGGAAATTGGAACACACATCATCTAGTATAACTGTAATCTTAGAGAGTCTCCAGATAATGCCAACTGATGTCACTCCAACTCCTCCTGTAGTAAAACAGGATTGCACGTTCTCAAAAAGCCGAAAGTTATATAGTGTTACCTTACTCCCTAGTTTTCCTAATTGTCTAAAAAGGTGAGACACCTGGAAAAGGACGAAACTCCTGAGAGATCAGTTTCAAACAATATATTTGGAGACAAAAAACCTATATGCCATTTTTGTTCAAAATGTTTTCATAGACTTATCCCATCATCATCGCTCGTTTGCGAATGGTATTGTTACTTTAATTCTGGTTTAGCCACCACAAATTTCTGTGATTAGTTCATTTTACATATTACGAGGCAGGTTCAATAAATACACGTTCGAGCGCTGTAGCACAAATGTTAGTTTTGCTATAACCGCAGAAAGTTGCACAACATGGACGCCAAGACCGGTCACCGAGCAGTAATACAGTTTTTAAATAGGTACTGAGGACAGTACCCCTCTGCCAGATATTTATGGTGAACAGTATTTTTCGAAAACCACAGTCGTGGAATGCTGTCGGAAGTTCAGTAATGCACGACAATCGACGACGGATTTGCCAAGGCCGAGCGCACCTCGGCATACGAAGAGTGATGCCAATATCGCTGCTGTGCGAGTAGCTGTTGTAGAGAATAAACGAGTTCGTGTTAGAGAATTGGCAAATCGTTTTGATATGAGTATGGAACAATCCATGTTGTAATCCAAGAGGCCAGGCACCGTCAACTGATGAAGAACACAAAGCCAACCGAATGGATCTTTCACTGCAGCATCTTCAGTGGTACCGTGAAGAAGAAGATTCCTTCTTGCAGCGCATTGTTGTCGGTGACGAAAGTTGGTGTCACCATTATGAGCTTGAGTCGAAACGTGATAGTATGCAGTGGAAACACCTATCGCCTCCAATGCACCAGAAATTCAAAACTCAAAACTTTCCACTGGCAAGGTTATGCTTACCTGCTTTTACGATCACCGACCGTCGACCATTACATCTTCAATTTAAAGACCCTCATGTTAACATCAATGCTGTCCGATACACTAAAACTTTGACTCGTTTGCGTACAGCCATAACGAACAAACGTCCTGCGATGCTTACGGATGGCGTGATCAGTAGGTATACTAGGATGTTACCATGCCACTTTGACCTTCGACCCTGCGAAAGAATTTACTTTCTGTTGTTCTTGGAAAAAATTAATTCCAATTCACTGTTAGCTATTTAAAGAATGTGATCAATTTTTTAAAATATTTGATCAGGTATGAACGGCTTTGATCAGGTATTAAACAGCACAGTGCTGTTCAAAATTGATCACATTCTTTAAATAGCTAACACTGAAATGGAATGTTTTCCAAGAACAACCTTCATAATAACCAGATAATTCACATATGAAATTCCTTCGCGGGGTCAAAGGTCAATGTAGCGTGGTAACACCCTAGTATACCTACTGTGGTCGTCTTTGACAATAACGTCCGTTCGCATATCGCTAACATCATCACGTCTCACGTCACAGATAGCGCGGATGAGGTGGGAGGTATTTCAGCACGCTCCTTACAGCTCGGATCTGTCTCCCTGTAACTTCCATGTCTTTAGACCATTGAAGAAGGCACTCAAGGGACAGCAATTTCAGTCGAACGCTAAAGCCCAGAAGGCAGTTTTGACATACCCGTATACAGCGTCTTGTGAAGCAGTGGGATGCCTGCCTGTGTAGTAATGGCAGTCTCAACCTTTTACGAACAGATATTATATGCTTTAGCGGGCGTTAGAAAGTAATACCAATTTTCATTAACCACTTTTTAATGACAATTTTTTTTAATCATAATATTTATAGTTTATCTAAAGAGCTAGTCTGAACTAACTAGACATAATATTCATTTAATAATTAAAGCAAAAGAAAACGTAAATAAAACAATGTTATTATTAATTTAAATAAACCTAACCACAACACATAAAATTTGTTCAATACAAGTTTATGTTTAGTGTTGTAAACAGTGCTGTTTTTCATTTTCATTTGGAATGTCTTTCTTGCATCCAAACCTAGATCGTTCCTGAGGAAAATAATATAAGATGACTATGTGAGCTATACAACAAACGCGTTACTAACGGGAATTTATTTATTATGTACAGGCGTCCAACTTTAAATTATTACAACTGTTGTTTCGTTTATTATATAATTTCTTTTAGACACTGAGGAAAGGAATGCGATTTTCTCTCTCTCATCAACTTCGTAAATGATACTTTTGGCTTTATAAAGTGCTGTACGTTTTCCCAATTTGTACCACTTACTAATACATATGTATGTATATATTCTATTCTAGATTTCGATTTTGCATTTACGAGTACTACACGATTTTTTGTTGTAAAGCTGTCATCGAACACTTACGAAATAGATATATAATTGATCATACTTTTACTTTTTCCTGTAATTTAATCTTAAATGAAACATGAAAAGCATCTGAACAAATAACAGTAATATATCCGGTAGTAATTTGATACCTATATTACCAATAACTAACGAATGGGAAGTAATTATTCTTACTTTCATCTCGGCAAGAATTACCGTTATTAATTTCAGTGAAATGTGGCATCGTTTCCAACTTTACTACGCGAGTATAATGCCGACTGCTAAGTTATTGAAAACTATTATTTTCAGAGAATTATAATTATGTTTTATACGATTCTCAAAGAAAGTGTCTTTTATTGCTATCCGATAGTATTAATTCATTATTATGATTATTATAGGCATTCATCTATGACTGAATTATTTTGATGTATGTGCGATAGCATGCATTATAATGTTAACAATATGGGATAAACTAACTGGGATATCTCAAATAGATTACAAAATGTTAGGTTAATTCACCAGCTTATTAAGAACAAAACAAGTATTTGAAAACACACTTACCCTGTAAGGGACAATAAAATCCAATCCGATCAATTCCAATTTCAACAGTTTTGAGTGAAGAGCAAGAGTTATAAAAAAGCGATATCAAAATTCAATTTTGTTATGGCAAATCTTTTAATATGAACATAATAAACATGAACAACATAAAATGCAAAACACTAATAGCAGTGCTTAGCAAGGTAATATTGAGATAAGGCTTGAATAATATACTCATATAAAAGAGATTTCTGAAAAGTTTTCAAGTAAAGATACATTTTGTAATTTAGTTTTTGACGAAATGTTGATGATGTTATTAAAAATGTTAGACAGGCAGATTTTATCATTGCGTGATCAATGTACACCTAACAAATTTCTGAATGTTTCTTTTGTGTTGATGATGAACATTTTTGAGTGTTTCCCATTTATGACTTCCCCACTTTCACAAAAAAAGATAAAATAGCTCATGTTGCAACTAGAATGAATGCATTAATTAGTTAAAATAGTTCAACTGCTGGATATTTTTGACAAAATATTTGCCAGTGCCAACGGCTGTTTCAGGTAAAGGATAAAAAAGGGGAAGATGTTGTGTTATATACATTAATAAATAATGTGGTACAGAAATTTTGCAAATTGACTCCTAGTAGTTATTTTCATTTGATTTCTCTTCAATTTTGAGTCAGTGGAACCAATGACTTAATCGGATCAATTAATTTAACTAGGTACTCGTATTTCGTTTCACTGAAAACTGAACATTCTTTGTATGTTTATATTTCCCGCTCCAAATTACGTCACAACGAGATACCAGATGGCACTACAGGGCTCTAAATCATTAGGCGTTTTCTTTAGCTTACTTAAGATTAATCATACTAAGTATTTTTGATCCTAGTATGTTCTTTTGTGTCTCCCCACCCAAAAAAACCTAATCGTGATAAGTTTTCGCCTTTCCCCTCTGAAACATAAAATATTTTGGATTCAATCCGCTTAATTCCATTTTTTTAAGAGGAGGAAATATGGCGTTTGACATATAACTAATAAACATAACCTTTAAAAATGAAGTTTTGAAGTTTATGTTGCTGAAGGATAGAGAATAATTATTAATCAGCGATCACCTAAGTTAGCATATCTTAAGTTTAGTTATGTCACGGAGGTTATGTTCAAGTTATGTTCATAGTTTGTTATGGACGGATTTGAACGTGTTATAGATGGCTCTGCATACATTTTATCCGTCGCTAACTTTTTTGTGTTCTTTTACATTGCTATTTTTAATCCTTATTTGTGCTAAGTTTTTAGTATTAACCTTACAGAGCAAAAGAAAATAGCTATTGTATGATGTAGAATAGCAACATTGAGTTGCCATTAAAAAACATCAACGTATTTTTGTAGTTATCTAATATAATTTTATAATTTGGATATTGTGAAAACAACATCTTGCGTTAATTCCATCCAATATAGAGAATTTAGATCCATCATATTTCAATATAAATAAGCTTCGTTATTAATAAGTTTGGGATATTTGTGCGTTGAAATGTAATGTACGAGTACGTACCAAATTTGCAACTGTAACGGAACTTATTGGTGTTGGCAAACTGGTTCCTTTGTCCCAAGGACGGTGTGCTGTTTGAACCACGGAATGGTGATAGTTTTCACATTAATTACATTTCAACAGGTTTAGTTTTTTAGGAAAATTATAGAAATTAATCAATAGAAAACGTTCTATGTAAAAAACTATTTCTCATTTCTCTTTAAAGGCAATTAAACTTCTGCAGTATATATTTATGCTATGAGTACTATAGGTAAAGATGATATTAATAGTTAAAAAGTTGCATTACACAAATCATCGTCTTCTGAGCGACTATAGTTGAGTTAGGCATGAAAATCGTCACAATTAAAAAAGAAAGAAGCTGCTGAATTGTCAAACTACGCAGGACTTCCCATTCTAGACAAGAGCCTGCAATACACTCCTCCGAACAATACTGTTAAATATCATTAATGAATATCGTTAACCAGGAATAAACATTCTGAAACTACAGTTACCGTACATTTCATTAACTACTACATTGTTACTTTACTCTCGTACATGACTGTACTTTTGTAATATCATTGGTGAATCGGAACACTTGAAACCTTTCTTTCATGTCATGGTACATTTGAGAGCGATCACTGTGTGAGATTGGCGTACTTTCTCTTCAACTTTATCCATCCTCGAGCGCTATTTCTTTGCTTTCGTTGATTTTTATTTACCGCGTCGTATCGAAATGTTGATGATGAGTGGTGAAAAAATTCATTCTGACTATACTACGCCGCATGTACAATACCCAAAGCCATTCCGCGTGTAATTAAAGAGTAAACGCTTTTTGTGTGTCAAGTGAAACGGTTACACGATGCCTCGTCTGGCCGATTTCTTTGCTACTTTAGATACATTTCGGCATCGTTAAACTTGAGAATCCCGATCTTCGCACCTATACGGCTTGAATTAAGTAACCGGTGTCGTTATCGTTAAAGTAACAGTAAACGAGATCCGTTGCTGTTTACACTCGAAAATTTTTTAGGTCGTAAGTGAATTATGTTGTGAGCTACGTAATAATAATAATAATCCTAATAAATGTTGAAAGGCTAATTTTCTGTCATCACTTAAAGGAATTTGAAACTATAAATTTCACGCATCAATGTATAAATAAAATCTTTGGATTAATTTCGATGTTTTTATATTTAGTAAAATTGCAAATGAATTAATTTGGAAGGAAGTTTTTAGAGGTGTAATTTTTAACTGTGTCGAACTGCAGTAGAGATTGAGCTTGTGCCGCGAGTGTTAATTCCAAATGAAAGCCGTTTCTAACAATATGTCTCGTGCGGCTATATAAGCAATACTTGATCTACACATCCACAGATATATGTGTGATATAGTGCACATTACTCACAGAGCGCATCACAAATTGTGTTGTTGGTGGATGCAGTTGCGACGGCTTTCTAACTAATATGCTTGCCTAAGCTTCCGCGACAAGTCTTGCTATGTAGATTATTGCATTTTATAATACTGAAAGTGCAAATGGACATAATTGCCATTATTGGTTTGTAGAAAATCCTCAATAGATGAAGAAGATTAACTTTCAGAGAATATGGAGAATTAATGTATCTTGCCGCATGATTAATGGGCAGATTATTCGACTAAAATTTTATGAAGGTGAGGCATATTCAGAATTTTTTTAGGACGAATACAAATACGTGCTAACATGCACACACAGTGGAGCTCCCTACTTCCTCACAATTCTATTATTTGACGTTCAATAAAATGTTTGTAAATTAAAATTATTTTTAAACATTTTTGTATATTTTACTTTGAAATCCAAATGCAAAACAATTCAATAACAAAATAATCAAATAATGTCAAACCCTATTTTAGTTTTCACAAATCGCTTTGGTTTCTACAATTCCAATTTTGGAAACATTTAAAATGCAATTTTAGCTCTGCCTAAAAGACTAAATATAACATGTAATACTTCATGCGATTTGCTGAGAATTTTTTTGTAGTTTCAAGTTATTAAATTCTTAATTCAATGTTACAATCGTATTATTAATTAAAACAGCCCAATATCGGAAATTATTATTCGTTTGTTACATCGAATACTACAAAATTTATGTTTTATACAGTTCCATCGTTATTTGATTAGAAAATGAGCAGTTTTTGGACAACAGCAGATCGTCGATAGAAAGTAATTGCCTATACTCAATGCATTAAAAGCAATAAAAATACTATTTAATACTTAAAGAACGAACGAAACGAATCTTTTGACTATGCCTTGAAAACTTGCCGCAGAATTAAAATTACAAAAGCTGCAGTTAGAGCAAGATACGGTTTACTGCGACCACAATCACTTAAGCAGGCAATATTTTGCAAGATTTAACATATCAAAAACCATAGACATCTTAACTAGGACTTATTTGTGGTTTGAATAGTACACCTAGAGCCGATTTAGTGTTTTTATCGTTTTCAAAACAACGGCTATCGAAACTATTATTTTTGATATTTAGCAAATTAATTGAAGACATAAAACAGGTGTAGAACTGCGCCAAATTGAGAATGGGCCGCCTCGACATTTTTACCACACCCCACTGTTCTCCTTTCCCTAAAGCACTTATTCACTTTAAGGGAAGGGGAGAAGTGGAGTGTGGGGAAAGTATCGAGACGGCTTGCTGTCGATTCGGCGCAGCTCTACCCCAGGATTGATTGTAGGTATAAACGACAATGAAAAAAATATACTATTAATCTTTTGTATTAATGATTTACAGCTGACCATTCAACAATGTATACTATTGTCAGTTTTATTAAATGCATTTTGAATAAAAGGTTTTGCTAGCTCCATAAGCATTCATACACGAAAAAAAATGAAAATTGCAGCAAGTATTGTTTCTAACTGGAAATGAGCAGCATCTTTCTCAGACTTTCATTCGATTCAAACTAATAAACTCGGAAAACCACTGTGTACCTAGCCATTCTCATTCTCTTCTTATTTTCTTACTTCTCTTTTTGCAATCGTTGGCTCCTCCATAAGAAATTGTTGAAGCTCCAATCAACTTTAGCCCTAAGCTTAAAATCTTTTAGTAATCCTATTTTCTTTGGCAAAAAAGTGTATGAATAAAAAAGTAGACGGTTCTTAGTTTATGAAAAAAATTACTAACATTAAAAACAAATACGTTCACGCTTGTGATAGCTTCAATAATATCCTCTTCAGGAAGACATGATAAAATTTATCTTTCAAACTACCGTTAACAGAGATAGATGGAAAATTTTTAAATTAATAAAGTTAGGAAGTATTTTTTCATGTTTCCAATTATATTTCTGTTAAAATGTTTTCTAATGATACATTTCACAAAATCATACAAAAATTACTAGTAGAAGGTTTATTTAATAGAAAACTATAAAATACGTATTTCATACAAAAGTTTTATCTCATCGACCATATGGAGCGGTGGTACTAGAGAAGCATGTCAATGTGTTCTTCAGTGGCAAATATTTCTACATCGCACGGTCTTTCTTACAGTACAGAGTGGTCCTAAATAAGTGCTAAAAAATGCACTGGGCTATACCTTGAATTATTCTAAGAAAAACAGTTACATAAACATACATATGTCCGGAATTGGAATTGGACATGTTGTCTGGTCCCGAGTGGTAACGAATGAAAGAAAATATTTTTCAATTTTAATAAACAATTAGAAGAAACGATAGTGAGTGACTACTTATCATCCTCCCTATCTAACGTATTCATGAGTCATTTTAAGGTTTGACTGCAATATTTCGATGACATTTTCACTATTTTTGATACCAAAAATGTAATAACTAATTGGTTTGGAAATATAGTTTGATAGATTAGTTATAAAAAAATAATATTATTTTCATAATTTTACGTGTATGGAAAGGAAACCAGTGCATTTCATTACATTCTTTCGGATGATCATATTCAGCATAAGATGGCAGGTCTTAACGTTCAAATTTCTTCTTCCCCCGTCCCTTGAACGGTTAGAGATATGAGAACAGGCTCAAATTTAGTGAAGATGCTACGATACTGCGTAAAGATCTAGAACCTTTGACGAAATAATTTTTGAATATTTTCAGATTTATTAATTGATTAATGTGATTCCACTAAAATACAGTGGAGATCTCTAAGCGTCAGTATACTGTATAATTAATTAATAATGTAATGAATGTATCTCGTTTAAATAAGATTGCAAGTCCCAGTTTCATCCCAGCAATATCAAATTACTTGATTCGACTGGAATATGATGCAAATTTAGTTGCTAATAACTTCAATGATGATTTTTCATCTGTTGCTACTTCGCTGCGAAAAAAATGTCAAGTTCACTAAAGACTTAAACTTAACTGTTGCATTAGCATTATGAACCAATCAATATGTATGTATTCAGTTACTTAATGAGAAATTAAATCTTTCATTGAACAACTCAATAGGAATGGGTATAGACGAAATTCTTGTCAAATGTCTTCTGTGGTCGCCGATTATGGTTGTAATTTTGCGGAATAACAACATTATTAAATCTGATAAACTTTCTGATTCATTTATAACTGCTGGAAAGTGTATTGTTGTGCAATAAAGATGATATGTGTAAAACTAATAATTATAGACCGATTTCCATTCTTTGGAATACTAATTTAAATCGCGTGTACTCGATTAAATAAATTTATTACCTCTACAACGGTAGGTCTACATCTTTAGCTTTAATGAACGTAACGGAAAAAAATCCTGAGAAAACTCAACAAGCTACTTGCATTAACTGTTATCTATCTAGAGCTTTTCATTTAATGCATAGTGACCTTTTACTAAGTAAATTATGCCAGTATAATATCAGGGATACGTCATTGGATCTGTTCGAATTTTATATATGTATATAAAGGTACAAACATAAGGACAAATTCCCTTATTTCAAGAAAAAAATTTGATTCATTTAAGATTTATATTTCGGATTTTTTAAAGTTAAATTACCGTAATTAAATCTTACACATTAATTAATAAATATCTGTTTGAAGTAGCAGGCTTTATTCGATATAGATTAATAATTTTTATGAAAAATCGACTCATTTATATTGTATTTATAATAATAATAATAATAATAGATTTATTGATTCAAAATAAAGGCTACAGAAACAGTCACCATAATATATATATACAAAAGAACCAATTAGCCAACTGTCAGCATTTGCTGTTCTTCCAAGTTGACTATAGGAGTAATACTAAACTAGACTAATACTAAATTATTACTAAAAACTATATTACAATTAAAAGGAAGGGGCGAAGAACGAAGAAGAGTAGAAGTTGAAGAGCGAGGAAGAAATAGAGTAAGAGCAAGATAGGGGAAAGAAGAATAACTACTTTTATAGAAACTGTAGAAATAACCCGTTACACATGACAATTATATGTACTACACATATGTACGTGCGCGTGCGATCTATCTCAAAATATCAGTAGCTTGCTCTTCAAGCAGCATACTTCTAATAGCCCTTCTGAAACCTGGCTTTGTAAGAGTCTTTAGGCTAGAAGGAATTGAATTATAGTACGACGCTAGGTTGTATGAAAAAGAGCGCTTGTAAAAAGCAGTTTTATGGCGGGGAATGTTTATGATATCCTTGCGTCTAATGTTCACATTGTGAACGTCCGTTCTAAACCTAATTTTAGCGGCAAGATAAGGTGGAGTACCAGAATGTATGAGTGACCGACAAAAGCTAATAAAATGGAAAAATCTGCGCCTCTGCATGTTAAGCCAAGAAGCCTCACACAATTTGTGGGAGATGTGGTGCCCACGAGGAACTCCATAAATAAACCTTAAACACATATTCTGAATCACTTGAATACGTTTGACATCAACAGTCAGAAGGCATGGACCATATATAATATCGCAAAAGTTAAAGTGCGATAAAACAAGCGAGTCGCAGAGTAATGTTTTTGCATTGGTACCAAGAATATGACGATTGGGAAATAGAGTTTTAAGGTGATAGAATGCTGTACGAATGGAATAATTAACATGTTCCCTGAAGCGCAAATCTATATCTATAAATAAGCCCAGATTACGTACGCACTTTTTATATTCCAATGAAGAATTGGAAAGAACAATATTAATATTTGGCAAAGCAGTGGTACGAGACTTTTCCCTGCCAAAGTTGCATAAAGTAAGATTTATTAGCATTGAGTTGTAAGCAATGCTTATTGGAAATATCAGCAAGCTGCTCCAAATCGTTGTTAACTACAGAAACAGAATCTGCCAAATCATCAATGCAAAAAGAAGAATATAACTGTATGTCATCGGCATACATATGAAAATCACAACTGAGCCGTGATAACAAACAAAGCTGAGATGTGTAGATGGAAAATAGTAAGGGACCCAGTATTGAACCCTGAGGCACTCCAGAACTCAAAAATGTCAATTCAGACTTGAAACTACCCAACACAAGACGTTGAGATCTACGACTGAGATAGTTTTTGAAAAAATTTTGTGCAGTGTGGTCCAAACCAGCGTATTTCAGAATAGACAAAAGCATATCATGATTTATTGTATCAAAGGCCTTGGAGAAAAAAGGATTAGAATCAAAAGTTTATTATCATCAATTGATGTAATTATATCATCAGAGATATGAGCTAAAGCGGTAGAACAGCTATAACCAGGACGGAAACCAGATTGAGTAGCAGGTAGAAAATTACACTTATTTAGATAAGTTCTTAATTGAACGTCAACTACTCTCTCCAAGACCTTTGACAGCGTGGGCAGGATACTAATGGGTCTAAGGTCCTTAAGGTCTTTCGGCGAACTAATCTTAGGCAATGCAGTAACATTAGCAACTTTCCATGCCTCTGGAAACACACCATTCAACAAACACGTATTAATAATATCTGTAAGAAACGGAATCAAATAAGGGCAACAAAGATAGAACATCTTAAAGCTAATACTGTCCGAACCAGGAGTACTAGGGGTCATATTTGATAAAATTTCAAGAATGAAGTCATCATCTACAGTTCGAAAAGAAAACCTCAAGTTAGGGACTTTAAAGTTACTATTATAGAAAGATAACACTTCAGGATCAGGTTGAAATTGAGGAATGTTGGAGAAATACTTATTAATTTGATCAACGTTCTGAAGAGAAGCAGGAATATTTGTAGTTGATTTGGAATGAATATTAAGATCACTCAATTCCTTCCAAAAACCTTTCGGGTTCGAATGAGTGACTTTATAATTTAAATATGCTTTCTTTTCAGATCTAATAGCAGTTGTTGTTAGAGTACGAAGACTTTCGTAATAATCCCAGTGTGCAGGCATATTAGACTTTTTAAACTTCAATAAGGCTTTGTCACGTAAGGTCATCATTAGTCTACTGTTATCAGTTAGCCATGGAGTATTTGGTTTAGAAAATGTTGAAGTTTTCCATGGTGCATGTAAATCGAAGAGCAAACGTAAGTTATTATTTAAAAACTCCACCTTATCGTTAATATCTCGTAAGTCAAAAATAGTATGCCAAGATATAGAATAAAGATCAGCTAGGAACGCGTTATTGTCAAAATCTCTGAATGAACGATAAGTAAATGATTTAGGCGGAGGAGGAGTTCCAAATTCATCCAGAGTACAATACACAAGACAGTGATCAGAAAGATTATGAGTATCAATAACACCACTTGGACAGTATTTATGGAACAAACTGTACATTATCCATTCACTTAATAATCAGTGATCTTTTCCCACAAGATGCAGTATAATTAATATCCAACCGCTATTGGTCAAAAAAATTTAAATTAATTACTTATGCAAATTACCAGACATGATTTAATTTATATCGGATCGTAACTTATTATTATCATTTATAAATTGGGTACGCTATGAGAGCTAATATAGCATTAACACATGCATATGTCGGCGAGAAACACGTATAAACACCATAAATTTCTATCTCTTAAATCTCTTATTATATCTTTTATGTTTCTTCGTTCGTAGGTATATATCACGTTCGAATAAAATTTAAACCGAATATATTTAATTTTATGTTTAAATTAAAATAATCAAAGATAAGTATTATGATATAATCCTGAAAATTTTTTTTTTTTGTATCTGCAATAAATTATTTTGACATTTATTTGTCAGTTTTAATACATAAAATGAGGTAATTAGTAACAACGTGCAAGCTGTTCGGGGGTTAAAGGTTATCGAGTGATATTCGCCGAAAGGAGGCTTCTATACAACGTTTCCCTTCAATGCAGACCAATAAGGTAAGACCGTTAACTGTGAAATTCGAAACGAGACAGTAAACGTTCATACATACATAAGACTCTAATTAAATGACAATTCAAGAACCTCAACGCTTTGTACCAGCTACAAGAACTTCCATTTAACAATCGATACAATCGTTATTGAATATTCATTGAACACATTTATTTAGAGTACTAATATACCGACGCGATTACAATGATAATACAATTGACGTTATGAGAAAAAAAAACATACTGTTAATCGTTTGTTTGAGCTTTACAGTTTGATTGGATCGTTATAGGTTATGTATGCGTACCTTAAAAAAATATCATCCTAAGAATAACATAACTGTACAGTTATATTTGGATACATATTGTGATCGACGACAATAACGTATGATATTTTCATGTCTTCATCTATAGAGCTAGTCGTTTTCATGGTTATTCCCGCTTCATTATAATGGTGACGATTACAAAGCTTATTCGAATATGGTAGGTATGTATGTACTTCTAGTTGGAATAACTTGGTTAAGCGACAAACGCCAATAATGACTATTATGTCATTATAGAGTCGATGTTAATAAATAATATTAAATAAAATATAATAACAAAGATAAATATGTAGAAGACCTGTACAGTAATTTTATTAAATTGCATAAAAAATAAATAATGTATACAATCCTTAAATTTTAACGCGAAGAAAAAGGATTGGACCTATTTATTAATGAATACATGAGGAAAAAATGTGTTGAATTCCCTTTTCTAATTCGTGGGAATTTCTAGTTTATAATGATGTCGATGTAAGGACATAAATATTAAAATGGATGAAAGGTATGTTTAAAATTTTGTGTACGTAAAGATGTAATTTAAATAGTCATGTCGCATTTTCTTCTACATGATAAATTATATACCAAGGAACAAAATGTCGTTTTATTGAAGGGAAGTTGTGTGGTTCAAAATACGTCAGCATAAAAGTGAATGTAAAGTACAAGTTGAAAAAATAACACAAGGTAAAATACACCTAGTACGAAAATTAAATAAACATCAACTGAAAAATCGTCAGTACTCAATTTATTGGAAAATCTATACTCTGTGGCGAAGGAACACCTCTATGATATTCAGCTGTCTTGTATTAGTAATCTGGTCTTAAAAAATGTTTATTTCTTATGTCAGATACCAAAAAGTAATAATATTCAGGCATTTAAAAACCTTAGGCCAATAAGTGTATTGCCTACCCTATCAAAGATCTTGGAGAGAGTAATGGAAACTCAAATCAAAGTCTATATGCACTACGCAACAAATTACTGCCAGATGTCTAGTCTGGGTTTCGGACGGGTCATAGCTGTACTGCGGCATTACTATGTGTAATTGATGACATACTACGGGCTTCAGATCAAGGTTTGATGACTGTTCTTGTACTCCTGGACTATTCCAAAGCATTTGACACAGTGACTCATGAAGGTCTGGTGGGTGTATTAGGCGGCAAGGGATTCGGTTACGATTCCCTTCACTTAATTCGAAGCTTTTTAACATACGGGTTACAGTCTGTGAAGTATAATAACAGAACTTCCCGCCCTTTAGGTCTGTCACAAGGTGTGCCGCAAGGGTCAATATTCAGTCCTATTTTATTTTCATTATACACATCCCCGCTCCTTCAGTGTCTTCAGTATATGAAAGCACATCTATACGCATATGATGTTCAACTATACTACTCCTTTAGAGTGTCTAATTGGGTTGAGGCCAATAGGAAAATAAACGAAGATCTACTTAACATTTATTCTACATCGTATTCGTTCACACTAAAAATTAATCCCTCTAAGTCACAAGTTCTAGTTTTTGGTAATAAAGATTTCGCCAAGACGTTGAGTCCCCGTTGTGGCTTCAGCTAAAGTCTTGGGCTTAAAACTAGATAATACTTTTCGTTTTCGCGATCAAATCTCTGGCTGCGTTAAAAATTCATATTATAACCTAAGGAAAATGTATCCCCTCCGATCAGTGTTGAACAAAACCGTAAAAAGGACACTGTGTGAGGCCCGTGTACTGTCGAACTGCACATACTGCTCAGAAATATACCATGCTTGTTTGGATGTAGTCACAGATAATCGTATTCAAAAAGTGCAAAATGCTTGTTTGAGGTTCATATACGGTATCAGAAGGTATGAGCATGTATCGCATAAATTGATAGTGAACTGAACTGAAAAATAGAAGGGAGTTGCGAATTTAAACATTCTATCATAAAATTATTTTAAACGCATACCCACCTTATCTACACCATAAAATACGCTTTAGAACGGATGTTCATAATTTGGCTACCCGTTTTCGTGGTCTTATCTCGCCACCCCCTCATAAGCTTGCTCTATTTGAAAGATCGTTTTCATACAATATTTTTAAGAAGTACAATCAACTATCAGACGATCAGAAGGGATGTACTCTAATAAAGTTCAAGTCGATTCTCAGAGACGCACGCTTTGTTAATGTGTGTGGGTTTTGTTGGTGTGTGCCATTCTTTATAACTTGCGTTCTCAGTTTGTAGATGATTGTTTCGATTTTGTATCACTGATGTTCTTAGTTTAATTTAAATTTGTTTTTATGCGGATTTATTTATATACACTTTTCGTTAAGTAAGTAATGCACAGCCAGAATGTAGGGTTAGTTAAATATGTAGGCAACATTGATAACGCTTTGTGTTTTTTTTTGTTTTTTATTCTTACACTGGGTTGGGTGTACTCGAGGTAGTAAAAACCTATCTTTGTTCTTTTCTACAGACGATACGATCGGTTGCACAATCCGTTGTAACATACAACCGTAGTTGACTCGACGCTTTAAAGCGGCCTACACGTGTGGAGGAAAACGAGCGACTGACTTGTCTTTATTTTTTATTTTCAACTTGTAGTACGACAAGTCGTACAACCGATCGTTTCGTCTGCAGGCCGCTTAAGATATATAAAGAAGGCAAAATTTATATTTGATAATATAGCACATTTTTAAAGAATAAACATTCGCTGAGATTTACTATTATTGTAATGTTCCACTGCAAAACAGCACCATGGCAATAAACGGCTATATTGTCTTCAAAAAGAGAAAAATGGTAAGAAAACGTAAAGAAAATAGGAAAGTACAAGACACTACAACAACACGATACGCACATATAACGACAGCTAATAAATAAGAGTTAACTGGTGTTGACACTATGGTTTCGAAATTGTACATGTACAGTTTGTGTACTAAGTAATGCTCTTCAAAGGCGTGTACATTCAGGATGGACAATTTACGGAAGTAATATATCTTAATTTTTAAAAATCTTAGAATTTTTTTGCTGCCAACCCAGGATAATTCAAAATGATCATATCCTATTGTCAATACTAGTCGCAATGTGACAATACCTAGAATCTTGCTGTTTGCTCGATTTAGTATCACTTAATCTGTAAGTGATACTCACTTCTCTTTTACTGTCTGCAGCCTATTTGAAAATTAACGCCGAAAAAAATTCAACGTGACGCCACGAGTACATCTACGCAAAAAAGAATCCGATGGTTAACGTAGTCAAAAGCGGGCAAAAAAAAACAACAAAAAAGCCCGAATAGAAACAAACTCTCTACTTTTTGAATGACTTTATGGTGTATTCGTACAACGCTGTCTCTACACTCCTATTTATTATATAGTCATATTGACATGATGACCTATAGTTAGAGTAAGAATTAGAATCCCCTTTTTATATGACAGTGGAACTACGGTCATTTTAAGTTTGCTTGAAAGAAACCCCATTTATAGAACATAAACTAATAATATAATAAACACAAACAATTATCATTATTCTCTGAATTTAAAAAGATGATTGTCATAATAAGTGGGGTATTGAAAATAACGAATATTCTATGGAAAAGGTACAGCATCTTTCGCAACACTGATCGATCCGGATTTCAATCGTCTGAGAAAATGTCATCGTCGCTCCAGTGAATTGAAATCCGGCTTCTATCGTCTCACCACAACGATAGTCAGCCGCCTAACCACTGCGGCTATTGAGCTTGCCACCCCCCGGTCATCCCTCCCCCCTCCTCTATGATACAATATATACCAACTAAACTCAATTTTCCGCAAGGTCATATGGAATGATATAATAAACAAAAAAGTCATATTATCTGACGAAATCCTGACGATTACAAATATTTTTGGCACAAATTTTGATGATGATAAGTTTACAATTTGGGCGGCTTTCACTCACAATAATAAATGTTATTATATCTTCTATTACTACACAATTTATCCGAAACTTATGGCAAAAAAATGTCGTTGCAAAACTGAATATTTTAAGAAGATAACGCTGTTTACCATGCTTTCAGATAAACAAAAAAAAAATAATGACAATAAAAATGAATATCACGGTATTACAAGGGGGAGTTGAACTAAACCACATTGAAAATTTTCGGCAAATATTAGAAACAAAGGCATATCCCAACAGTAAACAAGTTTAAGAAGTATCCATTTTTTATTTATCTTGCATTAATGGAATTCTTCTCTTTAATTCACTTGAAGATGATCCATAATTTAAAAATACACAATTTAACAGGTATGGTTTACCTGCATTATGTTATTTGATTGTGAAGATGAGAGTTATTGATTTTAAACGTTTCTGCTGATATTCAGGTACTTGGTATAGAGTTCTTTCAATCATTGGATCTGTTGAGACATTTTTTTTTGGTAGCCGATGGCCTAATTTCCGGATAAGATTTTTCAATATATTATTTTGTATTGCACGCTACTTTTATTTTGGGTGCTCATGGTATAATTGTTTGAATCACCCTGCAAGCGAGTGCAATGCAAACCACCTGGTTTTGATTTCTGCTGTATTGACTTGAGTTAGAGTACATCCAACTTTGTTCACTAGAGGGGATGGTAACTAGAACTAGCTCATTGTCGCAGTTGTTATACAATGAAGGTTAAGAATAGCGAACTGCGATGAAATTAGGCCTTTGCAATCGGAGAAGCACTGACGAGGCCTAAGAAGTCGAAACCACATGATTTGTTTCTAATGCTTAGTCTATTTTCATTGCACTCGCTTGCAAGACGATTCCAACAATTATACCGTGAGCGTCTATTACAGGTTCTTTTTTGGTTTTTTACGATATAATAGTTTATAAAAAAGATTAACTCGTAATGTGTCGATGTATTATAAAATATTTAGAATGTGGAATTTGCAAACATACAGAACGTTACTAGTCGAAATTTGAAATTTTTCGTCATCAATTTGTAACTTTGTATGAAATAAGGAAACGCATGTTGTTTCAAAATAAAATATCCATACGATTCATTTAGCTTGCAGAAGAACATTTTTCTAAATTAAAAACAAATAAAAAAAAATCTCGAAGCCGTAAATTTGTGGCTGGTGAAAATTTTACATTTACAACGGTAAAGACCTATATATAGTTTCTTGTATTTGAACTTCTATGTGATGAATGAGATATACAGACGCAAATTGCAAACATCTTTATTTAAATAGTGTCTTAGATTGAAATATCAATTTCAATATTCCATTACCTAGTTTTGAACATACGAAGTATACTTTTACCTGTTGGAATTAATCTCATGATTAAATGTTATTTTTTACAAATCAAGTACGTCCATTTAAATTGAAAATGCTAATAGGTATAGACACGTTGCTAGTATATTATTCACTTACTTCTTAGATACATCATAATTTATCATGTTTGTGACATACATTAAAAATTAATTTGTTATGTTTCTCTTTCATAATAAATGAAGTTACAGATAAATTATTTTTTTAAATAATTAAATAATAAAAATAAGTTTTATTATTTATATTAATTAACGACTGTCACATGTTTAGGAAGTGTTGATCGTGTCTTAAATCTTTTCCTGTTCTCATAAACGCTTAAAGACAGTTATAGCGAAGTACTATATCAATTAAAGCGGTAATTTTGTGATTGAATTATGAAAATCAGTTAATATTGTTATGTATATATGATTGGTACTGTAGCATATTGCAAATACAAAACCCGAAGTTTATAGCGAAACAACAGTAATGAATATTATTAATAATTTTGACGATTCGATTCGATTTATTTAATGAAACAAATCATATGATTCAATCTGTTTTAATTCCGTTACATTTTGGTAATTTTTGTATCTTTAAAAGCTAGTAGCTATGTATGAAAAATACAAAAGTTTCCGAAACGTAATTAAAACAGATCATATGATTTGTTTCATTAAATAAATCGAATAAACCGTAAACCTAAAATAAAATTCAAGACAGAGAAATATAACGGTTATAATATAAAAAAAAATAATAATTTTGACGGTACTTATCCGGCATTTACTTTTAGACTCTATATAAATTTCTGTCTACAGGAAGATGCTTTCTACAAATTATTTATTTTATATCTACTATAACGGTGCACTATGCTAATTTTGAAAAATTTGTACACATACATACACACGTACAGTTATTGTTCCAGCTACTATCAACAGCTAGTGTTTTATAGCTTTATTAAAAGAGTATAATGAGTGACAATACAATGGAAGATGACATCATTCTTTAATAAGTATCATTAATAATTTATTAACAATGAAAGCGTCCTCAATTCTCAGTCGCATGTAAGATTATTCTTTGAATCCTAGAAAATATATTTCGTTCAATTCTTATGAAAAATATGCCCAAAACTAAACCGGCAATACGACCTATAGAATGTATAGAATAGTATTATTTGTTTACTTATCTATTTTTTATTTTGGTAAGAGCGCGCAGCCAATAACACTGCTGTGTAATTTACTGTACAGTAAAGATTATTGAATGATTTGATAATACTATGACCGTGGTTTCATGGGAATTGCGAGATCTAAAATATAACGCAGTGGTGTGCTTACTTTGTGACAAAACTTTATTGAGTACACAATTTTGCTGAAGTTTAAACGATGGACCAGCTATAATTATTGAAAATAGAAAGATTGATACAAGTTTTGAGAATTTTTATTTTAAATATGTTCAAAGTAATTGCCACTTACAATAATGCAGTTAACCATTCTCTCCTTCCATAATTTAATAGCGTTCAGCCAGCTCAGAAATTAGCCAGAAGTCACACATCGCCAAATCCGGTGAGTAAGGTGGATATTCTATAATTTTGATTTTGTTTTCATTTTGTGATGCATGTGATGATTAGATAGTGTGATAAGCTTCGCCTGCTATTAAAACTGCGTGGCCAATGGGAAAGTGACGGCAAATTCTCTCCATTTCGGCAATGGTAAATTTTTTGGAAATTTCGATGTAAGATTTTTTAAAAAATACAAAAGTAAGTATGATAAAAGGAAATGACACTAGCAATTGTTGCCAAGTTACTGACATATTTTTAGTTTAGAAAAAGTACTACTGAAGAAACCTAAAAGTTAAGATTGACATCACAGCTGAACTTTTTTTTTGTACTAGTTTCTCTTACAATTTTAAAACTTCAAATATATGATCACCTCAACAACATCATAATAGTTGTTACAGTAATTTTCTTGTATCACGTAACATATCTTTTAATGCACATGCGAATGAATGCACATAGGATTGGGTCGTAAAAATCTTGTTCTGTATTATATGGTATTGGAAGTCTACAAAACATTGTTAGTATGTGTCTATTCTTTTAAAGTTCTTTATTAATCATATATCGAATCGCTATTGTGTCATGGTATTAAATGTATGATAAATGAAGCAACTACAGCGTCATGTAGGTATCCCTTTCAATAACTTCGTAGACTAACATTAACGTCGATATACAGGGTGTTAGTAAATAAGTGCGACAAACTTCAGGGGGTGATTCGGCATGCAAAAATAATGACAGTTTGCTATATAAACGTCCGTCCGCAAATGCTCAGTTTCCGAGTTATTTATTTTCAATAAAAGAAAAATTAATTACTTATTAACAATAATTTTATAGCTAACTAAAAGCTTAATAATGCTGAGTTGCTATTTTGACACTTCGTTAAAATATTTGTATTTAACAATGCATTGATATTGAATGTCGACAGTAGCCTACTAGAAAATGTATTAAAGAAATGAAAAATACACGTTAAGATGTTTTATTTTGTTGCATAAAAACGGCGCCTCACACGAAAAAAAGGCAAGAGAGGTTTTTTATTACAAATTGAATGGCAAATTCAAAAATGATATTTAATTTGAAATATCTCAGTGGCGTACCATTTTTTTTCTTTAAAAAATTAAGATCATTACCCGTATGCACGCCAGTGATGAATATAAAATTCTTGGTTGGATGTCAAGAAATGCGCAATAACCATCTCTTAAAACCCACCAAATTTCATTTGCCTATCTCGACCGGTTTCAGAGCAATAAATAAATCGTTAGTTTTTAAGAAAAACTTTAACGCCCTATAACTCTGAAACTAAGCATTTGCGGACGGACGTTTGTATAGCAAACTGTCATTATTTTTGCATGCAGAATCACCCCCTGAAGTTTGTCGCACTTATTTACTAACACCCTGTACATGTATGAAATCTTAATTCTTTTCAAAGAAAATGAACATGAATACATGAGAAACGGAGATGTCTAAACTGCCAATTTTAATGTACTACATGGACGTACAAGTCTGTAGGAATTAAATCCCCATATTTAGAGTTCTAGTAATATATAATAGGCCCCCATCCAGACTAAAGCACATTTTATTTTGTATCTTTTAACTGTTACGTCTTTTAAACTTGGGATATGTATTAGGTCTGACAATGGCATTGTTCTTTTTGATCTACAACAAAGAAGTAGCGATTTTTTTCTGCTTTTACTTTTTATTTTGAATTGTTACATCTGAGTTATTCCTTAATCAATTAAAATGAATTGAAAAGTGTTAGTCCCAAATTTTCTAATTCCTTTATACTACAAAATTTTGCCTGATTCAATCCAAAATAAACTTGCCCTTGGGATGATGATGTTAGATACATGTATCAATAAATAATTTTGATGATGGTACTGATGCTGCTTGTTCAAATTGTGCCATAACCAAATAAGTCATCTGATTCGATGTTTATTTAAGTTGATTGCCACTAATTTTGGAATTTGTTTTTTCTTAAGTTACACTAGTTTTTCAATTAAGTTAATCGTCAATGAATAACTTCCATAGATATTACTGTGGAGTTAAGGAAAAACAATCTATAAGAAAGAATTGTTAAGACAATGTCATTATCTTTACGACGATTTAACACTAAAAACAATGTAGTTAAAAATGACGGAAAAGGTGTAGTATGATTATAAAAGACTACATTAATGGCTTCTTAGAGCACAGATTTCGCGTAGAACTATATGTCGATGTTAACCAACCCCAAGAAGTTTTCTAGTTAACAGAAAAAGTTCCCACAAAGCCATATAAAATTGATAAATTGCAAAATTAACCGAATATGTAGAAGTGCTTTCGAGTTTAGCAGTCATCGAATCATCTTGCAACTTGATATATTGTTCATGCGACGGCCGAGTTTTTGCATTATAATCTGAGTTAATACAGCACGATGTTCGTTTTTAGGAGAAAAGGTTCATCACTTTTAAGGCTTCTTATTATTATTAAACATTATAGAAATATTGGTTCAGTAAGATGCACTCTTTCTGCGTTCAAGAATTCAGATCTAGCCTACAAAATTGTAATTTTTAAATCATGTAATATCACTGTAAGTAGTTATTGGTAATCGTATAACCTTGACAATATTTTAAAAATCTAGCAACTGGCAATTTGTATAAACTACGATTTTGGTATCACCTTTAACCACATTCTACAATAGTATAAAAATGGCAGTAAGTACTACATACGTTAGCTACTTTAGCTATTGCCATGCTTCAGTACCAATACTTTTGCAAATTTATATTTATAACAGCAAGAACTGCCAGTAAAAACTTGTACAATTTAAAAGAAAGAAAATGATTAATTTGGCAAATCAATTAACGGAAGCTATTATTGCTCATATGGATTATGTGGGGGAACATTATTTTAAAATTTATGTTGCCACAACGGCCTATACTACCATAATATTTCATAAAATATTCATCTAATGGCTTATATATTCCAACATTCTTTTAGCCATCTCGTTCGAATTTCTCTTTTTTTTTCTTGGTCTTTTTTTAAGAGGACAGATTCAATGATGTTCTTACATATTATTATAGCCTTGAATACAAATAACTTCATCAATATTTAATTAATGTGCACAAAAATAGTTTCTAATTGAGTCACCTTATCGACAAAACGTCTAAAGCGAATTTAATATTATAACTAGAAACGAATACTACGCATTCCAGCATATTAACAAGATAATTTCATGGGTCGCTGTGAGCTGTCAAGAAAATTGTAATTCGTCTTAATTTCATTTTCTAAATATCGTTAGCGCGATTATAACGGAAATGAACTGGTTTCGTTTAGTTGCGCGAATAAAGAGATCATTACGTAGGTGTATATGCATATTTTTTTCTCGATTTTGCCTAAACGGGTCTCTCTTCCTATATAAGATTGGTTGGTTATCTCGCTGTACATAAGAAACGAATCGAGATGTCATAAAACTTGAAAATAAGTAAGTAAATTGGGTACAAACAACCTGGGTACGAATTGTGTTACCTTACGATAACGAACCAATTCGGCTTTATAAAATCTGTTTTATACATAGTTTTAAAATTCGTATATGTTTATAATATTATAAATTACATTTTCCACTTTTTCAATATCTTCATACAGATGAAATGAAATTGACAACAACTGATATGATTTTTATAAAGCAACATTTTCGTGAGAGGAATAATAATAAAATTAAAAATATGTACCATACGTACTGAATCAGACTACTGCTGTTACACAACATAATTTCGTATAGTACTAAAAAATTCTGTTGATCTAAATGCTTTTAGGGAATGAAAAAAAAATCGCTAAAGAAACAAAAATGATTTCCTTGTACTCTCAGAATTTTTTTAATGTAAATATGTCATACCTGCATATTGACAGTTACCAAAACTTATGTTGAATATAATACTTATTTAGTTTTTGAAACAGAACAAACATTTGCCACTAAATGGCTGCAGATTTCATCACCATTTTGAATTCTCTTAAAGATAGAGTTAGTTACAAAGTGCAGTCAGGATATTTAAATTATTTCTACGACATATTGTGACAAAATATATAGTTGCGCTTTTTCTTCAATCTGAGGATGTTTGTAAACTATTCGACAATTAAAAAAATCTACACGGTCGCAATTAGCAACTGCAAAAAGAAGAAACGAAGTATTAATGCAATGCCGAATCTATATCCAGTGCAAAAATCATACTACATTATTGGCAAGACAAAGATTTTGTAATTGGATAAAAATAATAATCATCAGAAAAAATAAATCGGAAATTGAGGGTAAGAGAGGGTAAATGTGTCAAAGTTGACCTAAAGTGTCGTCAATGATCAATAAAATCATATAGGTCGATAAAAATTTATATCTAGAGGTGGCAAGTATTCTGAATCAGAATCAAATTAGTGTATCTATAGTTTTAGAAACAATCTCTGGAAAGATGTTACGTCATGTGTGTGTAAAACCGCTTACATACTTGTACGATCTCTGAGGTGAAAGTAGATACTTTCTATAATAATTGTAATAAATCGAGTTGCATAAACGGAAGTTGCTTTCCAGTTTGGCCGAAAGAAGAAACTACCTTTATATGTTTACCCGCAAATTCTATCCATCTGATCTTATCTTTATGCACTTCCCCCTTGTAGACCACTTGAGCTGTCATGACGAAGAAAGCGAAACCAAAATAAAAGATTGTAGCAGATCTTTTAATATGTTTAAATTTGATGGACAAAATCTTGAAATATGATATCAAGTTTGTTTCCATAAAGTATGTATATATCCTTTTAATGAGCAAAGGGTGTTATTATAAGAAATACAAATGGATGATTATCTATATATTACGTCCAGTGATGAGTAAGAGATTGCGTTGAATAGCTTAGATTTTACTGTAAAGGAAAGGCACTGAAGAGCTTAAATCAGAATGGACTGTGTTGCGGTTTCATCATTACAAGAGAATAAAGAAATATATTAAGTCTAATAACCAAGAGGACCTTTCTTAAAACATTTTTCCACAAAAATATTAGGCAAGGGTTTTGCAAAATTCTGAATTGGCTACTACAATCCCAGTACATGCAACATGCGAATGTTGTAAAAGGTACAACATTCATAAACTGAATTTCGTCGGTACCAACATTCTCTAATTAGAAAGGCTTATAAGTATATTAAACACCATGCTTGATTGACTGCTCTCGCTGAAGAAGTACATTTGAAAGTTGCACAAAACTCATGTGTTATGAATTAGCGGATCAAAATGGAATTCCTCACAATTTTAATAAAGAGAAAGAATGGCTAATTTAAGAAAAGACATGCAGCTTTATCTCTCAGACAGCCAGAGAAAAGGAAGAGTTACTGGAATTAATAAGAAAAACATCAACGATATTTTTGATCCTTTAATATGAAATTGATAGTCTCTCGAATGGGAAGCATGGCGTCAATACCACAATTTGCCTGTAGGGCTAATTACTAAGCATGTCATACTTATTTATATCACATACATAACTGGAAATATTTCGAGCGTTATCGAGTTTGCGATCGGCCAGTTTGTCTTACATATGATAGCAACCTAGAACTGCAAATTAGTATCCAGTCGTGTGGTACACACATTAAATGAATAGGTAATGAATTAAATGTAGGAGCATCTCCTGGACTATAACAATTTCCAATACAATTTACATAAATAGTAAATCTTTTCCAACATGGTTAAACCTCTTTATACCTACTGTGAAACCTAGAATTGACAAAAGAGTTTTGTTGCTTTTAGATGGTTATGCTCTGGATTTGAAAAATTATTATAGAAACATATTTGACTCCAGCTAGTTCAAACTGGTTCTGATTAAATCCTGGAAATACAGTATCTCAGTGCATCAAGACAACTCTTCTGAATAAACACTGCTCTGGAGCTGCTTCTATAGTAATTATTATCAATGGTTTTAAAGCAGCGAGTACCTTGTAGATAAACCAGTACACAGATAAAAATGCGAAGTTTGGTGCTGCTCCTCCACAAGCGGAAGCTCCATTTAAATATTTTACTGTTACTACATTATAAAAATGATACCTTATCTTTTATCATATAAATTGTATTATGTATTGTCGTAAAACTGAGCTAACTTATTTTTGCTTGTTTTGCATTTAGCGGTCGAGAATAAGTAAACAAACCAGCTTGTATGATAAAAGTAAAATATTTCACTCCTAATCGGAGGCTCGTCCTCTCTTGGAACGCAAAGGAACTACGTATTTTTACCTGTGTATTTACAAAGAGTAATTTTGCTTCGTCATTAGAAAATTTAAACGGAATTAATAAGCAGCAACCCCACCTTGAACTTGCTAATATAATAAACGAAAGACATACTACACCAGAATCTGATAGTTTTGTTACTGCAAATCAAAATAAACTGAATGTTGCTGAGGAGATTTGCTTTCTTCGAGACTTTCACGAAAATTTAAAAAATTCGACCAAGCTTAGTCTGCTGTTACATTAAGTGGCAACTTATATAATAATTAGTGGGAAGATAACCAAAAAAATAAACGACATACAAGAAATGAAATAGAATTCCTACATGTTTCGATCTTCAGTAGCCATCTTCAGGGGAATTCTAGAATTTAACGATGATAGCAAATTAATTAGGAATTCAATATCAGTAAAATCAGTGTATGATCGGAAAATGTGTAGTTTTTGTGAAAAAGGTTAACATCCGTGATATAATAAGATAAAATATTTCAATTTCAGTTTGAATTTTCCTACCAGTTTCTCCTATATAAATTGAGTTACAGTCGTCGCAATTTTTCAAATGAAGAACTTGTGAGAAAGAATCATTATATTTGGAAAAAATCCAATTACGAACAAATTAATTATCAACCATGTTATTTAAAAATATACTTCTGATACATGTTGCTGGGTAAGATCATTAAATTTCGCAATGCTACTGTTCATGTTATTTTGAACATTTATAATATTTAAGTTACAGAATTCACATTGCAGGTTTCAATTTGTTATTGAGAACATTTACATCAACTGAGGTAACATTTTTATTTAAATACTCTTGTATAACCTATGTCATTATGAAACCTAACCTAAAATGATTTGACATTTCATATTTAATGTATACTTAGCTTTATCAGAGTAGGCAGTTTTGTGTCAGTACTATAGTGGGTTATTCTTTAGATAAATAAAAAATTGAAAATGTTAGCTGCTTTGTATCAGATGTTTTGTACAAACTTTTTAAAGTATTCTCATAACTTTTATGACATCTCGATTTTTTTCACAAAAAAAGTATAAGATCAGATAAATAATATTGCACACGAAACTTAAGAAAATATAACACAAAATATTGCACGAAATGCTACAAAAAAAGATAGCAAATGAATAAAATTAATAATAATAATATTAATAAATACATCACAATAGAATACTAACACGTAGCAATAACTTAATAACAAATAAAATCGCATGAGATAAGAATAGAAATTAACATAAATATTAACATTTACATACTTTGACGTTAATCCCTTTGCAGAAGTTCATGCAGTGCGGCGATGTAGGTTTGAGCCATTTGCAACGTTTCGAATTTGGATAACTTCCGATCGTTCCCCAAAGATGGTACGACATCCCTAAGCCTATCGAAAGCATCGTTTAAACTGTTCATCCTCCTCCTTTCCCTTGCGTTAGCCGCTAGTCTTCTTTTCTTCATAACTTCCATTCCAGCTTGTGGAGTTGTATTCTTTTTGGTTTCTTTTTTATATTTATTATCCATGCTTGTCTTATAATAGTTTTGCGAGTAATTATTACTCATGGAATTAGAACTATCGTCTCTAGATTTATATTTATAATCATATTTGTGGTAAACGTTATTATTTTCGCCATAATATGGCTGGCGATGGTTCCAGGAATCGTTCTGCTTGTAGCAGTTAGGAATGTATTGTTGGGATGACATACCGGAGCTATCTGAAGGTCCGGGACTTGATAATGTATAAGATGTGTAAGTGCTCTCGGGACTTGATACGCGAGGTGAAGTGTAACCGTCTGATGAGGTTTCGTTAGACATGGGTAGATATTTGCTGCGGTAACGGAACATCTTTTCCCAAAACCATCGAGAATTGAATTTTTACATTTTTCATCACAAATTTAGTAGAAAATGCACTTGATTTTTTCTTAATATACTAATATAAAAAAGGCAAATGTACAGGTACAAGTTGTAGCGTCACATCACAGATTTATAAATAGACTTCAGCTTCTTTTTACAACTCTTAATTAGTGTATTTCTTAGTTATAACGAAGAAAAATCATATAATAAGCATAACAAATCACACTATGATACACCTTTTCTCGTCAATAATTTCTTTCAGATTTCTACAAATAGTTATATCACACAGTATTTCTCTTTATTCTATTCTATTTATTATCCAAATTACTTCTTTCTTCGTTTCTTCATACAGTTCTTGTACATTTACGTGTACATAATTCGGTGTAAAATTGGATTCGATATGCTTTTCGTTTACAATTACAGAGTCTCGTTTAGAGATTGTGAATCCTTTAGTGTAATTAGATTCGCAGTCGGTGACACTCGAACACAAAAACGAACCGAACAGGTTTTTTTAGGTAATTCTTCTATCTTTTGTATTTAGAATAACCCGAACTGTTATGTTTGTATATAGAGTTGTTGACAGCTCTCTACTTGCGTATAATGGAGACGTGATTGTGTTTTGTTGGTGGTAAATCGATTTCCTCTTCAGGTCTTCGATACAGTTCTTGCGTATTCGAGATCTGTAAATGAAAAAAGAAGTGTTGAGATATTTTTTTATTGAGTGGTATGATGCTATTTTTGTATAATAATAATAATGTATAGCGCACATTTAATTATTTTAACTAACTCTTTCGCTTATAAAAGAGCAGTATATTTTGCCACATCGAAATTTTACAAAATCTATTTCCTCAAACATATATCTAATGTAATCAACTTACGACGTGACAAACTAAGATTAAGTTTAAATACAGTTTAGACATATGCGCAAGTGCAATAAAAGGACTCATTTATAATCCATTTCAATGGTTAGGAAAATCAGACTATAGTTTGCCAATACATGGATATAACAAGTACATACTGGTACTGATGTTTTTGTAATAAACCAGTTTACCTGGGTTGGACAAATGTTCGGGGACGGCTTGATTACAAGAAAAGGAAAATTCATAGCTGATCCTGGTTTTTGACAATCTGAATGACTAAAATTAGACTATTTTTATCCTTCCAATTAGTATTTTGATGACAGATTAATAAGTAGAGGAATATGGCCACCGCACTTACCCGATTTGACACCATTGGACTTTTTCTTGTTTGCATACTTGAAGCAAAACGTTTTTCAACACAGATTGCACAATATAGACGAGCTAAAAAATGCAATCTCTCAAGCGATTAATAGCATAAGCATCGATACATTACAGAAGATATTTGAAAACATTAAACAACGTGTACAGCTGTGTACTGAGAATGATGGGGGTCATTTTGAACATTTGTTATAGTGTCAACCACAGTACACTAATCAACTTAAATAAGTGTTTTGTGGAGATTCATGTGTGTCTATTGTATTTTATAATGTGTTTGCAGTTTAAAATTTTATTGAAAATAAACTAGTATTACAACCACTAATATGAAATTAAATCAGAGCAGAATTACACCATTCCAATATATAATTTGTTTTGTTGATATATATGTCCTAGCTCCTCTAATAAATATTTCATTCCATGGTTTCTGAAGTTTGTTATCACGATATGAAAGATTTGTAAAACCGCATTAACAAAAATAAATCTTTAAACGTAGTCAAATATTATTATTACTGGGCGATGTCTTTAATAACACTGAACTTCTGGCTTTCATTTTCAAAAATACTAAAAATACTATGAAATTCAATTCTCGCATTGATCAATTTTTAAATACTATTTGACAGCAAGACCTTAGGTTACGATAGCATTAACCTCTGTTTACTATTAAGTAACCAAATTACTCAGTACCAACTACTCAGTGTTGCTAACTGAAAATTTGTGTTGCCAACCTTCTTCGGTTCAACTTGCTCGCACGGTACATAAGTCATTCTGACAGTTCACATAATATAAACAACGTTATAGGTTAGAATTTTGCCAATTAAACTTGAACAACCTCATGCACTATGTTTATTTAATTAATTGTAACAATTTTTGCACAATGTTTATCATATTGGGAATATATTAAATTAAATTCTGATGTTACAATTTGTCAGGAATGTTCCCTCAAAGTATGCACAAAATTTGCGCTTGAATATTAATATCAATTAATATGCGTAAGTTATATTAATCGTGCATATTTGCTTATACCATCAAACAATGACGTGCGTCTAAATGAACGACAAACTTGGGAGTTGAAGGTCGCGTCAAGTGCACGTCAAGCAAAATAAACGAAGAATTTTCAAAATTTGTAGTTGCTGTATTTGTTGTTTTCACATAACTAATTTTTGACAAATTTTTCACATTATCTACGTCCTCAAAATTGTGCAAAATCTGTGGGTTCTTGACTTAGAAATAGGATCACAGTTTGACTAAAGGTGCCAATTGCTTCTGAAAAGTACTCATGGTTATCCCCAAATCCTACTATCATAAGTAACGTTATAAGTTCTCGTTCTGTTAACTGAACTATAGTGATTTTTGTAGATGATAATATTCAAATCGAAATATTAGCAGTGAACTCATAGCAATATACTAACTATAAAAATGTCAAAACAGATTTCAGAAATGTAACAATAGACCGCGTTTAACGTGCAAAACCGTGTTTTGTTGAACCAAATGCTTGGCACAAAACTTTGAGCGCTGAACGTACGCAATAAAATAAGTAATTTTTCGAATAACGGCCGGTTTTATAATATAACTTTTAATTTTAAAACGCGTCTCATACACACATAATACTGATAACAAAATTGTCCATGCGGTAACTGCTTATATCTTTTAAAGCCTCATCTCGAAAAGGAAAAATACTTAACCTCGATATAATAACTGTTATCCTGAAAAGAGTTATCTCGAAAAGGAGTGGCTGTTACCCAGAAAAGAGTTAGGGTTATCCTGAGAAGTGTTAGTATTATATTGAAAAGGAGAACTACCAATTTTTCGATGTAGTAACTGTTACCCAGAAAGGAGTTTCAGTTATTCTTAGAAGTGTTAGTTTTACCTAGAAAAGAATAAATTCGTTACTTCTGAGGTTCTGAGGGTAACTGTTACCCCGAGAAGAGTTAGGGTTCGTTCTTCACGCTGTCCTACTGACGTCAGTACCAGCCACCAGAGGCTAGGTCGGTTCATTTTTTCGGATTAACTTCAGTGTTGAGTTTCTCCAAAGCAGATAAAATGTTTTAAATTTGGATGTATTCTATCTCCTGAACTATGAATTATGCAGTAATGGATAAGTTGTTGTCTTTATGGTGTTAAATCGGTGTTCAACTTATCTTTATTAGACAACAATTCCATCACTTATTTTTTACTCCGGGTTTTAGATGTAATTTAATCGGGAAAAGAAAACAGATACATTCAATTTGATTAGAACTATCACTTTTTCGGGTACTTACTTATCTATATTGTAACACTAACGGAAAGGATAAGAATTTATCCCAGAAATTTTTATGTGTGTAATAATGTAATGTTACTTTAGCTCGAGTTAAAGTTAAAGATTCAATTTCGCTACTTTAACGCCTCAAACTTGATGATATGTCAATTAATTCTTTACAAAAAAACGAAATATTTCGTGTTCGTCGAGCTGTTCCTCGATGAAGTCGTTTTATGAAAAGGAAAAGTAAACAAAATATAGAAATATTATTTCAATAAATATAATGTTGTGTTCCTTCGATTAACAAATCAAACCGTCATGCCGTTGTTAGAACAACTAATACATTTAATTGTAATTCCAACAACTAAGTCAGTAAAGTTATATTACACAATTAGAAAAAGATCTATACAACCAGTTATTAACTCTGCGATTTTCTACAATAGGGTATAATTGATTCTGTAGAGGATTTCATGGGAGTACCGAATGCCTCGACAAATAAGATAAAGTAGGACGCGCACTGAATCGGCTCAAAGCGATCAACTCTAAACGGAATGATCGGCACGTTTTGTTACACATGATTTATGGTGTGGCTTGATTGGTAGTGACGGTTAACTTACGGGAGCAAAATATATGAACTTTATGTGGAAGTTTTGGGAGAATTCCTAGATCATTTCAATTTAGAAGTGCACTAAATCTCCATTAGACTTTGTCTTTTGGGGCAACGCAAAGACTTAGATTTACGAACGGAAAAACGGCGATGTAGTCGAATTAGAAAACAGTATTTGTTAGTTCAATAGACGGTAGAAATAGTTCGTATGTTAGCAAGAGTGTTAAAGTAAAAATATACAAGATATCTAATTCTAAAAAAAAATATTGTTGTTCGGGAGTTCAGTACTAAATTCAAGTTTCTAAGAGTCATATTTATAGGCCGTGCTTGAAGTTGAGCACGCGAGTTTGAGAGATTTGACATTTACATCAAAATCGCGTGCCCAAGTATCGACACAATCTCAAGCACGGTTTATAAATATCCCCCTTACTTGCTTTACGTACACTGGACAAGACTTAGTCTTCGAACGGACACAGTGTGCTGTCTTTGTCAGTACACCCCGTCCACATTTAACGTAACCTTTTCTTCGATAAGGGTAACAGTGTATTTTTCGTAATGTAACATTACGATTATCGAAGAAACGATCACGTTAAATGTGGAGGGGATGGACTGACAAAGGCAGCACACTCTGGCCGTTCGAAGACTAAGGGTAAAATTCATAATTGTCACTTAAGTAGCAATCAGCCTTACCTTATCTCATACTCATCTCTCACTCATTGGAGGAAACTTTAATTCTCATCTCAAGTTTATGATTTATAAACACGAACAAGCATCTTGCTAACTAAGTTGAGTAACGGTTGAGCGATCGCCGAAGTATTACGTCACCCTTGGTCTAAATGCTTATAATTAGTCAACTTGTACAGGAATTGAAGCCACAGGATCATCACTCGCGCTATACATTTGGTGACTGAGCCGAAGAAAATACTGCTATTGATCCAAAATTCCTTTTGAAAATTTTGTTCATTGATAAAGTTTACTTTTGGTTAAATGGCTAAGTCAACAAAGAGAATTGTCGCATTTAGAGCGATAATAATCCACAAGCCATTGGCGAAATACCACCACATCATAGTAAACGATGAGCGGAACAGAGACATGATTATACTAACATTTTAGTTCCTCAACAGGAACTCAATAGGAAGGCATTAAATAAACCTGTGGTTTTAGCAGGACGGTGCCACATGCCACACAGCGCGCGGTACAGTTAATTTACGATTAATTTTACGAAATGGTATGCGTCTGTGTACACATCTACTTATTAATGCACAAATTCTAAAATATCATCCATATCGCAAATAAAGTTAATTAAAAGCAACAGAAAAATACAAAAAAAGCGATAGATGAGTCTACATATGAATTCCAATAAGTAACTAAATGGCACGGTAAGTACAAGACCTTAAGTCGTGTCGAGTGTACGTTGCCATGGAAATCAGACGAGTACGATTTAAGTTCGACAAATATTTGTCAAAGTAAGATGTCAAAATTGTAATCTGTGATTTGCATTTCGTGGACTGAGCTGCGTTCCGATCCGTTAACGGCCGATTGACCAAAAAGAATTTTAAACTCTAATCAAGATAAGATACGTGTTAATATTTTGGGAGTGGATCCTTTGAAACAATTATCAGTGTTGTGCACAAATTTTCCACGTTCAAATGTTTCGCTTTGCAGAGAATTTGTGAATCTGACCTAAGAAATTATTGTGTAATTCAAAAAGTTCAAAGACAAAGACTACAATTAGCATTAAAATATTTAAACGATTAAAATGAGTTCGAGGAAAATGTCGTCGTTATTTCTACGGAGAAAACAATACAACTGGTTTTTTTAAGTAAACATGCAGTTACGTTGGCTTAGTACAAAACGTTCTGTAGTTTGGGTATTAAAAATGATAAAATACCTGTTTCAAACTAATTCTATCTTATGAACTTATACCTTTCCTTTCTCTGATATATTTCCATTTATAATAAATTTCAATGAAAGAGCATATATATACAGAGCATATTACTTATTATCAATATACCGGGTGTTAGTAAATAAGTGCGACAAACTTCAGGGGGTGCTTCTGCGTGCAAAAATAATCACAGTTTGCTATATAAACGTCCGCCCGCAAATGCTTAGTTTCAGAGTTATAGGGTGTTAAAGTTTTTCTTAAAAACTGACGATTTATTTGTTACTCTGAAACTGGTCGAGATAGGCAAATGAAATTTGGTGGGTTTTAAGAGATGGTTATTGCGCATTTCTTGACATCCAACCAAGAATTTTATATTCATCATTGGCGTGCATACGGGTAATGATCTTAATTTTTTAAAGAAAAAAAATGGTACGCCACTGAGATATTTCAAATTAAAAATTATTTTTGAATTTGCCATTCAATTTGTGATAAAAAACCTCTCTTGCCGTTTTTTCGTGTGAGGCGCCGTTTTTATGCAAAAAAATAAAACATCTTAACGTGTATTTTTCATTTCTTTAATACACTATCTAGTAGGCTACTGTCGACATTCAATATCAATGCATAGTTAAATACAAATATTTTAACGAAGTGTCAAAATAGCAACTCATCATTATTAAGCTTTTAGTTAGCTATAAAATTATTGTTAATAAGTAATTAATTTTTCTTTTATTGAAAATAAATAACTGAAACTAAGCATTTGCGGACGGACGTTTATATAGCAAACTGTCATTATTTTTGCATGCAGAATCACCCCCTGAAGTTTGTCGCACTTATTTACTAACACCCTGTATATGTATCTTAGAATTGGGTGATACATATTAATTTTTACGATAAAACGTTTACTTTCTATTCCACTCCAGAAATTCTATACAAAAACCGATATTTACATGTTCTAGAATGAATTTATATTCATAAGAAAGCTTTAAAGCCATCAATAGAAATCACACTCTAAAAGAAGAAGAACATATTTTATTATGTTTCGTTAGATAAAATGATCTTGGATGGATTTATAAAAAACTAATCACTAAGTTAAATTAGCCAACAACTAATTTTGAAGTGATTAAATTTATGTGAGCAATAGCATATATGTAAATAGCTTGCGAGATTACCCGTTATACTGGACATAGGTAAATATATACGACCTACTTTTAAATTTACCAATCTATTAAACAATCTAAACGGCAAATTAGAACAAATTTCACAGCAATAAATAAATAAATATTAATCTACAATAATATTAAAATACGTAAGTGCAACACTGTATTGCTGTCAAGAACTGAAATTCCAGAAGTAAGACTCGTTGGTATTTCCTGAACATCGCACGTCTCCACTAATAATATTAGTGAGGAATCCGTACAAATGAATGCTTATGTAAATCGTTAGTTAACGACTTAATAAAAGGTATGGCCAGGTATTTATATGGGAAATCAACTTTCAGAGAGCAACACCCCTCAATTGGCTTCCGCAAAATGACTGTTGGGCCGCATACAAGCAATTAGGAAATACGTTTTCGATACGCCAGGTCAATTTATAAAATTATATAGCACGGTAATACCTCTAGATAGATGGCTGACAAGCGCTTGTCATTTTAAATGTTATTATGAGAAATGGTAAAATTGAAATATGACGAAATGACGTATTCACGAAAGAAATTTTGATGTTGTAAGCCTACATTCAATTAAAATTAATATGTTAAAGTATATATAATTTACGAAGGTGAATGGGCACCTTATGCCAAAATATTCTTGAAGTAACAAATAAAATGTTAATTCAACTATAATAAGATGGTCCTCGTTTTACTGTTTGTCAGTTATAAATCTGCACCTGATATACCAGCCTTGTTTAATTTTAGGACAGTACCATCAAACAGGGTAAAGCGGATCATATGTGTAATTTGATATCAATAGTATCAATAGTGTTGTAGACCGGATAAATACCTTGTAAGTAATTCTTGAAATCTAGGTTAAATTTTACGTATTTTGAAAGTGTGAAAACTAAAATATTGAGAGACATGTCGTAATAAGGGTATGGGAACCAAAAATCCGCACAAATAAATATAAATGTATTTATGAGCGTTTATTTGTTCAAGTTTTAACAATGAAATCGTTGAATGAAAATCAGCGTTGTGCGATAATTGCCGAATATTATAACAAAGATCAACATTTAAAGAAATGTTTTATTGTGAACCACTTTTATGCTATGGGTATTCCGATACGGCAACTTAAAGACCGGCAAAAAAATGCAAAAAACAGACTGTCTTTAGTTGAGGATGTTCACGGCAAACTAGGCGTTTCTTAGGAAACTAACGAGTGTCACACATGAAATGAGAATTAAGTAGGCAGCACCTGCAGAAGTCTGCGTAAGCTAAACAATTGACTGTAGTTGTCAAAGTGTTTCTTTAATGTCTCAGCAGCACACGTAAGTCGATAGATTCCTAGTATTTAAAAGAAAATGGATTAAAACAAACAACTTTTCGAAAGAATAAAATTGTTTTTCGGACAAAAGAGTAAAAAATATATTGTTAATCATTTTCGCGCTGAAGGATTTGCTGTTTCTACAATATATAGACACTTATGTGTTTGTGAACAAAACCATGAATTATTTACTACCGCAAGGGGTCATGGAAAAAACAAAACAAGTCCAGTAGACTTGAAAAAATAAAAAAAAACACGTGATAAACCGTGCAGGTACATCTTTTAGGAAGTTAGCAATCAAGTTCAAGGTATCTCATGAAACTGTACGCCGTAATTTATTAAAAATGAATATAAAACATTAAAAACGCGAGTCTGCTCCAAAATATACGGATAAGCAATTACAGAAGATCCTTCGTCGTTGCAGAAAACTAAGGCGCGAGATCATCACACCAAATGTGATCATCAAGGACGATGAAAAGTATTTTACCCTACGTAATGATAACATGCCTGGAAATTCTGGATATTTTACAAATGATAAAAATACAGTTTCACCTTATGTACGCTATAAAGCTAAAGAAAAGTTACCTCAAAAAGTCTTAGTTGGATTGGTTATTTCTTCTAAAGGAATTTCTGATGTTGTTATTCGAAACTCGCGAGCAGTAGCCACAACTTCACAAGTGTACAAACAAGAGTGTATGCCCAAATTATTAAAATTTATAGAAAAATATCATACCAATGACGAATACGTCTTTTGGCCCGACCTTGCTCGTTCCCTATGCGAAAGCAACTGTTGAATGGTTTCAAGCCAATAATACAAGATACGCGCCTGAGGATTGTAATCCACCCAACGTCCCTAAAGCGCGTCCTATTGAAGACTTTTGTGCTATATGGTCTTGGGCGGTATATGATAATAGTTGGGAAGCTAAAAATCCAAATCAATTAAAACGACGTAATAAAAAAAATAAAATCAATAGACATGACTGTTGTCCGAACAATGATGGCAAAGGTTCGGCCAATGTTGCGATCTATACAAGAATGTGGTCCGTTCGCAATACTGTAATAGTTGAAATTAGTTTATTCTTTTATGTAATTCAATATAGGTTTGTATAATTTTCAATATATTAATCAAACTAACTTAAAATTATAAAATAGTTTTTTCTCATTTCATGTGTGACACCCGTTATCTCGAATATATAGAATTGATAAAAAATACGTCAGTGATATTAAAAAAGGAAATGTTACTTTAAAAGCAGAACTGCAGAAAGCAGAAAAGAATAACTTCACCAAAATATACAGAAAAACAACAAAACTAGCAAAAACACAAACTGAGAGAACTTAGTGAGAACGAATTTTCACGTTCAAATGGCTTAGAAGTTATTACGAGGATGGATCGTTTTCTACGTTGGATGGTAGTGATACTGCAAACAATCGGTATTATTATTGTCAAAAGAATAGGGACATTGATCCTCAAGTGTATTTTAAGCGCCAAAAAAAATTGCATCAAAAGTATTGGTCTGGATTACAATTTATTCAAGGATACATTCATCGGCTTACATTTGTCCCTCTGGAAATTCTGTTAGTGCGGAAATTTATGAAAAATATTGCGTCTGGTCTTGTTTAAAACGATTTATAAATGAAAA
This sequence comes from Holotrichia oblita, assembly GCA_023690525.1. Lineage (NCBI taxonomy): Eukaryota > Metazoa > Arthropoda > Insecta > Coleoptera > Scarabaeidae > Holotrichia > Holotrichia oblita. The sequence goes on from CM043015.1 coordinate 49,833,226, forward strand.
GCATTCAGGTGGTCAGTTTATATTCTAGCCTGACATGGCTACAGCTCATTACGCTGGTAATGTTACAGCAGCATATAACGAGCAAAGTCTCTAAATGTTCCTAATATGCCTGAACTTAGACCTATTGAACGGTTTTGGAGACACTTAAAGCGAGAAGTCTACAGTTGCGGTTAGGAAGCTTCTTCAACAGAAGAACTAAAAACAAGAATCCGACAGAAGTTGCGGCAGATCCCACGTACAGTATACTGTAATATGATGAAGTGTGTGAAGACCAAAATTCGTCAGGCCAGTCGACATGGTGCTGCTTTAGTAATCTAAGATCAAAATATGCGGATTTTTTGTCCCCACACGCTTACAGGCATAAATTGAAATTTCATTTAAGAGAAGTGTTTGCTGTATTTTCCGATATGTTGTACAACAATACGCCATTTCTTAATTTTAACCGCAACAGAATACCTCAGAACTGCCGGACAAAATTGGAATCTCGAGAAAATTTTTATTATGGCCAAACTCAAAAAAAATAGTAATAAAAAAGTCCTTAAAATTTCCTTGGCGTTGGCTATTGTATTGTATTGTATTGCAGGTGGCTGGTTCAGATTCCAAGCACCGCTCCTCACTGCGAGCTATTGATCTATTGTGATTCCAATGTTCTTGACGAACCTCAGAACTAGTTTGGGTGCCAAGGCTTTGATCTGTTCAGATGTTAAGGTTGCCTGTAGATGCTGACACCTTTGCCGGCTTAATGCTTCGCACTAGTAAAGTGTGTGTTCGACTGTTTCACTTCCCAGTTCGCAGAAACGACACATGTTTTGATCAATTTTGCCCATCTTATCAAGGTGGTACCTTAGAGGACAGTGTCCAGTCAGAAGGCCCGTGAGAGTTCTTAACTCTGACTTGCTGAGATCAAGTAGTTTTTTATTATTGTTTGGCGAGGCCTTAATAAATGTTTTTGCCTGTATTTGTCCGGGTGTTTTTCTCCAGAGGGAGATCATTTCTTTTGTCTCCCATTTTCGAATTTCCTTCTTGAACTAGCTTTCGGAAATGCCAAAGAAGGGTTGCGGTCCCATGAAATGCATGTCAGCCCCTGCTTTGCAAGTTCATCCGCCATATCGTTTCCTTTGGTATTGATGTGCTCAGATACCCACAACAGGGTGACCCTGTTTGTTGTTACTAACCTCGTCACATTCGTCCGACATTCCCAGACCAACTTGGCGTCGACTATACATACATATCAATCAAACTTGTACTGGTGAACGATTGGTAGAACTTGGTGTACGTCAGGGATCTATCTTAGGTCCTCTAATATATGTCACCTTTTCCAGCGATTTGATTAGTTATTTGAAAAAGCAGTCGCTTAATATGTCTGTTTCTGCAATTTATAAACTACATTACATTCAAATCTCATTTAATATTTAATAAATAATACAAGAAGAAATGTCTTCGGTTTTATTCTTCGTTTTTTAATTTAACAGTTCCTATTATTAATTGCAATTACAAAGTATGAAGACAATCTTTTCTAAATTACGATACTCGATTGCATGTGCAATTCTCTCAATTACACACTTAATCAATATCAATTTTAACTCCTAAGGTGATTAACGGTTATTCTTACACAAATGTCATCAATTACACTGACACACAACTGTATCTCCGGTAGTAGCGCGTGGGTGATGACCGTAATCGTAAAATCCTGCGGGATATTTAATTTCAATTATAGCTTCTGATGCACTTTAAAACCCTCTGTATAAGTGTAATAACGTAATAGCCGTCCTATTACACGATGAATGTAAACAGATAGATATTGCTACCTGGTTTACGATAAATATAGGCAACGTTTATTGTGGAGCTTATAGACATTTCAAGCACACAGCAAACTCAGTCGTCTCAGTGGAAATCGTTGTAACAGAACTTATTACAAAGTTATATGAAATGTAGGCATATCTGTTTCGTACTAACGGATTTATAAATTGCGTGATCACAAATCAAAAGCCATACTCTTTAACTTCTTGTATTTAATATTACGTAGCATATACAAATATCCTGATTTCAAGTTGATCTTATTTCTTTATTTTTTTGCAGAGTATGGTGAAGATGCATATCCATAACCGGGTTTCCAGTAAAAGTGACCCAGGTGCGCAACGATACAATGTTGGACATATTACTGTACTTTTTGAAGAAAAAAGAAGCGATACAAAGAAGGAACTGCATCATTATCGCGATCCAAGCTATAATAAATGTAAAACATTTTTGTTCACATGCTAAATAGGTCATTTCATACATTCTCTTTTATATTTTCGAGTTTGGCTAACTCGACTTAAAGGTAATAAAAAGTAGCTTATTAAATCACTACAGAAACATCTGAGATCTTGTCTGTCTTCAAGTAGAACAGCCTTGTAATATTATTACGTATTCTAATTGTATAATAAAAAAAAAATATAATAATTTATTTCAAAAACTTTTAAGTATTTAATTATTTTTAACTAATTTCAATTCAGTAATGATATACTCATGACTCTTTTTGAGTATAGTTTTGAGATGTTAGTGTGTTCCATTTAATATGGTACTTACAGTTTAGAAGCAATTTCAATAAGAAAGTGTAGGCACCAATAGATATATATATTTTCTTGTATAGCAAAATAATTTAGTATTCCTGCAAATTATCCGGTTGTTTAACCATCGAGAACGTAATTGCTTCCGTTTACAACGCAATTATTTATTGTAAATATCGAAACGATGAAATTACCTAACGAGCACGTGCTTATTATTAATTTCCACTCGAACTAAACGCGAAACGAGGCAAAATCAACCAAAATATCGAAAGTATAATTTTCTTTACTAGGAAATAACTAATACTTAGTTAATTATACCCATAGAACTTCTCATTTATAAACAAATAATTTAATATGTATGAATACCCATCACTCTATACAATTAAACAATTTAGAATATTCTTAATGCTATCTCGAATGCCATTAAATCGAAGAAAATTTTAGATAAACACTTATACTTTCTATTTCAAAAACAAGATCAAAAACATGTTTTTTGAAAGGTTCCCCACTGTTTCTTATGCAGTAAATCTCAATAGCGTATATTAGGTTATAAATATAACTACTACTTAGTAATCAACTAGCATTACTAACACCAGAAGTACTATAATTTGTGATAAATCTTTTGATAGTATGGTAATAGTTTTAAAAGTGAAATTTTTTATAGAATGTGATCATCAATTTTCATATATTTGTTTAAATTAAGCATTAAACATTTATAGAATCAAGAACTAGATATAAGTATAATAAAACATATGCAATGCCCGAATTCTAACATCATGTTGAAGGTTCCTTAGTCGTTTCAATCGGATATGCGTTACCTCTTACTAGCACACAATTAGCGCCATTTTAGATAAAATGTTTCATCAGAAAGCTAGAATTTTAGGTCAATATATGAAAAAAATATTTTTTAATAAATTAATTTGACAAAACCTTCCATATTTTCAGTTTGCAGTATTTTTCCCCTTCGCTGACTTGAAAGACAATGCTTATTATTAATAGTAATAAATAAAAATTCTATTTATCAAATTCAAATTCACAGATTTAGGAAATGCTGCTTCTACTATCATCTTAAGAAAAGCTCTAGGAAATATTTTAGGACAAAGCAACACTAACGACTTATTAATTAACAGTCCTTCTATAAACGTAGCGTTAATAATGATTCGATTCAGAATGGATCAAATATTATAACGACAACTGCACTCAGCTATTGTATACGTTGCCTTTTAGAAACCAGTCTCATTAATAATAGCAGCAATTCCGATGAGTAATTCCAACCGATTAATTGAGTTAATAAATCGTCGATCAATTAATACTTGATCCAATCTCAGAGTTATTGCAGCTAACACGCGCGAAGGCTGTAGTAATAATAACAATAACGATAATCTTTGGCATCTAACATAAAATAAATGTCATAAAATGAAACTGAAATCATATGAACGCACTCATACATATTAGTAATTAATTCATTGTTTTTATGTATTTATAAAAACCAACCCAAATACATTTAATTTTTATTTTGATAAATACCACAACAAAAGTGCATTTATAATACAAAGCATAAGAACTTAAACATCATCTACAGGGTTTCCACGGCCAAGTGGGACATAGGCAGAATACATATAAAATCGGTTTTCGGTGAATATTATCTCCCTAATACTACTTCATTCAAAATTAAGGGCCGCATATTATAACTGGGTTAACAATGAACATTTCCACAATCATAGTACAAAGAAAGTCATTTTAATAAAGCCAAAAAATTATTTTTAAATCTATTGTTCGTGAATTCCTAATAAGGCTTTTAATACGTGAGTTAGTGCAAGCGTCGGTGGCGTAATGGTTCGCGCGACGGCTTAATAACGCAAATGCAAGGATTGTTTAGGGTTCGAATCCCGGCAGATTAGTTTTATTTTTAAATTTTTATCTCCAACAATAATGCTACAAATTCAATAACACTACAAAAATCAGAGATTTTGAAGACTATAAAATCGATATTTTGAGGATTAAGGTAAATAATGAATAATTTTTACAATAAAAAAAAATGATCACGTGCTATATTATTCGATTTTTAATTGTTACTAACGACGAATCATTTGTCAAAATAAACAACAAAACTTAATAAGATTTTAAAAAAATAAAAAAATAAAATTCATTTCTCGGATTCGAACCCCAAACAATCTGTGTCTTACGTTATTAAGGCGTCGCGTGAACGTTTGCCCCAGGTTTGCCCCACGGCCACTTGCACTAACTGACGTATTAAAAGCCTTATTAGGAACTCACGTACAATAGGTTTAAAAATAATAATTTTTTTGGCTTTATTAAAATGACTTTCTTTGTACTATGATTGTGGAAATGTTCGTTGTTAAGCCAGTTATAATATCCGGCACTTAAATTTGGATGAAGTAGTATTAGGGAGATAATATTTACCGAAAACCGATTTTACATGTATTCTCCCTATGTCCCACTTGGCTGTGGAAACCCTGTATAAACAAACAAAATACTGCCAATCCAATTCATTATTAATAACCTGCAGGAAAACATAGGTACACATTACACATACATTTGAGTACTACGTCTAGAAGTTCATAATTGAAGGGAAAGAATTTTTTAGACGACTAAGTGAATGTAAGAAAAAAGTAGGTACTTATGCAGAAATTTTGAAAGAAAGTTTCCAATTTTTTACTAAAAGCACCTCACACAATCTAGCACAAAAAACAGATGACCAAAACAAATACAATAATAAAAACCCAACTATTCAAAGAAGTTAATTCCAGGACAAGAAGATATTCTTTTTGGCCTGGTTATGGTCAGTTCTAGTGAGGAACAAAATGGCACACAAAAATTAGGGAGAATATTCTTGTTTATTTTTTTTAATTCCAAGCAAAATCATGGACGAAGCACTCTGGTTACTTTAGAAACATTGGAAACAACAAAGTAAATTGTTTAATAACAGGATCGCCAACTTAAATAATGCAAGTGTTTCTGTGGAAAAAAAGATAAAAATATGTTTGAAGATGTTTTGAACGAAATAGAAGGAACTTGAAACTATTCAAATAATGTGAGTGTGAGTGAGTCAAAGTAACACCAAAGTCTTACATAGTACGACTGAGATCCCTCTCAGATGTGTAACATCCGATAACTTCAATATAAAATTAAATATATGAAACAAATGTTTTACAAACATTGCTGAGCAACCGCGAATGACAAAACTGGACACAGAATCACCACCTCAAAAATCTTCAATTTCTTCAGTTGCAATATAACATCATCTTTCGATATGAATGCTATAAATAGACTATGAATGATAGTAGTGTTTAGGGAATGTATGCTAGAGTAATATATCATATACATATCATATTATGGTATGTAAACGCTATACTAAAATGGCCAACGAATGCTTTCACGACACTTTCTAAACAAATTAAATCAAAATTACAAGCTGTTAAATTATTATGGAATGCGTTGAATTACGACCTCATATATTGTAATTGCATGATTTTTAGAATCTGACGAATGTATTTCATTCACAGGTTTGTGTCACCAGCAACAACGCTTCTTCTCATTTTCGCTTGGAGTACGTGAGGTTTTTGTATGCTTCCCAGTTTCTTGGAATCGCTAACTAATTTGTGGATTGACTAATTTCCTAATTTAATCTTAATAGGTCTTGGTTTTCCAGTTGCAGTATTATTATAGCGTACTAATCTACGCAGTCCAATATCAAAAGTTTAATTCGGAAGGTTTACTACTGCTTCATGTGGATTTTCCGATGACGACAGTTGTGCAAGTACCCAAAACATTACAGTATTACATTTCCGAAGCCGCTTCTCATTTACTTCATTAACTATTTCCTCTAATTTCCTGGCTTATGAGTTTTCAACTGTGCATCCATTTCGATGTTTTAATAGACTTGATAAAATCTTTATTTGATGTCACTAAATTGTAACATATTTAAATTATAAACATTATATAAAACTTTTGTGCAACATGACTTCGCTCCTGTAACAATCACAATAGCATCTCTTAGATAAAGCAGAACCGTTGGCAGGAATAAAGTCACGGTAAGCATCACAGTGTATTTATGAAAATGTCGATAAATGCTACGATATCAAGACCAACACATGCCTGTAATAGGCGCTCATGATATATTGTTGGGGGATCCCTGACGTGATCGGATAGATCGAAACCACATAGTCCAATTCTAATGCTTGATCTATTTTCATGTGTTGCTCATATTAATTATAAGAGGATGACTGCAGGTAAATGTTAGACCTATTTTATGTACAGTTGACTTCTAACCTGAAAAATGGTTGCAGGTGTGTTCGTTTTAAGTGCTTCAACGTATTGTCGATAGAGCAGAGGCAAGCTACATTTCAACAGTTTTATAGAATAAAATCGAAAAACTTACAAGATTCACATCTTTGTGGCCTCATTGCGTTACAACCTGTCAAGCAAAGAAAATCTAGGAATCCAAGCACAAATAAAGTTCTCGTTAAATATTCTGATTCAAAAAATGTTATCGAATTATTTTCATTCGGGTTTTTACTCGTATAAGGTTCGAACTAAAGAAAATAATGTAAACCTTTACAAGGAAATTCGAATTTTAGAAAGGTATTGTTAAGTGTTCACGGAATAACAGCTGCACGTGTTAGACGACTGCAACAAAGTATATGCAATACTCTGAAATTTCCCTGTGGCAGACGCCTAAAGCATAAGAATAGGCCAAATTCGCTGCCTACTGAAATAACGGGATCATATAAAATCGTATAAACCTCGACAATCCCATTATTCACTCAAATACATAACAGACACAATCCGAATCGTTACTACCCTCCTGAAACCTTAAGTGTTCGGACAATGTATAAGTGATTTTTAGAAGAGTACCGTGTTATTATTACCTACAAGGTTTATTGGGTAGGTTTGAATTGTCGCTCAATATGTGATTCGTTTATTCAAAATATTGCGGCAGTAAAATCTGACCATTTAAAATCTTCTTTGGACGTAGAAAAGGAACTACATTTATGGAAAGTCCAAGCTTTTTATCACTTGAAAACAAACTGGAAAGAAAAGGCTCGTACGGGGGCGGGGAGAGGCTAATTGTTATTTCCTTCGATTTTATGCAAAATCTACCCCTACCTCATTAGAGGGACAACTTAGCGTTTAGATGTCGCCAGCTTTGATATTATGTATGATTATTTGGAGTCCATAACTTAAAAGATGATAGTGGCTGAATATACTATTAATCTTATAACATTGATTATTTTACACAAACAAATATAAACCAATCAGATTCGCGTATTACTGAAGCAACTCGAAATTGCAGCGGTAATTTATCGATAATTTTCATAGTAGAATAATTAGGCGTTGTTATGGAAATGCTGTTAATAAGAATAGACATTTCTAAAGTTCTGTCAAAAAACTGGTAATTTATACATGAATTAATAAATAAAGAATTTAGATAAATTTCATTTTGTATTACGTAAAATAATCTAATCAAATACCATACGAGCTTTGAATTAAAATCGATAATTTCACTCATACTTCCTGCATAACGACTTCGACTCGTGTCAATTTGACAATTAAACCACTCCAGCCCTACGGTCTGTCGTGATTTAAATGCTTGTCAAATTGACACTCGTCTTCGTCGCTATGCAACAAGCATTCGTGAAATTATCGATAAATTCAAAGCTCTTATGATATTACTACAGATTATATTGTAAAACTGTCAAAATGTGACAATTAAAAACACGAACACTTCAAAAGTATTGTTTACATTAGGTAAATTTTGAAATTTCAGTATACCAACATAAAAAGCGTGCACTTTCATTTGCTCACGATTGTACGTGTACGATAAGTCTATTAGCAAAAAGGGACAAAGTGAAATAACGTCCCTATTATTTCATTACTTGACAAAGGTCCTTGATGTTACTTTCCAAAATTTAGTATTACTCAGTGAAGGATGCTCAGGACAAAATAAAAATAATAAACGTCATGATGCACTTCATGTACGATTACTTACAGTTTTCCTATCCGTGGTTATTCATATCTTCCGAACGATCACGATTTCTCGGTTATATCAAAAAGGAAAGCAGTTGAGACTGTTGAGATTCCTGAACACTGGGATGCCATTATTCGGACATGCCACCAGAATCCATCCCCATTTAACTTGGTTAAAGTGCAACAATGTGATTTTTTAACTTTAAGTTATCGGCAGATAAGTTCTTTCTTAAAGATCCACGGCCGCCAATAAAACTAAAATATTTAAGAACCTGTCGCATTCGAAAAACCCACAAGTTTTTAGCAATAAGAGATAGTTGTAATGAACCTTGGCGGCAACCCATTATTCGAAGTACCTAAAGCAGCAATATCTAATGAATTCGAAATTTTACCTTTGTATGAGGAACATATTCTGATAAATCCTGAAAATTTTAAGAACCTGCAAGCGTTGTGTACTGTATTAAGTAGCAAACAAAATTCGGCTTTTTATAAATCCCTAGAATTAAACGGATCCAATAATGCAGAAAACCTTGCAAGTATAGATTCTGACGACAACAGCAGCTATTTTAAAATATGGAGTTTGTTTTCGTTTTGAATTCAATAAATAATAGGAGTAGTTTTTTCTGAAAGGACAGTTTTTCAGTTTCTTGCAAAAACATCAGATGTCAAACAGAAAAATACATTATTTTGCCATTATTCTGTATTATATTTAAAGTTAAGATAATTAATTTTCTGCCGTATACCTAGTCAAAAAAATTTTTGAGTGTACAATAAAAGTACTTCTAACATTTAAAAATGATCCATATCTAGATTTAAAGACTTCTGTTTTAATAAAATGGATACACTAGACAGATTTACCCATGTCAATATGTAAACTACCCGACGGTAATGAATTTTTCTCAAGTCTTTAAGAAGAAGAAGAGAAGTTAATTAAAATATTGCAGTATCAAGTTCGAATTTCATTTTAGATTTTATCCTAGTGAAGATAGCTTAAGTGTAAACCAAATAAACACATTTATATGTATCAAAAACCGAATTAATTTCTATATCACAAATAACGGTTGTATTACGACCAAAAATTAAGATGATCGCTATTTAAGTGATGATAAGTACCCTCTCAGAATAGCTATTAATCAAATTGATGAAAAGCCAAATGAATAGTCGATAAAAATCCGGTTATATTTTGAAGTTTTATTTCGATTTCTACTTCTTATTAAAGTTTCACTTAAGAACGTCAAGTAATCGCAAAAATACATTTGATTACGTTAATGGAAGGGAAGGCACGCAATCGCAAATTAACCCAAAGCAAAAGAACCCGTAATTAGACTCCCAAGTAATCATCAACAAGAGATGCAATTTTCACATCAAGACTTGCTATATACCGTTGCACATTCAGCACCATAGATAACGAAGAATAAGGCGTGAAAATAAAAGAAATCTATCCTACTCGTATGTATGAATTTGATGACTAACTCATCTGTTCGCGAGCATGTATGTAGTTACACATGAAGAGAAATGTACTGTTACGATCTTGACAATGATTTTGTTGAAAAATCGCGTAATACAGCGTATGTTCACGAACGTGCGTTATTCACGTCCGTGAATACGTTGAAAGGGCAGCACGTATGTATCCTACGTTGCTTTGGATTAAAAGATTGTTTATAACCTAAATGCCAACACGTCTTCTATGTTTCCTTAATCAATAAAGAAAAGACGTTTGTATGTTTAATTTGCTTATACTAATCAAGACTGACAAAGAGTTACTGTTAGTATATGTTCTTCAGGATGTGATGAGATGTGTCATGTTTTAAAAGAACATCTTCAAAATATATTTAAAGTGTGTACATAACATTATACACGGTGATAATATGCAGATATTCAGTACACAGGTGTATTTTAAAATTATTTCTGGATTGTATTTATTCATTATGTGTTAAAGGCAGTATATATACCTATTTCTATGAAAACAAACTTATCTAAATATACATATATTAACTTCATTACATCTTGTCACTGTCAGGTTTATTGCTAATTGCAGTATCCAACTGTTATCGATGCATTTTTTGTTTACTTAAGCATATTATCTCTCTCGTCTCAGGGGATATATAAGAAATTTATGCTTAAAACGTTAGAGTGGCTGGCCATAAGTAGAGTAGTCTAATTTTCTTGTGTTCGAATCTTGTAGATGACGCTTGAACGCTGAACATCTCATTAAATCGATACTGGAGTTGACCTACCTTTTGCTGCCGAGACGTAATTAACAGCGCAACAATGTTGTAATAAAGACAATTTAGGTAGGAAGATCTGCAGTAGGTAATCTCGGTAACTACTACAGCTTGGGAAGCTGTTGCAGCTGCACTAGCCACAAATAAATGTTTCATTTATTTAATAATTTAGACCTCTAAGGGTGCAAATTTGCATTAACACCGCAAAATTGTTGTTTTCTCTTAAAATGTTTTCAGTACCTAATTAATGCTCTATCAACTAGACTTTGAGTTTAATGTGCTTAAATTTTAATCAATGGGTGGCTCTCTCTCTCTGCAACATACGTATATTTGTAATGTTAAATGATATCGAAGGCTTCCACGATCTGAGTCTCTGTTATGAGGACTTCCGGGTTTTGACCGCGTCATAGTAAAGTATTACACATATACTATATGAGCAAAAATTATTTAGATAAGGGATTGCCATGATTTAAAAAACCAATGTCTTTGATATAATAGCTTCAGCATTTTGTTAATGGTAATTAAATGTCAGTTTCGATTTGAAGTTTTATTTGACAGGAATTAAATGTCAGTTTCAATTTAAAACTTTACTCGACTTGATATTTTCACAATTACATAAACGATTCATCATTGAATCTTATTTTCGTAATGGAAATCTTGAAAATGGAGAATAGAGATACAGTACTGTAGCTTGCCTAGTTGAATTTCGACAACAGTTTCCTGATTTTGTGTTCGGGGAAGCTGACTTTTTCAATGTGGTCCGAAATTGTGTGCGACTGTTCAGAGAAACAGGAAGTGTAACACATAAGAGCGGTGGTGGTAGGCCAACAGTCCGTACAGAGCAAACTATTGAAAATGTTCGAGAACAATTTCTCGAACGCAGCACCAACAACATCTTTGCGAAGAGTCATACAGCAAGTTCCCGTATCATATGGTACATGCAGAATAATTTTAAGGAGGGACATTGATTTATTTCCTTGTAAAATGCAGGCGTATCATGAATTGTTACTGCCTGATCATAATAGGCGCATGTTATATTGCCATATTGGATTTGACATTTTTTACAGATGAGCCGTGGTTTGATTTGTCAGGGTATATCAATTCACAAACAATGAGAATGTGGAGTGCTGAAAACCCTCACATATTTCGTGAGTCTCCCTTGCATCCCCAGAAAGTTGGGGTGTGGATTGGTGTTTCTCGCAGGCGATTGATACCCATAATCTTCGAAGGAACCAGCAATGCCCAAAAGTATCGAGACTTCTTAGAACCCTTCATAAACCAACTCCACGAAGACGAGCTGCAACAGGGATATTTCCAACAAAATGGTGCCACTTCTCACACGACTCCGCAATTTATCCTTATTTACGACAATTTTTTGGCGATCGTCTGATTAGTTTACGTTGTGAACCTGAATTCCCGCCAAGATCATCAGATTTGACTATCCTAGATTATTTCGTTTTTCCACATTTGAAGAACACCATTTTTAAAATACCTGTTCACACACTTCCTGAGTTGCGAAACCGAATAATTGAAGAATGTGCCAATATTACGCCCGAAATACTCCGGAACACATTTGAAAATATGAAAAGGCGTGTAAATTTGTGCCTGCATGAAAATGATGGCCATTTTCAACATCTGATGTAATAAATTGAAAATAAACGCATAAGTACAAAACATTACATTTAAAATAACTCTTAAACTCGACGACATAAGTATTGTTACTATTTATTTGACAAGCTGATTACCTTAAGTACATAACCTATATAATTTCAACTACTGACGATGAATTAAACACACACGGTACAGTTCAGAAATTCCAAAGCAACCATTTTTTATCTAAATAATTTTCGCTCATATGGTACAATACAAAAAATAAAAAATAAAACAAAAATAAAACAAAAATGAAACAACACAATATGTGTGTGTAACAATGTATTTTTCTTTTTCATTTTTGTTTTATTTTATTTTGTATTGTATATATATACTTGACGCGGTCAAAATCCGAAAGCCCTCGTAAAATTTGTAATGTTGATTGGAGTTTTTTGGACGGATATGAGAATGTTGATGTTGCACTAGAATACCTTTTATGCTGTGTTGTACAATATTTTCAAGTCATCTATTCTAAGCTATCAATCTGCGATATCACGCTATCCTTCATGGTTCTCGCCTGAAATTCAACAAAGCTTAAAGATAAAGAAGAATTATAGAATGAAGTGGAAGCGTACGGGAAGCGCTGTCTATCATCGCGAATCCAGCAGACTTCGGTCTTTAACAAAGGAACTTATAACTAATAGCTACAGATCATACTTATCAAAAATTGGGAGTATTATTCAAACATAGTCGAAGCACTTATGGTCATTTATTCGAAATTGCCAATTTTTTTTTTTTTGGTGTTTATGCATCCAATGCAACTAAAAAGAGCCTAATTTTTTGCTGCAATTGCAATTTACTTTACAATCGTCAACCGAAGATGCTCTATCGGATATTATGGCCAAACTTCCTAAAAAAATTACAGCTGGAGACAATAACGTGTCTATAGTATAGTATAGTTCTATAGTAAGAGATTCATGAGGTGCTCTTGCGGCACCATTCTGCAAACTTATCAATCTGGCTATTAAGTTATCCACTTTTCCTGATAAATGGAAATGCGCTCGTGTAGTACTTATTTTTAAAAAGAGATAAATCGCAAATTATAAACTATAGACCAATATCTATGCTTAACAATTTCCTTAAGGTATTTGAACAAGTCTTGTACGACACAATGTATACGAACATTAAATCATTTATATCACCATCTCAACATGGCTTTATGAGTGGTCGTTCCACAGTAACGTATCGAGCTTGCTTCACACAGTATATTGGCGAAAAGTTAGACGATCAGGGACAGGTGAATGTGATTTTTACCGATTTTTTACATGCGTTTGACACAGTAAATCATAAATTGCCACTGCAGAAACTTGCAACTTTTGGTTGTTCTCCCGAATTGTCCTAGTTAATTGAATTCTACTTAACTAATAGATGTAATTGTGTATTTTATTCTTTGTTTAATACAAACAAATGCACTTTTTGTCCGTAACAGGGTTCCTCAAGGCTCTAATCGTGGACCACTAACACAAATTATTTATTATATTTATCAATGATCTGCTGCAGTCTTTCTCGTGTCCAGTTCTTGCTTATGTTGACGATGTAAAGTTGTACTTTTCAGTATTTCTAACCAGAATGACGTGGAAAATTTACAAAAAGACCTCAACGTCGCTTTCTAAAGTTTCTGTCATTTAGAATAGACGGAGTATATCCTCCTTGGAGTACATCATACAATTATCTTCTCCAGATTCATCAAATGCAATCATTGACCGATCGGAAAAATTGGCAGAGTGCATTATTCCTCTCTTGTAGATTACTTGGTGATAGGATTGATTGTATTGAGTTGCTATCTTATGTTAAGTTTAACGTGCCAAGAATGGGTTCTAGTTCTGAAGATACTTTCAATTTACCGACATCGTGAACTAATCTCCTCTTTCGTTCACCGATACACCACATGTGTAGAAATGCTGACAAAATCTACAGCGATATTTTTGTAAACATAACACCTAAGACATTAACTGTCGTTTTGATTTGTATATTTACTTTATAATTACTTGTGTTACTTGTATAATTATTATGTTTCACGTATTTTATGTATTCACAATGTATTCTTTATTTGTCCTGTAATTGGTACCTGTTCGCCAATAAACATATATTATTATTATATTATTATATGCCAATAACGATTCAATTTCGGATAATCATCGGTCAGAAATAGCAATATTTACTACCTACAAACTTCCAATTGGCAAATGTGCATTTAATTATTAACTGTCGGCACATTAAATGTAATAACATCCTACGTCCTGTATATATGTATTTGGAAAGACAAAATCAAAAGAAGCATGAACTTTTTTTTGTATTATTTAAGCTCTCATCATCATCAAAGATTATTTTATTATTATTATTTTAAAGCAGTAAACTATAAACATGAAACGCTGTTAATAGTTATTATTAAATAAATTTTCTGCTTTCAAACAATAAATATTTAAATTATATATCCTGTAGTTTCTATTTAATTAAAATTGTTCGTAAAATTAAAAATACAGTATGTAACTGCACTTCCTCTTTCAGATGGATGCAGATGACGACATGTAACAATCTCAAGAATAACCGACATGTACAGTTACCCAAAACGTTAATGTCCGCTCCCTTACGTTATAATTGATTGTCATATAAACGTAATAGAAGATTGTGTAACATTATAGCTAGACGCCTTGGTATTTTTCGGTCATATTATATGATGTATAGTTTTCCTTTGTCTTCATTAAATCATATCCTGAAAAGATTAAATTAATTATATGTTAAAGCCCTAAACTGTCAGTAGATATTAATATAACCAGCAATTAGGTAAGAGATAATTTGCAATATAGAATATGTTATTAAAAATTCAATAGATTTAAACGCACAAAATACTACAAATTAGTAAATATAGTAATTAATTAATTTTAGAGATATCGATAGCCGGAGACATTAGAGTAGCTGATCATTTCACACAATTTGCGCAGCGAGAGCAGTAATATTATGAAAGGATGAAACCACTTATATAGATGAATTAGGTGCTAGAAATATAAAAACATATTTATATTTTAAAAATTTATAAAACTTTTGTTAGGGACAATTGTAAATTGTAATGCAATCACCGACATACAGTCTGTCAAAATTCTTAACAATATCATAGAAAATTCTGAACATAATGTAAAAAATTTGTGGAAATTCGCTAAATTCATTAATAGGAAATACATCGTATAATTACAAACTTATTATATTAGATTCTGTACCTTTATTCCCAAATATTCCTATGGATTAACATTAAATAGTATACAGTGCGGTTCTAATGTACCCTACCCCCTTCTAACTTTTGATTGGTTTAATAGAGTAGTTCCAGTTTTGGGTCATTAATATGAAATATTATATGTTTGAAGTAAATTTCTATTTAGTTTCAAAGATTGACGACAGAGGGCGATATAGTATCAAAATTTTAAGTGGAATGGGGGTCGAATGACACCTTATTTTAAAGGGCTCACTGACTGTAGTATCAGGCTAAAATTTCATAAAAATTTATCCACTCATATGTACATACATAGTAATAGAACAAAGTTTCATTTCATAATACATTTATGTTTCCAATTATTTGCTCAACATAAATTTAAAAGTCTTAGGTAGGTATGAATTGTAAAACGTGTGTCTTTTATTAAGCCTGTACTACCTTATGAATAGCATTTTATCTACATAAGTGCCATAATCAGCAATAATAAATGTCAATTTTCTTTGTTACTTTGAATGAGGTTTCATTAATTTAAGGTTTATCGTTCAAGGCTGTCTGGGACGTAATGACTATTTGAAATCATGTTCGACACTTGCTTTATTTAAATATGTCTTCGCTGTCACTTTATGCACTGAGATTATGAAGTCGAAATTCATGTTCTTTAAGAGTTATGTTTAAAAGTAGTGCATGTTTGCAGAAATATTGATCTTATTAAACTTTAACAGGATATTTAGTTATCATAAAAGGTGTTGAAAATGTTCACTATTTCTTTCCAGGCATGTATTAACCGTGCTTATCATATGTTGCAGACTGATTAATACTTCTGGAGATATTCTTTGAATGAATCAGTAATGGCTTGCTGCAGTTCTTCAATAGTATGTAGAGGATTTCTGTATATGTTATATTTTAAGCATCCGAACAAAAAGAAATCTAAAGATGTAAGATCAGGTGACCGAGAGGGCCACAGATTCCTGCTTACTAATCGGTTATTATGAAATTCTTCGAGCAAATTGTTTCATTTGCTGTATGAGCCATCCTGTTAGAAGTATCCATTGTGTAGTTCGTTAGGATGCAATTGGTTTAAAAACGATTCTAAAATCTGTTGTCGATAATTGTGTGCATTTATATTCTCGTTGAAGAAAATTGAACTTATAATTCTTCCACGTGACATGGGAACCCAAATTCCAACATTTACCGGATGCAGTTCAGTTTCTCTGAATTCGTGAGGATTTTCAATGGAGTTAATTCTGTGAATTAACAAAACCGCTAAGGTGGAACCACGCTTCATCACTGAAAACCAAATTCTATATTTTCATTTGGGAACTGTAAGATGTACTCATCATAACACATTTGCAGTGAATATTCCCAGGTACCATCTTCCCTGCGAAATCCCCCACGAAAGTATGCTTCCAAAAGGAAGATGTTTTGCTTAATCGTAAAGATTGAATGGTCGATTCCGAAACATTTTAACAACTATTTCAACTAAATCATTTCACGAATTATTTTACGTACCAGTGAACGAGCAAAATGTAAATAACGTTTTTAAAAAAACGAGTTTCTTATTACAACAAAGTTAAATGAATTACAAACACAAAAAAGAAAAATATAAGCAGACAAGATTACTAAACTAATACACTATTTGACAGCAAATTCAAACGCATTATGGGTAAAGGCCTAATTAGAAGATAGTTTTGATAAAATTAGAAACAAATATAGAAAACCAGCACGCTTCAATCTTTGTCGCTCGCACTGTAATAGAAAATTTAGTAATGGAGGACTTTGAGCAGTACCTATCTATATTTGATTTATACCTCTTTATAAAATTAATCATGTTACATTTATCTTTGAAAAAGAAATTCCAAATTCCATCAATTTTTTTAAATATTAAGATACTATATAATAAAACAGGACTGTGAAATTATTTTGCACATTAAAGATTCATTAAAAAAGTGTAATTAATTAAATTAAAAGAGAGTTTTACAACGAAGACTGTAACAAATGCTGTATCGCTCAAATTTAATACTCGTATTAATATTTAAAGCAATTAATTTATAACCACCAATACGGCGTTTTACATAACAAACGCTGAAACTATCTTATAACTATAAGCACTCTATGGATAGAAGACATAATTTCGATTTTGAAAATATGAATATTTAGAAAACATTGATGCAAGAATAATTCAATTTATTCAAATAATTATAATTAGATTTACATTAGATATAGAGATGAGTTTATAAATATCATCCTACTTATAAATAATTTATTTGTTCTTACCAAAACAAAATTATTACGTTCTGAAACAAAGTGATTTTTAGTCGGTTCAGTGCACACACGAACTATCTTCCATATTTAGGGAATGTTCAGCAACTTTAATATCGTATTAAATACATAGAAGATTTTACAAATATAGCTGCGCAATCAAGAATGATAGAACTATTTTTTTAATCTGTGGTAAGTGCTTGTTGTTAATCAAATTATTATCATACCACAGGATTTATTATTATTCTGGGCGTTTGGAACAAGCTGACATACCCATCGTTGACAAGCGATTTATCTAATTAATGCAATTCTTGAAGGCGCTATAGTAATGGAATATACTTTAATTTTTTTAATGTTACTGTGTTTACGGCCGGTGAATGATATAACTTGTAGATTCATTTATACTTCGTGTTTGAGCTCTATTTCAAAGATAAAATTTAATAAAATCAGAAGATACACGCCCTACTTTATTTTGCCTTGTTAAGAAATAGTTATTTACATACGAAGTTGGAAAGACGATAAATATTTCCAGCATAAGCTCGGATTTGACCAGCAAGCGTAATCTAGCGAGCGCTTTATAAGCGCAAATGGCGGAAACGATCTTCACGGACGTTGTTTGTACAATTTTTTTAGCAAAATGTTATTAATAAACGATATATTTATATAGGTACTACTTTTTTGCTGAGTAATGCAAAAAAAACTTAGTAAATACTAAAGTTACGCAGGTGTTGTATTCTGATTAAGATATCAATTAAGAAATTTGACGTTTCATTTCATTAAGCAATTAATAGTATAGGTATGTAATAGATAGCATCATTGATGTTTTTTGTAGTTTTTTAATTAATTTTAAACTTACTAAAGTTGTTATAGACCAGATCTAGTTGAATCGGACATTCCTTTAATGCAGTTTTTACTTTCCGCACTTGTGCGGGAAAGTCAATTTCCTGCACGCAAATAGAACCAGGAAATGCCATGTTTTGATAAGCGATTACAAAAAGAAATTTGATTATATTAGTTAACATGATTTTTGTCTCACGAGCAGTAGTAAATTCTAAGTAATAATACTTAATGCAGCTTTTTATAGTGCTTTCAAGTACGTATTCGGAATCTTTCCATCATCCACAGGCTTTTTCATCCATTATAAAATAAAATGATACCATGTCTATTGTTGTGCAGGCCCAGAGATGTATAGACATCTTCGAATTATATTGATTTTTATTGGAATGGGGTGGTAGGGACAGAAAAAGCACTAAATTAGAAAAGAATAGTTTAATTGCGACTCATTCCTTGCTGGACAGAAAAATATGAAACGTGACAATGTTGTACAATCCTAAAAGTGTATAATGAAGAATTCCATCAAAGCCGTGGATAATAACTACTGTTTTTATGTGTTACTGAAGAACAAATTAGTGATGCAAACATTAAAGATGGAATATTAATACATGACGAAATGTTTGAGGAATTAACAAGCATTCAAAGATGTTACTCAGAGTTTTCTGGTAACCGAAAGGCCGAAAATTATCGTGATATCAACGATCTTATATCATAAAAATTTTTGCAGTCGCAACTAGATTTCTTTCATCAAGAGACTTCAAGACAAAAGAGACGTCAAGGCAAATTCAATTCTAAATGCTGTTTGATTAATGTTGGGGCAACAAAATGGACGTTCCACGCGCGTAATATAACAGAAAATCGTTATTTCTTGGTTTCTAGGAGAATCAGATTTTTGAATATTATGTAGTTAAGAACGGAGAAATTGTTTGAAATTATAAAAGCTTGTCTCTCTGAAATCTTGCGTCATAGGGAAAAACCGATAAAGCTAAAACGTAAACGTAAACATTTCCGTTATATAAACTAATTAAATAATATATAGCACAATAATATAGTAAATCAGGTAAATTAATCGCTTCTTAACAGTTTCTTGTAGGTTGATTTATACATATTTAACTCTAGATATTTAGTAGAAGTAAATGTCATTATAAATTCTGATTATTTAACATATTAAGTTTGCAAATATAATAACTTTCTTTAGTAATAACATAATACATAGCTGCATAAATAGACAGATTTACCTGTCCTACTGCCCTCTACTCCCACATGGTTGCCTTTAACACACATTAATACATATATGTATATGTACGCAGATAAACGTGAGATGTATTTAAGTATGCAACTTGAATAGTTTTGTCGGATATTGATTACTAAACCGCATTGAAGGATAAAAGAGAAAATAATGTACAAATTACAGGAAAACTTTTAACGAGAAAAGCTAACACAAACATAACTTCCTAATTGTGACAATTGAAAGATGGTCTTCCGCATCCTACGACAACAAACTTCCTTGATTCTTCGATAATTTCATCGTTTTAGATTCGCTTATCTCGAATTAATTGAGTACAAACCTACGATTAACGGTAAGTAATTAAAAGGAAATTTTCGTAATTTTTGTAATTTGTCATCGGGCGTATATATAAATCGGCTTTTCTTTTATTTAATTGGCGTTAATTAGAGATTAATCGTTTACCTTAAACGGAGAACCGATGTGTTGGATCTGTTTTCTGAAGAATTATTGGTTGTTCACATTCCGCTACTTGATATCGTCGTTGTCATCGTCTGAACTTTCAAAATATTTTTTTCATTAAGTGTCACAGATTTTACGAGAAGTGCACCGTTCCTAACAATCTTCGAGTATCTTCCTCGAGTCTAATTGTGGAGTATCACTTGTAACGACGATGACATCGAGAGTGTTCAAAAGAATTCAAACATCACTTCCGCGAAGTTTCTCCAAAATACTACCGACCGCTTTTATTAGTATTGTTCTTCTTCGTGTTTACCACATGTCGATTGTCGTTTTAAAAGAAAGATATATATCTGTATAATACGCGATCTGTATGTGAGTACCCGTTAATACCTGTTATATGTGGAGTGGATTCGAGCGCGATGGAACAACCGAGACCTACTGGAGATGATCAACGCGTGTCCGGCTGTTAAATCAAAGAAGTGGTGGATGTAGTAGTAAAACATCTTTCACGGCCTGGCGTCTGCCAATGCCAAGGCGATTCTTACCGTGATGTGTATGTATGTGCTCATGTGTTGTGATTCATTTAGTCTGTACTCGCTGTTGCTCCCGTCTAATTAATTCGTATCGGAGACGGGCGATTTGTGCGTTCTGCGAGAGTGAGCAGAGCTTTTTCGGTAGCCTCGTAATGTTTCAGCTGGTATTATGATTTATTATTTCCAGCAATATCATGATATTCGTATAAATAATAATATATAGATTTTAAAACGGAAAACAAGTTCAAAATAGTATCTTAAAAGAAATGTAACGCCATTTTCTAACAGCACATGGTTATTCTTTTTTTTATTTACAATTATAGTCTAATAATTGTTAACAGTATTCATTCTTTATATAAATAAATAAATATATATAATAATAATAAATTATAGGTTGCGGCTTTAAAAGATTCAATGGTTAGCGTAGTTTTCCTCCTTTCGAGCATTTTATTATTATTTTCTTCGTCATTAACTTGTACAGAAAATATTCGGACATGGACCACATTTTCGAATTTTAATTCAAGCACAACAGTCAATATAGAAAACAAAATTTCAGTACCAACAAGAATCACAAGTTTCACGCAAACTTCTATTGACGTATTCATGACAAATTCTGACCAAAGTTGAGGTGCAACACAATTATTTATCAGATCACACAAACCAAATCATAAATTACGAATACATTAATATTTGTGAACGCAAGGAACCGATCTTGAAAAGAAGCTACACTGCAACAAATAAAGATGACTTTGCACATAAATTGTCACATAATCTTCAAATAGCGGATTTACTGAACAAAGGCAATGAAGACGTGAATATATTATTCAATGAATTTCATACCATGCTACTCAAAAATTTTAATGACGCCTTTCCATTATCAGCTGTTGCAACGGAATTAAAAGTTTGCCACTACTTCTTAAAGAAATGGCTCAAATCAGCAAAAGAATTGATAGCAATATGTATAAGGAATGATATATTACTTTAAAAGAGTTTTATAATGCGATGGTCAGTAACGCTAAAAAATCCTACAATAATAAACGAATTTTAGAACTTGTTGGAATATTATAAAAGAACATAAAGGTATAAAAAATGAGAATAAAATCAGTATCAGTCACAATGGTAACATAGCAAACCCAGAAGAAACTCCTAACATATTTAATGATTTCTTTGTTGGTGTGGTTCAGAGTCCACCACCAAATAGCAACACCGCCCCAAGTGAAATAGTTGCGTTCCGAAAAACCATCTACAGGAATACCTGGAACAATACTACAGGAGGTTAAAGAAGTTATTAGTACACCATTATGCACAATCATAAATAAATCCTTTGAGACAGGCGTATATCCGATCAAGTTAAAAGTGTCAAAAGTCATACTAATTTTTAAGCAAAAGGGTAGTGCAATGGATGTGGCGAATTATAGACCGATATCTTTACAAATCCAAATATCTAAGATTTTCGAGTATTGCTTCCAAACTAGACTGTATAGATTTCTTGAGAAGTGCAACGTATTAAGTGATCATCAATATGGATATAGGAAGACAAAGACCACAATCATGGCTGTAGAAAATACAATTTTTGTAGTGTGCGACGCCCTACACTCAAAACAGAAGGTGACTGGGTTGTTTTTTGACATGAGTCGCGCTTTTGGCTGAGTTAATCACAGCCTTCTCATCAGCAAATTAAATAGTGTTGGACTGCGAGGAATTCCGAATAAATAGATTACGTAGCTCTTATCTCATCAATAGGGAACAGGTTGTTAGTGTGGGAGGAAATCTGTCAAAGAAGCGTCATGTAGATAGAGGCGTACCACAAGTCACAATATTGGGACCTCTATTATTGTACCTAATGATAAACGACTTACTCTCAGTCTGCAGATCTGCAACAAACGTCAACATTTATGCTGACGATACCAACATGATAGTAGTTCATGATGATATTAATCAATTAACGGTGAGAGCCGAAAATGTTATAACTGAAATACAGGAATGGTGCACACAGAATGGTATTATACTTAATACTGATTAGACGCAAATGATGAGAAGATGGATACAAACTAAGCAACATATGGCGAATAACTTTACAAGATCGTCGACGTAACCACAATACCAGAACGGATGCCGCTCACTGAACTGTAACGAGTCAATGAAGCGAAGAAGAAACAACGTATATAACGAGGAACAGAAGCCAACAATATCAGTCTTTAGGAACTTTCTGAAGAAGCTGACAGCATGACAACACTCAGAAAACTTTGCCGCAGTAAACGACGGTCGTGACAACCTACGCTCAACTGTTGCTCAATACTATTCTTGAGTTCAAAAAAGCTCCCCTTTTTCTAAACTTGGCCAATTTAAAAATTGTCCAAGTTGTTTAATATTATTTTACTGCAGATTTATTGAAAACGAGGCATTTTTAGGTAAGCTCTTTTTTAAATTTAAAGTTATTTCCAATTCTACTATGGTTGCTTAATACTATTCCATAGTTCCGCAGGATAATAATCGTCAGTAGGCTTTCATCTTTAGCATGGTTTACACGTCGAATTACCGTGATTTTCTAGCGACCCCTTACCCAGTTTTCATTCCTGAAGCAGGCGTTTACATTAGTGGTGAAATATTGAGTTGCTTTTATTATTGCTTTTATTCTACTTTATTCTGTTTTTAGTTTGTTTTTGTATTATATACATATTTCACTATGACGCAATCCAAACCCGGAAGCACTCAAAATAGAGACTCGTAGCGTGGAAACTTTTATCATTTAATATTAAGAATTATTCAGAAAAGAAAATTGAAAAACTTAACATTCAAGTCAGCTTGTTTACTGAAATTGAAAGTTTTGAAAGTGAAACCTTCTACCTTGTTCTATATTTTCCAAATAATACTAAAAACCACCTACCACTACAACAAGAGGGGAAAAACATTTGCTTTAGTCTTTTACGATAGGTTGAGAAAAATATTCTTTTTTCGATTTCAGTTACGGATAACTTTTTATATTATTTTTCAAGAGTTTGCAACAATGTAGAAGAAAACTTAAACAATTGTAAAAATCAGTTGTTTAGGAAAAAAAGACTTTGTGTTTATAGATTTCGTATTTATAATTGCCATTAGAGTCGCATCAGTATTATTCGAGAAAGACATAAGAACAACAAAACAAGTGAAACAAGAAAATAAATTTATTATAAACACTATTTGATACGGGAAAATTATACAAAATTGAAAGTAGGATGAATCTAATCACGTATCTGTAAGAAATTGTTTGAAATAACTATATTGAAAAAATGTTTCTTTCACGATCTCCATTCATTCCAAGTTTCAGACCACAATCTGATAATTTTGGCTTATTGCTTTTTTATTACTTTTAAAATATGATTCATTACATTATATTACAACCTTCATTATTAATTTACTATTTGATATATTGTTAATAAATATGGTGCCACGAGAGAACATTTTTTAGACCTCAGCCAGAGTACATTTACAGTTCAATGTTTCATATTTCCCAATTTCTAGTTGTATAAAAATAATGTATAATTCTATAGAATTTTTAAGCAGTAGCAATGGAAAATCTAGATATATGTATATGATTATCTACGAAAATTAAATTCGTCACAAATATCGCGCATCGAAATTATCTACAGAATTCTTAGCATATGCCGTAAACGTCATCTGTTAATATGATAGAGGTGTCGTCAAATTCATTAATATGCTTTTTATTAATACGCAGACAGGCTGACGCTTAACCAATATGATGGATAACAGAACAATGGTAATCGAATAATCTGTGCAGCTTTTGTAAAAAATCTCGGAACATTAAAGGATATTATACAAATATAACGTATTGAAAATATTTAATGAAAATGCTGGAGTGATTCCCGATCAAAAAAATCTATTTACGAAGATTAATAACCATCTTCATGACATTGTGTTGAAGTTTAGTAAGTTTTCAAAAGATGCACTGATCACTGAACAACGGAGTATGCTCACAAGGAAACACAGGCAAGTGGTGGTGACCGATTTAAATGAAATTTGGTGAGTTTGTAGACTGATGCAGTGTAAGAACAACGGTAACTTCCATAGATGCTAAATCGCTCGTTTTCGGGGGTGTGGGCAACCAAGAGCCAACGCTAGCTTCCGCTATTTGCTTTAATATTTCCAAAACTACGACATCAAAAAAAAGTTAAGACAAATAAATAACTGTTTTAAGAGTACTAAAAGATAGCGACAATAGTTTGCCTGTCATAGTTCTTGTTTTCCAGAAACAACCCTCACCCCCTATATTTTTTTTAAATTTTAAAATTTTTATTTAATACAAAAATACACAAAGTTATGCAGAATTCAGCCATTTATATTAAACAATCTCGAAGTTCTTCACTGGATCTCTTGGTGCAGAAGTAGAACACTAAACACTTTAACCCACTGAACACCAAACAAGTTTTAACTAAAACACCGACGCGTTTCAACAGCAATGCTGTCATTATCAAGGCGATAATAAAACAGTTTTATTATCGCCTTGATAATGACAGCATTGCATAATAAAACAGTTTTATTATCGCCTTGATAATGACAGCATTGCTGTTGAAACGTGTCGGTGTTTTAGTTAAAACTTGTTTGGTGTTCAGTGGGTTAAAGTGTTTAGTGTTCTATTAAACAATCTATAAAATAACTTACTTTAACATAAAACAATAAGATATGAATTGTGTAGGTATACATGTACATAATATTACAGTTTTCACTTTATTGACAACGAGTACTATGGGTGAATTCTGCATAACTTTGTGTATTTTTCCAGTAAATAAAAATTTTAAAATTTTAAAAAAATATAGGGGGTGGGGGTTGTTTCTGGAAAACAAGAACTATGATAGGCAAACTATTGTCGCTACCTTTTAGTACTCATAAAACAGTTATACATTTGTGTTAACTTTTTTTTGATATGTCTTATAGTTTTGGAGATATTAAAGCAAATAGCGGAAGCTAGCGCTGGCTCTTGGTCGCCCCCACCCCAGAAAACGAGCGATTTAGCATCTATGGAAGTTACCGTTGTTCTTAAACTGCATCAGTCTACAAACCCACCAAATTTCATTTAAATCGGTCACCACCACTTGCCTATATTTCCTTGTCAGCTGCTTTTTTAATTTAGGGAAAAAATAATTATTACTTTGTGCCAAATCTAGCCTTTAAACTGGATATTTCATCGGTATAAAGCCAGACTTACTAATTATTTCTCCGACTTCTCTTGTCGCTTTCTATTGACAAGATTTGTTCTATACCTTGCTTGCTGTCGGTTTTTTAGATGAATTTTGTGTCCCTGTCCTGTTTGGGGCTGGGAATCCTATGCGGCATAAATTCTTGTTTTGTTGGTGAATCCCAGTAACATCTCATAACCTCATCAAATTTCGAAAACAGGTTATTACCGTCATATAAAATGTTTAATGCTCCTTCGATCTATAAACTTTCCATATCTTGAATCATCTTCAATTGATTCTCTGAATTTTACTATGAAATATATCAGATGCACTTATATATTCTCAATACACGTGTGAAATACCGTCAGGAAACACTGCCAATTTCCTCTTCTTAAACGCAGCTTTATTGCTCCTACTTTTGACTTTCTTCGATTTTAGCCTCCTTTTCAATCAACTATTATCCCAATTCTACTACCTGTCTAGATGACTGTCAAAACTATTTAAGAAATCTGTTTCACAGGTCGAAAACCAATTTTTGAATGTATTGAATTGTTTGGAAAATTCATAAAATTCAATTCATTCTTCTTAAGTAATAGTTCGGGGAATTTATCACAGTCACATCGATAAAAAACTTAATATCAACATCTCTGCTAATGATATCGACTGCTGTCATCGATTGAAGGCTAAGGAAGGCGCACATCGTCCTATCATTGTGAGATTTTGTCATCGCTCCGTACGTAATGAGGTATTTTATTCGAAGAATAAATTAAAAAACAGTAAAATTGTTATTAGAGAAGATATAACTCATTTAAGAGTGAATATGGTCAAAGAACTTATTAAAAAGTCTAGTTATAAAGACGTTTTTACCAACAACGATAATATATTCGTGAAAATACGAAATAATATTTATAAAATTAGATCCTTATGCGAATATTATAAAATCTTAGATAAATTCTAACTTCGTACCAGTAGACTTTTTGTCGAACGCTGTCTCTTTTTGTTTTGTTTTCTTTTATCGCTGTTTTTTTGTCTTATTTTTTTTACTTGATTTGTTTTTGTGTAGTTTATTCACTGATATAAACTTAATACATATTATGGTGAAGAATATCAATTACTTATGAAGTAGTATCCCATTGTAAATAGTGAACTAAATTAAAAAAAAAACAAAAAAAAAGAATGATGTCTCTATTTGTATATACTTAATTATTTAGATGATATTTTGTTATTTTTATGGCTGCTGGTGGTTGTATTAGAGTGGCACATATAAATATCAGATCTTTATTTCCTAAATTGCATGGATTAACTCATTACATTGATGTTAATAAAATTGATATATTAGCTGTTAGTGAGACATGGCTAAGTACTGATGTTGATTCGGTTCTTGTTAGTTTAATTGATTTTAATTTTTATAGACGTGATCGACAGTCCAGGGGGGGCGGTGTGGGAATTTACGTGAGGCGGGAATTTCAGGTTTGTGTTCTGGACACGAGTGATTTCATTGAGCAGTTGTGGTTGAGTATTTTAGTCAGTGGTAGGAAACTTGTCATTGGAGTAGCGTATAGGCCCCCACAACTCAATTATAGAACCTTTTGGGATTAGTTGGAGAATAGTATTGATGTGTCATTTTCAGTAAGTGATAGGGTGTTGTGTTGTGGCGATTTTAATATTAATCTATTGAATTTGAATGATGCCTCGGTGTTGAGTTTCACAGAAATTATTGAAGCCTATAGTTTAGAACAAATTATTGATCAGCCAACTCGATTGACTAATACTTCAGCATCTCTTCTGGATATTATTGTCCGATCTGATGCGGTTGACATCGAGAACAGTGGCATTGTCTGTTGTGACTTTTCCGACCACGATATGGTGTATTGTGATATTCATACGGGTTCTCCTAAGATTGATTCGCGTATACGTACCTACAGAGAGTTTAAAAAGATTCATATTAATAGATTTAATACTGACTTATCTTCTCTTCCGCTGCATTTCATATTTCGCATTGATAACGTTAATGACAAGGTTCAGTTTTTGAATGATTGTTTGCTGGATCTGTTTGATGTGCATGCTCCCCTAATAACTAAACGTTTCACAAAAAAGTACATTCCATGGCTTACAGATAATTTAAAACTTTTGATTAGGTTGAGGGATGATGCTAAAGCCAAGTATCGTAAGTCGAGATGTCCTGCTCATTGGAATTATTATAAAACTCTTCGCAATTTGACTACGTCTTCATTAAAACGTGAAAAGAGGGCCTACTTTGAGTTTATTGCTAATACAAGATCTCCTAAAGCGTTGTGGAGGCAAATATTGTATTTGGATGTTACTAGGCGTCTGCCTGCTGAGGATTTTCCTGGTAATCTTGCAGATGTTGATATGATGAATGATTACTTTGTTAATAGTGTCCCCAGGCATATGAATTCCAATTTGTTATTTCATTGTGATGAGGCAAATACAGCTAAGTTCTCATTTTCTACTGTGGATCCTGGTTTTATCTCTAATATTATTTATAAAATTCGTTCAACATCAACTGGGTCAGATGGAATTAACATAACAATGATTAAACTATGTTGCCCGTTTTTGGTACCTTTTGTAACACATATCATTAACTGTTGCATTGAGCAGGCCGTTGTTCCGGATGTTTGGAAATATGCCTTGGTCAAACCCTTACCCAAAGTTAAAAGCCCTTCCGCCTTTTCTGACTTTCGTCCCATAAGTATTTTACCTACTTTTTCTAAAATTCTGGAAAGGGTTATTTACACTCAATTAAATGATTTCCTGAACATTAATAATGTGCTTCCTTGTACACAGTCCGGCTTCAGGAAAGGTTACAGTTGTGAGACGGCATTGCTCGCGGTTACTGGTGATATTATTGCTGCCACTGATAGTGGTTTAATTACTGCCTTAGTACTTTTAGATTTTTCTAAAGCTTTTGATACGGTTTGCCATAGTACTCTTTGTTCGTTGTTATATTCTTTGGGTCTTAATGTTGGGTCGGTTCAACTATTAAGTAGTTATCTATGTAATCGTCATCAGAGTGTGGTTATAAACTCTAATCTCTCAGTCTCGCGACAGATATCTACGGGCGTTCCTCAAGGATCAGTTGTAGGGCCCCTGCTATTCTCCATCTATACGTCGCAGTTTATTAATTGTATACATTTTTGCCAAAAGCATCTATATGCTGACGATATGCAGATGTATTTATCTTTTGAACCTGAAAATTGGCAACGGGCCCTTGATTGCATTAATTCAGATTTGCGGTCTCTGTACGAGGTATCGTCTCGGTATGACTTGATCTTGAATCCACTCAAAACACAAGTGATATTATTTGGTAATTCTAGAATTTGTGAGGATTTGAGTGGGATTTTTCAGGTCAGTATTGGTGACGTTGTTGTCCCGATTGTAAAATCGGTGAAGAACTTGGGGTTACAGATGGATAATACTTTCCGATATCGTGATCAAATAAATAAATATATTAAAAACTCGTACATAAATTTAAGAAAGCTTTATCCTCATAGATCTTCTTTACTTCTTTTCTTTTCTACTTTTCTTCCTGCTATTGATTCCATTACGAGTTCTCGTATTCAAAAAATTCAAAATTCATGCCTAAGATATATTTTTGGAATTAGAAAATTTGATAGAGTATCTCATAAGTTGGGAACTGCTGGGTGGTTGAATATGAGAAACAGGCGCGAATTAAAAATGTTATCAACTTTTCATAAAATTTTATTATTCAAAACGCCACCGTATCTTTATATGAGGATCCGATTCAGAACTGACATTCATAATATTACTACGAGGTTTAGAGGTCTGATATCACCGCCCTCTTTCAGACTGTCACTATTTAGGCGATCCTTTTCTTACAATATATATAAAAAATATAATGACATTGATGAGTCCTTTAAGATCATGTCTGTTAGTACCTTTAAATCTCATCTAAGAAATAGATTAATTGATTTTCAATGAAGTATGTGCCAGCCTTCTGCCAACTACTTATGTATATATTTTCCCATCTATTTAGTTGTTAATTATTTCTATGCGGTGCTACGGTGATGTCTGTTTTTGCGCATATTCATTTCTTGAATTTTTTTTTGATTACGTAGTTTAGGCATTTATTCGTTAAGTTAATTATATGTATGTATTACATTCGGGGTTAGTGCAAGCAGAACTTGCTTCTGAGTCTCGCCCTGTAATTGCTCCTTACTTTGTCTAGCTTTAGTTTTTTTCCATTAAACAAGCTTAATTTATTTTGTATGTTGTTGGTATGGCGGGTAGCAATAAAGACATTATTATTATTATTACTTCGCATAATTAAAATGATCCGAGTACTTCTTTAAGTAATTATAATGCAGTTTCGGAGAATGGAAGAGAGACATAACTTTTGAAGCATTTTATACACCAATAAAGACGTCTTGACTTGTATAGAAGAACATGTGCGTGGGCAGAGTAAATTTTGCAAGCATTTGAAAGCGTTGGTGTTAAATGGTTTTAAGGAAAGGATTACGCGTGCGAGGAAACAAAGCGCAATAAATTGAAAATTAAACAAGTGCTGAATGAATATTAACGGCTAGTGTATGGATGTATGATAAAAATAATACTGCTTAATTATTTTCGCACTGACAGGTAACGGTTAGTTAAGGCCACAACGCCTTAGATGTATTTAAATGATGCATTTATATTACTGAGTGTCAGTAAGCCCACATAAGTAAGTATTATAGATATGTACACGGAGGACATTTCATGAACTACATTTAGAGGAATACGGCCAATAAAAGTTAACAATTTATTACAGGCTGCTTAAAAAATCCAGATTCAACAGTTATATTTCGAGATATACAAGTTGTATGAATTATAGTTTTATTTTAATAATATAAGAGATTTATTTGAATAATTAATAAAACTATTATTTATACTAGGCTTTATAAGACATATAACTGTGTATTTGTTAATTTATTGAATTAAAATCAATTGGATTCAACATTCTTTCCTAACTAATTCTTTGCGAATCGTTAAACGTTTCATACATCTACCAAATCATAATTCCATATTGTTGAGACAGGTTTATATCCTACAAATGGGATAGCCGTTAATATTTGTATAGCAATATACAGAAAGAATTGTAATAAGACGCATAATTCTGACGGGCATCATGCTATCATTTAAAATTAACTTGTTATAATTACATAAGGAATACTTGGGTTATATTAATACATTATGATGAAAATGTAGACTAAACATTATCTATTTTCTTCTTATTTGCAATATCATCATATATAAATCAATACTAACATAAGTTAAGCTCCAAACAACTCCCGAAATGTCAACGATGTCGGTATATTAGTGACCGATAACAGTGATATGCCAGGCATGTCAAAATATATAAAAATATAAAACATTAGATGTGTTAGTTAAACAAGGAGAAAATTATTTAAACCGCTGTATTCAAATTTTGTAATTATTTACTGCTAGTAAGCTTTTTATAACTTCTTAATTTTTTTATTTTTGTCCAGTTTTGATGTCCAGCTGTGAAAAGAAATACATACATATATCTCCGTTTTATTCTCATAAGCTAGATACGCTCCGTATTTGCCTGAATAGTAATGCGGTGTTACAATGCCGTATGCCTACGATATAAATACAATATATAACTATCACGTGGCATTCAATAGTAGACTGTTGTATTGGGATTAAAAATGTCTCTTTTTTCGACGAGTAAAATTGTACGAGTCGAAATGACATTTTTAATCCGAATGGAGCATGCTATTTTTTCTCTAGCCGAAATCATGCATTGCGATAATAAAACGAAGTCTATTTTTTATTCAACCGAAGTCATGCGCTGGGATAATAAAACGAAGTAGGTAAGTAAGGGTCATATTTATAGTCCGTGCTTGAGGTTGTGTCGATGCTTGAGCACGCGATTTTGACAGATTTGTAATGACATTTACGTCAAAATCGCGTGCTCGAGCATCGACACAACCTCAAGCACGGACTATAAATATGACCCTAAGTTATATCAACGTTGTCATGGATATGTTGTCAAACATTAGTCATACATTAGTTGTCATTGCGTTCATTTGTGATTATTAGTGGTCCAATTTGAATACTTTTTTATCCTAGGATTAAAAATAACCACTTTTACTTACTAAGATTAAAAGTGAATATTTTTCTTGCTTATAGACACCACTTTTTTGGATCAGTATGGAAAATGACAACTTTAGATACTCCTGACAGTCAAAATATGTCATACTTTTTTTACGGTTGGAGAAAATAGTAGACTGTTGTATTAAATTCATTGAAACTGCGTCTTATTTCTAAAATTGATAAGGACTGGACTGCATTTTGTATCCTATTTTTTAATTGCTCTTCATCATTGTCTAGTGGCTTACTGTACACAATATGTTTTAAATGACCCCACAGATAAAAGTCTCCATTATTGTAAGATCAGCACTTCTCGGTGGCCATAAAATGGGAGCATCTCTTCTTATCCAGTTATCATGGAATTCTGTA
This sequence comes from Holotrichia oblita, assembly GCA_023690525.1. Classification (NCBI taxonomy): domain Eukaryota; kingdom Metazoa; phylum Arthropoda; class Insecta; order Coleoptera; family Scarabaeidae; genus Holotrichia; species Holotrichia oblita. Next base: position 49,865,837 of record CM043015.1, read on the forward strand.
TGTATTGAGCCACTGACGAACAATGTCGGCATAATGAACAAGGTACTGTAATGATATTAGCTACTGTACAGGGATCTTTAATTGTAGTTCCGCGTTTACTCAATAGATGGCGATGTTAACTGTACTATTTTTTCTTAATTTTCGATTGTTATAAATAGGGCGAAATTTTTACGATATATACAGCGTTAGTAAAAAGTCCCGGAACGGTCGAATAACTTTGTTATTTGAAAATTATGATTTCTGAAATTTGGTATGGGGTATAGTTAATATAAATGCATTTTATGCAATACAGTTTATATTTTTTTCACTTTCGGTTTAATCGGCAATACGTCCAACTTTTTTTTTAAACGGAACGCCCAGATTTTTTTAACACTTTTGAATGCAAAATAAAAAACTACGTTCAGGAAGTATTAAGATGTTTATTTTTATTCACAAGAAAACAGTTAAAAAATTAAAAGTGTCCTAATACAGAAAACTCAAGATACCTGTCTTTTGGGTTGCGATTACAATAATTGTTCAAAATGCTTTCCATTTACAATTTGACAAAAATGTAAACGGTCAGTAAAATTTCTTATTGAATTTTGTATTTGTTCTGGAGTGATGCGATTGGCTTCTTGAACTATTCTCTCTTCCAATTGCTCAAGATTATGGGGATGATTTTTGTACACTTGACATTTCAAGTAACCCCAAAAGAAAAAATCTAATGGCGAGAGATCTGGCGAACGTGCTGGCCATTCGATTGCTCCTCTACGTCCGATTCAACGTTCCGGAAAAATTTCATTCAAATAATCGCGGACACTATGGGCAAAATGGGGGGGGGGGAGCTCCATCTTGTTTAAACCAAAAATGTGCATTAGGGTGATCACCTATGTTTGCATTTGGAAAGAGGGCCGCAAGTGCTGGAACTACCTCATTTCGCAATAAATTTAAGTAGACGTTGCCAGTTAAATTTCCTCTTATAAAAAATGGTCCTATGATGTTGTTTCCAACAAGACCAGCCCAGACATTCACCTTTTGAGGACGCTGTGTATGGACTTCTTCAATACAATGCGGATTTTCAATTGACCAGTAGCGACAATTATGTCTGTTCACAGTGCCGTTGAGACAAAACGTTGCCTCATCTGAAAAAATGATGTGATCTAAAACATTAGGCTGCTGCTCGATCAATTCCGTCATTGTTTCGCAAAAATGTAGTCTACGATCTGGATCATCTTCAGTTAACTCATGGACGGGATACATTTTATAGGCTTTCATTCTTGCTGATCTAAGAATCTTATGAGCAGATTTTTGAGAGATCTCATGAATTTGACCTAATTCTGTTGTGGACACGTGATGATTTTCTTCCACTGTAAGTAACACATTCAAACTAGTTCCTTCATCTGTTGCTCTTAATGGACGTCCCCTTCTAGATAAATCCTTCACCTGACGAAAGACTTCAAACTTTTGAATTGTTCGGCATACCGTACTTTTACTAATGTGACGATCCGGATGATAAACAGTATTAAACAAAATACGAACCTCTTCAAAAGAACGTTGACGATCACCGTACCCACGCATGATTAATATCTCAATTCGTTCTGATTCAGTAAGTTTTACTGCCATTTTCAAATGTGTCAATATCTAAAATAAGTAAATTTATAGCGATGCAAAAGTTAAAACGCTTTTAAAATTGTCAAATGTGACGGCAAAAAGAATGCAAACACTAAACAACAACTTTTTTCAAAGGTACCTTGTTTTTTCTGTATTAGGACACTTTTTTAATTTTTTAACTGTTTTCTTGTGAATAAAAATAAACATCTTAATACTTCGTGAACGTAGTTTTTTATTTTGCATTCAAAAGTGTTAAAAAAATCTGAACGTTCCGTTTAAAAAAAAAAGTTGGACGTATTGCCGATTAAACCGGAAGTGAAAAAAATATAAACTGTATTGCATAAAATGCATTTATATTAACTATACCCCCATACCAAATTTCAGAAATCATAATTTTCAAATAACAAAGTTATTCGACCGTTCCGGGACTTTTTACTAACGCTGTATATAATATATTAGGCAGGGTTATATTTTATATAAATACTAAGTCCAGCCAGCGACAAGATGTGAAAACACTGGTACATAAGGTATTCTTCTATTTAACATTTTTAATGTAAATTACAATGTAAAACAAAATTTCAACATCTGTATTGTTCGAATTATGAAAGCAGGCTGTATCCATGGATTCGCAGTTTTATTTAGTGTAGTTAATTTTGCGTGCAATGGTACCTAGAACATATGTCAGAGTTACTATGCAAACGCAAGAAAATATATGATTGGATTTTAAATGGACATGTATTGAAGACTATGATATTAATCAAGCAAGTAATATGGTTAATGCCATGGAGATAATGTAATATAAAAATACTTGTTGAAATAATTGGAACGAAATACAGCCATCAAAATTGAGTTATAGAAGAAAAAAATATATTTAAAAATCATTTAACAACGTTTTGGCATCGTCTGAAGGTATTATCAAGGAAATATAATATCTATATCCCCTTTTGGAAGATTTTTTGACAAAATACATTATATTTACAATATTAATATCATTTGGAAAAGCGAGATACAAGAAATTCTCGTGAAAAATCCACAACCAGGACGAGATCCGTATTAACCAGGGGGCATTTCATCGAGGGATCCTGTAGGTAGATTTAGTGTGCGCATCTTAGATTATAAGCGATCTACAATAAAAAATAGATATTTATAAGTAGCTATCATAGGGAAACAGGTTAGCGAATAAGACAATTTTGTAAAAAAATAGTAGAATACAGCAAATTTACATATTTACTGTATCAATTTTCTTTCATTTAAAAGAGTTTAACTATTTCATTGAGAGTAATCGCATGAAAGTTGATATTTGTATTCATAAGCATATACAGTGTGTCCCCGGATAGGTGAAACGACTCTTATAAATGAGACATAGATTTTGATTTAAATTATCATTTATTGGGGTTTAGCCCTGCTTGGTTAAAGACTAATTTCTAACATATTTTCATGGTTTGAAAAACAAGTCGGCCTTGACAGTGAAGGTAAAACTATTTTCGTTGCAGGTAAAGTACCTCTCCCATTCATAGTACGTCAAAATATTACTAAAGAAAGTTATTTAGAATGAAAAGCTATGGCTATATGGAAATTGTCAAAACAATCGGCCTACTTTGATGAAATCATTCAAATTAATTGTTTTTCGATATTGTTATTCTTTTATTTTGAATAAATATAATCCAAACGTAATGATTATGTAATACAATTTATTGGTTTAACATAAACAAATTACTATCTAATTAATACGAATTTAAAACATTAACTTAAGCTAATGTACCAACAATAAGCCGTAAGGGCACCTTTCCCGTTCATAATAAGCCAAAATGTTACTAATTGCAAGCAAACTTTTTCAGAATGAAAAGCTTTCGCCGTAAGTATGTAAATTTTTAGAATGATTGGTTTTATGAAATCCCATACTAATTCATTTATTTCTAATGGTGCCATGGAATAACAATATTGTTTCCCTAACGATTGTAATCTGTCAAACTTGTCTGTCAAATAATAGTTTATCATTCGTAATCTGCTTTTTAAACTTTTTATGCATATAAACAATGTTAACCTTAGAAGAAAGAATTTTTGTGATTCAGTGTTATGGAACCGGCGACAAATCCCTAAATACGGTTATTGCTTTATTTCGTACAAAATATCCAAATGCGGCAATTAACAAAAGTACTGTTTGGCGTTTAATAAAGAGATTCCTCACAACAGGGAGTGTTTCCTATAAGAAGAAAGACAAGAAAACGTACAATGAAAATGATACAGGTACTTTGGTTGCCTTAAATTCAATATATTAAGCTCCCACGATCTTTTAAGGGACCGTAGCATAAATACGAACATAAGTAAATCACATTTGCAAAGAATTTATAAAGCAAATAGAATATATCCATATACAAAGCCAAATTATGCCATACTTTAGACGAGGTGACGAGGCACGGCGATTACTGTTCTGTTTATCTTTGGGAGAACTAATGTTAGAAAACAGAAACTTACATAAGCTAATAATTTTTTCTGACGAATGTACTTTTACCACAAATGGTGTTCCATCACCCCAAAACTGCCGATATTGGAGCAAAAATAACCCACATTACATAATAAATGCAAGAAGGCAATATTTTAGAAAAGTGAATGTTTGGTGTGGCGTGTCATGCGAGCTGGGAATCATTGGACCTTATTTTATTGAAGGAAGATTAAATCAGCAAACTTATCTACAAATTCTGGAAAGACTTGTTGACGAACTTCCTTTAAATATTCGATAGTCGCACTTCTTTCAACAGGACGGCTGCCCTGCTCATTCCACACAAATGATTACTGATTGGCTAAATAATCAGTTTGGTGAAAGATAGTTTGGGAGAATGAGCGTAACATCTTGGCCGGCTAGATCCTCCGATCTAACAATAATGGACTTTTTTGTTTGGGGAAGAGTAAAACAAATAATTTACCAGGAAGCTATTCCAAATGACACCGAAATATTAAAACATAGAATAACACAAGCAGTTCGATCAATTTCTATGCTAGAACATGTGCAGGCAGCTTTTCGGGAATTTCGAAATCGGAATGAAAAATGTGCAAATTTAGGAGGCGGCTTAGTAGAGCCTTACATTTAATCTAATCTAGTAAAGTCTTTAAATTCGTATTAATTAGATAATAATTTATTTATGTTAAACCAATAAATTGTATTACATAATCATTACGTTTGGATTATATTTATTCAAAATAAAAGAATAACAATATCGAAAAACAATTAATTTGAATGATTTCATCAAAGTAGGCCGATTGTTTTGACAATTTGCATATAGCCATAGCTTTTCATTCTAAATAACTTTCTTTAGTAATATTTTGACGTACTATGAATGGGAGCGGTACTTTACCTGCAACGAAAATAGTTTTACCTTCACTGTCAAGGCCGACTTGTTTTTCAAACCATGAAAATATGTTAGAAATTAGTCTTTAACCAAGCAGGGCTAAACCCCAATAAATGATAATTTAAATCAAAAATTATGTCTCAATTATAAGAGTCGTTTCACCTATCCGGGGACACACTGTATATTTGAATTGAACCCACGTAACACTACAGTACTCATCGTGTTGGTAAAACATTTCCATTTGGTAGTTTAACGACAATTCATCCCGTTAATTAGTTAAAATATTTTGCAACATTTCCAAATATGAATTACAGTTTAAATTTTGATCAAAAAAATATGGGACGAGTAATTCTAAAGTTACTGCGATGGCTGTACACTGGTATAGTAAGACCTAATGGTAACATATGGGGCAATAGCCTAGTTCCATAAGGTCACACATGTCACAACCAAGAATACCTTTGGTAAGCTGCAAAGATTAGCATGTGTATCCATCACCGGAGCAATGGGAACATGCCCAACTGCGGCCCTAGAGGTCATCCTAGACCTCACACCTCTATACCTAGTAGTGGAGAGAGTGGCCCTTGCGGCAATGTACCGACTAGCTAGGGCGGGGACGGGAGACGACGAAACTCTATGCCAAGGAGCGTTGTCATCCATGGCGGGACTCTCCCCACTTTCCGATCTGCCAAACGACGAAATGGTTAGGAAATATAGCTTCAAAAAGAACTTTTCAACGAAGTTGAGTAACAAGAGAGAATGGGAAGGAGAATCCTCCACCTATCCCTCAAAGCAAACACCATCAAATGGTATACGGATGGGAAAAAGGAACAGGTGCAGGGGTATTCGGGCCAGGAACCAAATACTCAGAGCCGATGGGAATATACCCCAGCGTCTTCCAGGCAGAGATTAATGCGATTGAAAGATGTGCTCAGGTGAATCTTGATAGGAACTATGCTCTCCATATTGCAATCTTCTCCGCCAGGCAGTCTTACTGACGCTGAGTTCTAACATCATCAGCTCCAAGTTAGTTTGGGAGTGCCGGCATAAACTAAACTACGTGGGCAAAGAAAACAAAGTTGCAGTACGCTGCGTACCAGGACACACTGGAATCAGTGGCAATGAGAAAGCTTATCTATTAGCAAAGGAGACCGCCACAACTTCGTTTGTGGGACCGAAACCATTCTCTGGAATAGGGATGAGCACCTATACGAAAGAATTTAAAGACAAGAAAAAAGACGTCAGAGCTTCCCTCTGACACAATCTTCCTGGTTTGAGACATTCCAAGATATTCCTTGGAAATTTCAACAAGCAGAAAGCAAAAACTATGCTAGAACTAAACAGGAACGGACTACGCATTCTCACAGGCTTCCTTACAGGGCATTGTCTCCTCGGGGAACACATAAAGATGATAGGTCTGAAACAGAATAGCGACTGCAGGTTTTACGGGGCGGAAGAAGTCCGAAACACCTGACATCCAACTGCACAGCAATTGAAGAAATTCGCACCAATCATTTTGGCAAAGGCGTTATAGGCGAGGAAGAAATACCCTCTCTGAAACCATCATATCTGCTACAGTTTATTAAAGCTCTCAGGCTGGATGGGGAGCTGTGACTGCGGGTAAAACCCAGCAGCTTACACCTCATGCAAGCGGGCACAATAGATCGACGGTCGCGGTGCAATATCAACCTTATATCTAAATCTAATTCTAATGTTTGAATTCGTCTCATTCTAGTACCGGCAATGTTGGTTCATCGGAGAACATAATTCGTTTATGAAAATTTGAATCTTCTGTAGCCCATTTCTAAACAAAAATCCATAAGTTTGAATTTATCATCATTTTTTAAAGTTTGCCTGAATTGTGGTTTAAACGGTAAAATTTTGTTCTCCTTAAATATTCTCTAAATGAGATTTACTTATCCCTGTTATTATTTCCCTCCTTCTTAAACACAACCTTGGAGCGTCTCTCAACGAGAACTGAAGCAGCATCGACTTCATCGAACAATTTCTTGGATTTCTTAATGTTTAAAACCAAGCCTGTTTTAAGGAATTTGGTCATCAGATTTTTTGTTCCGGAATTTCAAATAGTAACTTCCGGTTATTTTTTGTTGATTTTTCTAATAAGAACTCGGTAGCATTCTTCCCCAGTTCCGTAACATTGAATTAGATAAATACTGTTAAAATTAGCGAAGATTTAATTTGCAGTATACTAACTCATTGGATTTGTCAACTGCTGTCAGTTGTATTTTTCAATGAAATCCGCCTACTAGAGTTACTTCTAAAAATTACGAAAAAAAAACTTTTAAATCCAACTTTTGAAGAAAAATAGAACAACATAAATTGTTATGTTTTCGTTAAAACTACTTCTTCAGTAGAACAAATTGAGATTTGATATATGTATGTCAAATAATAATAAAACATATTAACAAAAATATCTAAATCAAAGAAATCATTGATATATCGAATTATGTTTACATTAACAACAATATTAAAGCACTAGGTAATGTAAATTTAATTTAACTATCTCGAAAAATTGTTTCGAAAAAGGCCTAAAATTTATGCTGCGGTCATCAACGCTAAAGGAGGTCACATAGACTAATAATAAGCGCTAAAAAGCTAAATATGTAATGCATAAACCATTAATTTTAGTTCATCTCTCTCCCTCTTCTCCTCTCAAAAGTATTTACAGATTCGAGGCGTATGTTTGGGGTCATTGTCTTGCTGGAACACAAACGGGACAGCAAAGCATGATTTTGCAAAATATAAAATATATATAATTTACCCGTAATTATTCCAGAAAACAACTCCAAATCATAACACTACCACCTCTGTGTTTGACAGACAGCACTAAGCAGGCCTCACTAGTTCTTTCCCCTGGTCGTCGACGAACAAAAACTATTCGCATAGTACCAAACAATTCAAATTTGGATTTGTCGGTCCATTAAGACTACGTTCCAATCATTCAGTGACCAGTTTGCATGCTCTATTGCCCATGTTAATCGTTTCTGTTTATGCATACGTTTCGCCAGTGGGCGCCCACTTCGTCTTCTATCAAAATTTTGCTCTGTCTCTCTTCTCCGTACTAATGTGTAATGCACACTTTTCGGTGAAATTCCTAATCGTAGAGAATTTTTTATAACTCTGGTTAATTTTAATTAAGGAAAGTAAAAAATTACTACAAAATGAAGATATAAATATATATAAAACTCTAGCTACATCTATTTGTTTGCCAAAGAAGAATGCTTATATATTATCATATACAAGTATATCATTATCAGATGACAGATAACGACATCATCAGTGAAGAAATTTTATTTACAATATAAGACCGTATATAGGAACATTGTTAATACTAGGAATTATTTCCACACAAGATTGCTGAGAACAAACACAAATAACAATCAAAGATAAAACAGGCCTGATAAAAAATGTACCCATCCGACAGACTTTTGTCAATCCAGTCGTAACGATTGGAGACTTCAATAACGTATAAAGTTATTTATATTAACAACTTTAAAACTTACCGTAGTCCATAATTAAAGCAATAAACTGTTATTGTCAGATGTAGGAGCTACTACTTTATTAGCATTCGAAGAATCGTGTTATTGACAATTTTCACTTTCAATGCCCAATTTTTTGTTTCATTCTTTTTTTGAAATAGGATTCAGATGTAAATCCACGTTCACACGCCGCTGTATGCTTATTACAAAAAAAAATTAAAAGCTTTGTAGCTATAGTACTACTTCATATACATATCTGTTAATTCCGTGAACTTGGATAGAAAAGCTTCTATAAATTAGGTGTCGACTTGAAGAAAGGCAAATTGTAAAGACGATAGAAGCTGCGTTATGTTTAATTTTGAAAACTTAATTAAGCGAGATCTGAGTAGACAATGCGATTATGATGGTAGAATACGAATGTAAAACTTGTTATCTATGATGACAAGTGTAGTCATGTCATTTATGTATAGCGTGTATCTAAATAAAATTTAATGACTTGGTTAATGATGAAAGTTGAGTGGATATGCATTTCGTGAATCCACTGTTAGATAAAAGATTAAAATCTACTATTACGAAAGTAATATTAATATAATGTTAACGTTATGTGGGTTTTAACATTATATATTAAATAATTTCACGTCAAAAATCATTTCTATAATTTGGTATTTACCAACTAATTGGTACTTATGTTTTTAATAGTAAGGTAAATGACAAGAAATTTTAATGTTATTGTAAATATGCTGTTGATGTGTGATTGTGTTGGAGTTGAAGATTCCAAACATAAATATAGGTTTCGTTGAAAATAAGAATTGGAGGCTGCACTAAGAAATAAATAATTACATCACATACATTTAAGGCCTTTAACTTTCTCGACCATTCTACTTTATTCAATAAATTATCTAGATACGGTACCTACGATAGGTTCTGTTTGAAATATTGTAGTTAAAATGCAGTTATTAGTAAGTAAGTAAGTAAGTATATCTTTATTAAGCGAAAGCTTATATAATTACAATATAGTATACACTTTTTACTCTTTTTTATTATTGTTTTTTGTCTCATACTAAACTAAATACTATGTTGCTATGTATATACTTATATAATAATTTCTTAAATAATCTAATATTTTCACTACTTTTAATTTCATAAGATAAGCTGTTATATAATACGAGGCCACTCACCAAAACATTCTTTACAGTATGAGCCCTCTTGTATGTATCTAAATAAAAATTTTCTACGTTTCGAGTGCTATAGTTATGTACAGGGTGTCCCATTTTGGGCACTTTGCCAGGGTATCTCAGTTATTAATGAAGATAGAGAGTTGCGGTTTTCGTAATAGTGTCCTACTTTTTCGTGAAACGAAAGATGGCGCAAACAGAATTTAGCTATCTCCCTTAGTTTTTGAGATATAGGGTGAAATTGAAAATTTTCAATTCACAAACATCTCTCGTATCTCAGTTGCCATGGAAGTTAGTGAAAAAGTAAAAATGGAATATCAACCAGTTTTTTTACGAAGAATCCAGTGGCGTAGTTATTCTTTTTCTAAGTGTAATAATTTTCAAGATATGGACCATACTTATTATTATTTAAATGGAACACCCTGTATATTATTTTTTATTTCGATTAAGTATAATTTGGAGATGTCAAAAATATATAGTTGTGTATATTTATTTACACAAATAAGTTAAGAATTTGATATCTTTATATTGCTGTATTTCTAACTGTAATAGCTAACAATAACAAGTATAAACAATTCGTAAACTAGAAATACAAGGGTTTAAATTAGATGTTGGAAATGACCTCCATTTTGACGAATGCAGTTCTGGCATATTTTAGGCATTTTTTTAATTGCATTAACGAAGTTCCGCTACGGAATTATGGCGTACCTTATACACTTCATTTTTCATGAAACCCCACAAAAAGAAATCTAATATGGAAAGATCGGGAGATCGTGGAGGCCATCTCACAGGTCCGTTCTTACCTATCCAAGTTATTTTCAAGAAATGGTCTTAATAAGCCAGCATTGTGGCTGGGGGCTCCGTCTTGTTGGAGATAAATTGAATTATGATGGGCCAATGGAACATTTTCCAGCAATTCGTCAAGAATCTCTAGATACCTACGTGCGGTGAGCCCACCTTCATACATTCTATACACTATGCGTCCACCCGAAATAAAACATGATACACCAACACCGAAGCGTCCTTGTTGTGCCCTTTCAAATATAAAGTGATGATTTTCTACTGACAAGTGCCTCGTATTGTGACGACTAAAAATTCCAGCACTTGAAAAATAACTTTCGTCAGACCAGATGACGAACCTTCCAAAAGATTCATTGGTTCGGATTTGTTGCAGATACCATTGACAGAACATTACTCGACGCTCGGCATCTCCGGGGTGCAAATGTTGAACTACTTTAAATTTATATGGATGATATTTAAATTTTCTTAAAATTCTTTGCGCGTCACATTTTGTTACATCAACCTCTTCTTCAATTTTTCTACAAGAAGTCGAATTCGTGACTTCTGCGTAAGATAACACATCTATTGCTTTATTTTCCTTGCCTTGTTTGATATATGTTTTGGGACGCGGCTGTATAAAACAACCATGTTAAACTAGATTTTTTTTTCAAACGAGCGAAAATGTCTAAAAAGGGCTGCCTTCTTTCAGGATATCTAATATAAACAAAAACGCTCCTTAAATATGAGAATCAGAAATTACGCTAATGCTAGCGCTTTAAATACTTTACCTAATGGAGTATAACTCCGAAGGTGCTTGGGGATTTCCGTCGCATTGTATAAAACATTTAAGCATATCGTATTTTTCATAGTTTTCATAGATAGCAAAATTCTGTTTGCGCCATCTTTCGTTTCACGAAAAAGTAGGACACTATCACGAAAACCGCAACTCTCTATCGTTATTAATAACTGAGATACCCTGGCAAAGTGCCCAAAATGGGACACCCTGTACATTTTTAACTCATGTCATATTATCAGTTATGTAATTTGGTTTATAACTTTGATTTTTTATTTTATAGATAAATATTAAGCTTCTATACACTATTCTCTGACGTACATTCATTAAACCCAGAGTATTTAACATAAGTGATAACGGAGTATAACAATTACATTTTAAAATTTTTCTCATTGCTCTGTTTTGTATTTTTTGTAACTGCTGCGTTTCATTCTTGTTCAAATTAAATAATATAGTAGAGCAGTAATCCAAATGTGGTGCAATTAAGGATTTGTACAACAAAAATCTAACATCCATACTCAAATTTTTTCCTATTCTACCCAAGAAATTAACTTTTTTTGAGATTTTATTCATTATAAATTTAGCATTATCTTTAAACAACAGATTTATACTATCTAAATCATTACCACATAGTATCATCCGCAAATATATGCATTTCGCAATTATTTACATTTGAATGTAGGTCATTAACATATAAGTTAAACAACAAAGGTCCCAATACAGTTCCCTGAGGAACACCATAAGAAGTATCTTCGGAGAATACACCATTATGTTTAACCACCTGACAACGATTATTTAAGTATGAACTAAGCCATTCTCTGACTGTATCACTAATACCTATTCGTTCTAATTTTCTTAATAATAATTGCCTATCAGTAGTTTCAAATGCTCTACTAAAATCTAGAAATACCGTTAAAACAATTTGTCCATTGTCTATCGCTTTCAGCCATTTGTCACATATATTAACTAACACCGTTTAACAGTTGTATCCCTCTCTAAAACCTGACTGCCTCTTATGTATAACATCATTTCTGTTGCAATAATCTTGTAACTGGTTCCGTACACACAACTCTAAAATTTTTTCATAACAAGGAACAGTATTAATTGGCCTGAATTCTTCGCAAAGTTTTGTTCGTTTAATTTTTGGTACCGGCACGACGTAGCTTGTCTTCCACTCCTCAGGAAATACACCAGTTTGCAATGAAGCGTTAATTATATCAAGAAGTCTATTAGCTGAGTTCATACATACATCTTGTAATACCCTTGAAGTTATACCATTGCCTGTAACATCCCCGGTGTTTTTCATATTCTTAAACATATATTTTAAATCAGCCATAGAAATGGTTTCAAATTGGTAGAGTTTTCCCTTTACCTCAATTCCCCGGACAGCATTTTCATATGTAAAATCATTTGGTCTAGGTATCCCTTTAACTACATTCTCTATACTCGATACGAAATATCTATTAAACATATGCGCTGTAGTCAAATCATCAGTAATCATTTGATTATTGAATATGATGGCCTTTTGGTTAGAATGACTGTCTGTCAGGAACAATTTCAAATTTTCAAGAACATACTTCAGTATATCACTTCAAAATTAAATGGTTGAGAAAATAACAAAATAAACTAGTATTTTAAAACGTTTGGGTGAAGTGCATCAGTAGTCAGGTACCTGATCTCTTAACGATACAACTTTTGAAATGTTTCTATTACGCATTATTATAAATAAAAATCAAGCGGAGTAAGAGTTCTGTGGCCAATACTTCCAGCTAATTGAGGTAGATATGTACAGTGGCCAGCTTTTAAATCGACACCACCGCAAGCTAACGTCGACCTTATCTACTAATAATAATATCTACTATAAATCCTAACTGAAGGTCGCACAACGTAACCCCCTCTACATTGCTATTAAGGTTTAGGAAATTCCGTAACGGTATCGATTATGCTGCTGTCCACTGTACGTCACCGTACAACTTAAATAGATAACGCTCCATCTATGTATTTGATCCCTTTTAAATAGCGAAAAAGAATATTTTCTTCTATTCATTCCTAAGAATTTGTGCGGATCTTTCATTAGTAAGCGTTAGTTTATAAATTGTGTAAGTTTATTAATCCACAACGAGAAGTTATTGACGATGGATGATTAATTGAAAGATTGTTTGGGCTATTTCGATAGTCTGTTGGATAAAGTCTTCTTTAAAACTTTATTAACATGCAAAACATTAATGCTACAAAATATTGCAAATAGTTTGCAAATAAAAAAATATTGCTATAAGTTTGGATTATCCTGGATTCAAAAATATTTCCAAAATTGAATGCAACGTGCTTCATTCATCAATGCCTGTAAAACAGGAACGACTGCATGTGTGCATTTTATGTCTTGATACTACACGTGAAATGCAGGACCAACTATTGATTGCTATTAATTGAGTTTCTGTATCTGTAGCAGTTTGTGAATGACTACATAAATACGCTACAACGATTATTTCATTCGCTTCGTTAGTTGTTATAGACGTTGCGTTGTCACCATCTTATTTATTCTTTATTTATCGGCACTCCTTGTAAATGTAAAATAAATTCAAAACGTCTCCGATTTTGTACCTAATCTGCGACGTCATCTATTTCACCATTCTCAGGACCCTAGATTGTTAGGAATTACCTACTTTTTATCAGATATATTCTACGTCAAGCGAACAGTTTATTTTCTTAAAAAAAATATATTATGTAGTAGCAAAGAAAAATCGACTTAGAAATAGGGCCCAAAAAATATTTCTTACTGTTAGTTCGGTCATCGGCAAGTGATTAATCTACATATCTGTTATCATCTGTTTATTATAATGGATAATCATGTAACAACGTTAATTTAGATTTAAATTTTAACATGTTTGTTGAAAAGACAAATAATGAACTTGCATGTAATGAAATATTGCTTATAATGAACATTTTGCAAAGTCTCGGCTGAATCACCATTTGATTTCATGCAATTCAACTTTGCATATACGAGGGAGCGTTTTTATATTCGCGGAATAGGGGATAAGGGGTGGAAATAAAAAACCAAATTATTTTTCTTTTTCAATATATTCACCTGCAAGACGGATACATTTTTCACATCTTTCAATTAATTTATTTATACCCTAATAAAAAAATGATTTCTCTTTATCTGCAAAATACGCCGAAACTGCCTCCTTCACTTCATCATCGGCAGTAAATTTTTTACCCCGCAGCTCTTTTTTCATTTTCGGAAACAGGTAATAATCACTCGGGGCCAGGTCTGGGCTGTAGGGTGGGTGATTCACAATTTCGAAGTCCACCTTATGCAGGGCAGCTAACGCAACGCGGCTCTTGTGGACGGGAGCGTTGTCGTGCAAAAGCAGCACACCTTTCGTCCATTTTCCCCGTCTTTTCTCTTTAATGGCTTCTTTTAGTCGCTCTAATATTGAAGCGTAATATTCTCCGGTTATAGAAACACCTTTATCTTTATAATCAATCAACAATATTCCTTCCGAGACCCAAAATACCGTTGCTATGAGTTTCCCAGCTGATTGTGACACTTTAAATTTCTTGGGAGGTGCTGTGCCCTTTTTATGCCACTGCATGGAGTCTTGTTTGGACTCAGGTTCATAATGATGAACCCAAGTTTCGTCTCCAGTAACAATTCGACTCAATACACCATCCTTGTCCTCATTACAGAGGTCCAACAATGCACGCGAACACTCTACGCGCTATTGTTACTTGGTTGGTTACTTGGTTTATGTTACTTGGTTGACGATAGCTCAAAGACTAACGGTCTAATAACAATGAAACTTCGTATTTATACTAATTATGAGTCGCTGCACAGGCCATGCCCCCAATGCGCCTAATCACCCCCCTACAACCCGCTCATTCCGCGAATATAAAAACGCTCCCTCGTAAAGAACTCGTTTATAATGAACTTTCGGTTATAGTGAACTAAATACTTAACGATCGGTTCACTATAAACGAATCGGTACCCGGCAGCCTTTCAGTTAAGATACTTCGTAACATCGGAGAACCACCGAATTATCATTTGATAGTTGCCCAAATTACGTATTACGTATGTATCTTTCATTCTACATAGTATTCGCATTCGCTTAGCAGTTCATGGAGAAATATATTAGCTGAAACAATTCAGAATTGTTTCCGCCATGCAGGATTTATTCAAAATGATAATCAAGTTGTACCTCGCCAAGACTTTGATGCTGACGATGATATTTCGTTAAACCAATTGATAGATAGCGCAGCTCATATAAATGCTGACAAGTTCGTAGAGTATGTAAATGTTGATAAAAATATGATTGCTACGGAAATTCTGCGTGACCAGGAGATTTTACACCAGATAACAACCTCAGAAATGAAGAAGAACCGGAAACTGTTATGGAACCATACAATCCCATAAGCATAGCTACATAAATATCTTAAAAGCGCTGATACACTCAACGATTAGATCAGATCACATTTCAAATGCGAAAGAGTGATATGGAATTCGAAATACGCTGCGCACATAAACAGATTAAATCGCGTTCAATATACTCTATGTTTAGGTTTTTAATACTTCTGTTCTTTTCAATACCGACAGAAATAGAAGACATACATTTAAGAAGGAACTCAAAAACAAGTAAGATTACTGATTGCGAATATTATACAAAATTATGAATGACATCGTTGATTATCCTGAATTAGTAACCCCAATTAACTTATTGAAATACCATTCTCAAGTACCAATCTTGGACTGAAAAATGCGTTCTTACAAAACATTGTAAATAGACGCGTAATAGTGAATTAATATCAGTTTACCAATGGTAAAGATAATATGTGAATAACGCGCTCTTTTAATAAAACTAATACTACAAAATGGTGCTAATCAAACAAGAAAGTATCACAAATTGTAGTTAATCTAATACCACAAAAGCGCCTAGCGCCTAAGAAGATTAAAATTAACCCCACTAAAATTTTAATAACGGTGCCTAGATTTTAACATTTCTTATAGAAATACACTAAGCGATGGTACTCATGACTGTAAATATGTTTATGTCTATATTAATTTATTGCCTTGAACACTTTCCTGTATGCTACAACAGTTGACAGTAATAATCAATTTAGTAGGAAACACATAAAAATGCAATGAATTTCACCAGTAGAATATTATATAAACGGTTTTCAAAGTGTTGTTAACAACTAATGAAAATGCTACCGTGTCTGTAATATAAACAGGAATGTGATAGAACACGATTAAACCCCACTACCTAGTACTTGCGGCGGGTGAGGTAGTGTCTTAAGGGGACGTTTCCGCGCCTAAATTTTCATCATATCGTTCAAACTGTATTTTATGTCGCAACTGAAACATAGATGGCTCGGAGAGTACTATATTTCTATACACATCACAAATTTCCGTTTCAATTTAATGACCTTGATTTAATTCCGTACTATAAGTTTATTTGCTTTGTATTTGGATTTACCTGAATAATCAGACTCTCGGTTTATCTTTGTCAGTTGTATTGGATTAGGAAAGGGTAGAGCGAGCAATGAAATACATTGGGGTAAAAATTACATATTCGTTTTATCCAAAGTTAAATTTCCTTACTCCACAACTACATCTGATGTAGTTGAGTAGTTGTGCATCAATATCAATGTGGTATCAATCCGTATTGTACCTAATTGTGTTTCTACTGTTCGCTAGTTGGTTTTTCTAGTCCTGCAAGAATTCGCAAGAGATTTATTTGTTAGCATTTTTATCATTTTTTACTATTATTGTTATTAGTGTAAATAAAAATACCGTATATACAGTAGTAATTCCAGGTTTGTGTATATAGCGGTGTTATATACTTATATAAATATTTTATGCTGCGATAGCTTATCAATTTACTAAAGGTTTTGCTAGCATAAGAATTAGGTACATGCATAGAGTAGTGTAGAGTAATTTTTTCAGGATTTGCAGAATGGATAGAAGAGCAAGAAATACATCATTTCGCCAATGTATTCTTTATAAAAACCCTAGACTTTTGAAAATGCAGGAACGACGGGCAAAAAGTAAAATATGATATTCAGTCCTATATATAAATTTTTTGAAATTTCGGTCTAATATATTTAACTTTTTCTAGATCTTATAGCTAATAATGGATTAATTCAAATTAAAAAAGTACCTACCTGTACCAGTTTACATATCAATAAAACATTTGTAGAACACACAATTCAATTTATTATTATATCAATAATGAAATAGTTCCTAAATTAGAAACATTTTATCAGACTTTTATATTTCCAGAAATAATTAATAAAAAAGCAAGTTGTGTTATTTCTTACCCATAACTAGCCTTTTATGTAAAAATTAAGGTATTTTTATTTAACTTCTTAGGTTTTTAAGTATCCTTATTAACTTATTACTTTCTGTAGTAATCTGTTGCATACTGGTGAAACATATTAAAAATATAATTTAATAACAAAAATACTTTTTTGTTTCCTCTAATTTGTTAAACTGTTTAAATTGCAAGTATAGTATAAAACGATAATTTGGTAAAAATAATTTCAATTTGACATAAAACAAAAATTTTTTCAAAAAAAATACGTAAATAGGCCTTAGATTAATAGTAAACCTCAATATTTAGAAATTTAAAATATTTAGAAAATAATTAATAATTTCTCATACGGTTTTAAATTTTGTTATGGCAATTGAAAATTTTATTAGCTTTGTTCGATTTGGTCTCCTGCTTTATATAGTAAAAGGCAGTATCATGCGCGATAAAAATACCCTATTCCATTTGCATTGTCGTAAGAGCTAGTTTCGAATATCACTGCATGCGTCGTGTTGTAAACGTCTAAAAGGAACAAACCTATTGACATTTAATGAGCGTCATCTGTTGCACAATCGCTGAACTTCATGCATGTACATTTGCCTTCGGCATCAAATTATTGAGCTTTTACTAAAAAAATACCATACATTTTTTAATTACACTATATTTCCAGCTACTGTGTCTTTTTTATGGAACTACATGTATATATCTAGGTTATGATTAAGAGATATCGTTAAAAAAGCCTTATTTCGTCAAGTAATTTTTACTAATTTTTTTATTACAGGTCTTCCAATTTTCTTTTGTTAATCAGCAACTGCGTAATGCAGTTATAGTTTTATAGAAATTATAATAATTTCGATATTCTTGCACGTTTAGAAATCTTCGGTACTCTAAGAATGAGAAAAATTTAAACTTCCCGCACAACTGTGTAACGTCACCTTAATATTAAAATTGATGTACTAATAGAAAATAAGAAGTTATTGCAACAATAATGTTCCTGGAAGCATTCCTACGCAAATCCATTAATTGAGAAATGGAAGGCAAGATGTGCTTAATAGCTTCCACAATATTGTAGCTACAAACATTTAGTTCTTTTACTGTAAGTAGCATGTTTATAGTCACAACATGTAGCAATAAAATTGACTAGAATATGTAACTATATATAAAAATCTGGTTCATATTACTTTCGTTCTAGTTTATAATTTATAACTGCATTTCTTCCATGAACAACCATTGTGGTGGTGGTGAGTATTACTACAACCTTTTCTCCACAAATTTATTGTGTTCTCTACCACTACGTTTTTATTAGTGTGCAATCAACTACATTAAATACAGTGGTTTAAAAAGTAAGATCTTATTTCATTTTATAAAAACATGTTTACACGCAGTATAATTAATGGAGATAATCTCTGTCATAACCAATATTCATCCTAATTATAAAAATTTAGATGAGTTAACGACAAAATAAATAATCACCATTTCCCCGAGGTTATTAATATAACACCGCCGTATGGTATCCAGCAGCTTGCATCCAACGATTTTCAAAATTAACACGCTGATTTTTCTGCGTGTTTTTTAATCCTGATTCTCATGATACCACTATTTACCGCAAGACACTAATTACCAAGTCAAGTATCTAAATATATGTATATAAAAAAAAAAACTGTTTGCCTTTTCTATTTTGACAGTCTTGCAAAACTAAGTGCTAACTAGCGTTATGTATTGACTGCAGCCGTATCTTCGTTTGTATCCATATGTATATTACAGCAAATTAATGCAAGCGGACTTTCTTCAGTCACTGTATATGATAGTGGGTTAGATCTGTGTCGACCGATGTCAATATAAAACAAAAAAACAAATAGGTTGAAGTACGAGAAAATATAATTTATATTTATCGTTAGCGTTAAAAGCGGAAGACAGACTATTTATCAGTATCAATCTCTTGCATAGTTTTACAGCTACCAAAATTGTAATTAAAACTAGACAGATTACAAATGTGTGTCTATAAAAACACAGCTCAACTGTTTGTGTCTGTAAGGCATCTATTGATTTGTTGGGTAAATTTTCCTTAAATAACACAGTACCATAAAATTGAACTACAGATCTTTATCTATATATTTTGAGCCGTTACACGTAGGAAATGACGAATATGCTGTTTCACTTACCAGCAATTAATACAAAACTTTTTATACTGCCCCACTTATGATTAATGTTCGCTACAAAATGTGTTTATTATTTCTAGATTTTGGTATCGCTGATTATGGCACTTACGTCAATAAAATTCAATGTACAATGAAATAATAATTTGTTCTATTACTATGTTCATATGCGTGAATAAATTTTTGTGAAATTTTAGTCTGATACCGTACTCAGTAAGCTCTTTAAAATGAGATGTCACTCGACCCCGCATTCCATTTTACTTAAAAAATGTAGTATATAATATTATGTCATATCAATGATCCAAAACTGGAACCTCTCTATGAAACCGATCATAAGTTAGCGAGAAAGGGGAGATGGGAGGGGAGGGAGGATGCTTTAGAACCGCACTGTATATAAACCTTGTTTGTGTGCAAGGATATTATCTGAGTTCCACAAGGCTCAGCACTGAGCCCGGCACTGTTCAGCATCTACGTTGCGGACATTCCCAAACCGACCGACCGACGAGTGTTTAACGCCATCTATGCGGATGACACCGCTATAGTGGCTACCTCGAAGAGTTCCGAGATCGCAGCTCAGCTCGCCCAAGCGCAGCTGGATCGAATCGAGGGATTCTTTAGCGAATTCGGTCTGACCATCAATCCGAGGAAACCGCAAGCTATTGCGTTCAGCCGGAGACATCAACCCTCGCCCCGAAAGATCACCGTTCTTCGGACGGAGATCGACTGGAGCGAGAAGATCGAATACCTGGGAATGATCCTCGACCGGAAGCTAACTTTCGCCGAGCATCTAGGTAGAGCTAGGAACAGGGCCATCGGTCGACTGCACCAGCTATATCCTATCCTCGATAACCCCAAACTCAATCCGAAAACGGGCGCGATGCTGTACAAGACCCACATCCGCCCGATCCTAACCTACGTCAGCCCAGCTTGGGCCACGGCGGCTCCATCTTACATCCTTCCACTAGTCCGAGTACAAAATCGCGTTTTGCGACTTGTATTCCGACTTCCTAGACGCACCTCGCTGGTAGTCCTCCGAGAACTTACAGCGGCAGACGTCCAGGACCTGAACGAGTTCTTGAAGAAACTCAACCGAGGATTCTTTGGCAAGGCACTCGCGAGCAGCAACCCAGCGATGGTGGGGCCCACCAAGCACCGCACCACAACGGAGATCCGACAAATGTGACGCGGTGATGATTAATTAACAAAATAATACCTCTGTTTCGTTAGTTTCAGATACCAACAGCGAGGGAGATCCACCCAGAAGACTCCAAGAAGCCACAACAACCCAGGAACCCGAGAACCACCAGAAGGACATCCATGAAGGAAGTGGAACTGGAAGAAGAGGACCTTTGCAGAAGAGGCAGACAACCAACGACGACGGATATTATCTATGGCAGTACACTCGGCGAGATTTCTGTAGTTCCATTTAATTTTGCAGGTCTCCTATATAAAAATTTAACAACGGTATGGGTTGGGATATATCTAAAATTGCATTTCTAAACAGAGCAAGAAATACCAAAGACATTATTTTGTCATAGTTCTATTCATTTCTATTAATAGTTCTATTAAAAAATAGCCTTAATGAAAGTTTTTGTAATATTTTCATTCTACTCTATCGCATACTTTGATTTTTTACAACTTGCATTTCTTTCGAGATATGACGTCATCGGTAGTTTTTTTAATAGATCACCCTGTATATTTTAACATTTTTAGATAGACACATTTCCAAGAATGTCAATGATATACGGTTTGGTTAGTGTGCGACTTGACATATTAAAACAAACGTTGGATATAAACATCTTTTGGTCAGATACATCTGATAAGAAATATTCGTATTTTATGTTGCCATGTAAACCTTTAAAGTAATAATAAAAGTATTGGATTCATTTATTTCCAAACCCTATATATCCCGCACTATTCTCAGATGCCATTTGGTATCAGCAAAATGGAGCCCCATCGCATTATAGAATTGACGTGCGTACCTGCATACCTAAATGAAATATTTCCACAGCGTTGCATAGATCGAAGAGGATATATTGTATGGCCTCCGCGATCGCCTGATTTAAGTCCTTTAGACTTTTTCCTCTGGCGGCATTTGAAACCTAGCGTTTATTAAGAATAAACCTCAGTCGCTAGAAGAGTTGAAAGATCGAATTAGGATGGCCTTTAAAGAGATAGGGCAAGACGTACTTCAGAAGTCATTAAGGTCCTTCGTTGATAGACTAGGATACTATCAGGCTGCCTTTTTAAAATATATTACAAGATATAAACTGTATATCATTGTATTTTACTTATTTATTTAAACTATACATCCTTGTACCGATAGGTGTCGGATTTTATTACTACATTTCAAGTTACTATTGCATTTATTCTTCCCTTCCACAAGTTTCTTTTCTGTGCCAGGTTCCTTGTTTCACACCATTGTATACCACGTTCTGCGGCTGCCTGTCGTACCTGTTCTTCCCATTGTATTCTAGGTCTTTCTATTCTGTTCTTTCCCTGTACTCTGGCTTCATACATCTGTTTTGACGGTCCGCTGCAAGTGTCCTAACCAACCCAGCTGTCTTTCTTCAATAACTCGCTTAACCGGTTTCAGGTTCCTTCTTTGTAGTATTACCTCATTTCTAATTCTGTCTTTCCTTGTAATTCCCTCAATTTTTCTCAAAAATCATATTTCTGCTGCTGTTATTCTGCTTTTGTTTCTATCTGAAATCGTCCAAGACTCACAACTGTATACTAATGAAGGTCTTATTACTTTTTTGTATATCTCTGTTTTTATTTCCTTTGATACTTCCTTTTAAAAAAAAAATGTATCTTTAAGCATGTTATAAATTCTTCCTGTCTTTCCTATTCTCTCTGCTATTGCTTTATCTATCCTTCCATTTTCTTCTATTACTGTGCCTAAATAATTAAAACTTTTAACTTGTTCTAGCCGTCTTCCCTCTAGGCATATTTTGTGTATCTTTTCCTTTCCTGCCATTATCATCGTTTTTGTTTTGCTTATGTTAATTTCCATGTTTATTTTTCTGAATTCCGCTTGGTGTATATTTAGATTTTGTTGTGGATTCTTTTCTGAGTCTGCTACTACAATCATGTCGTCTGCGAACAATAATTCGTGTACGGCACTTTGGTGCATTCTCCAGCTACCCGCTATCAGTTTCTCACATCTCTGTTTACAATTTTTTATAACATCATCCATTAATATCGTGAATAAAAGAGGGCTAAGAACACAGCCCTGTTTTAGTCCTATTTTAGTTTCAAATTCTGTTGATTCTTCGCTATGTGTTCTAACTTTATTTTTATTACCTTTATACAGGGCCTTTATTGTATTGTATCCTTCTATCCCCCTGTTTTCTAGAGCTTTCCAGATGTCTTTTAATTCTATCGAACGCCGTTTGTAGGTCGATAAAGCAGATATGTATTTCTTTTCCTTTTTTCAGAAATTTCTCTCCTAGTTGTCTAATTATGAATATTAGATCTTGTGCACTTCTACTTCTTCTAAATCCATGCTGTTGTTCTTCTAGTGTTGGTTCTATTATATCCCTTAGTCTCTTTTCTAGTATCCTTGTTAGTACTTTTCCAGGTATACTAGTTAATGCAATTCCCCGATAGTTTGCGCATTCTCTCGCGTCTCCTTTCTTATAAAGTGGTAGTATTATTGCCATGTTCCAATCTTTCGGTATTTCCTGTTTTGTTAATATATCGTTCAGCAGATTACAAAATTCAGTTGTTCAGCTTTATCTCCCATATATTTTATCATTTCTGCTGTTATTTTATCCTTTCCAGGTGCCTTTCCCGATTTCAGTTTATTAATAGCTTCTATTACTTCTTCTTTTGTAATTAACTGAATATTTGTTTCTGTATTATATTCTACATGTTTGTTTTTTCTTTCTTTTCTTTCATTCATCATTATCATTGTAATTCTTGAAAATGTGTCTATCCAAAAAAGTTAAAATATACAGGGTGATCTATTTTAAAAAACTACCGATGACGTCATATCTCGAAACAAGTGAAAGTTGTAGAAAATCAAAGTATGCGATAGAGTAGAATGAAAACACTACAAAAACTTTCATTCAGATTATTTTTTAATAGAACTCTGACCCTGCATATTATCGAAGTATACCTATTAGTTAATAAAAATGCCGAAGAGTAAATTATTATTCGAGGAGGAAATAAACAAAAATAAATTGGTATACTGAGATAGGGTTTTCAAATTGAGCCGAGAAAACAGGACGATCCCATCATCTCATCAACAATTTTATAAAGTTGAGTTGTTTTTTTTTGATGAGAAGAAATTTAACTTGCACGGGCCTGAAGGTTTCAAATATTATTAACACGATTTGGGCAAGAATACTGAAGTTGCGATGAGCCGAAACTTTGGTGACGGTAGTATTGTGGTTTCGGCAGCTTTCATCCATAACAATAAAATGCTTCTGTTTTATTTCCACCCGAATAATGTCTAATTCTTATTTAGAACAATACAGCTTTCCACAATTTCAGACAAACAAAGAAGTGGTTTCATGAAAAGGAAATCAATTTATTACAATGACCTGCTTGCTCGCCCGATATAAACTCCATCGAAAATATTTGGGGAATATTGGCAAGGGGGCGAATGCCAATCTTGCGTTTGTGTTTGTTTCTAGTTCAGTACTAACTTCGATGCATAATTTGCCGAATACATTAAAGAAAACCAAATATTCTGTTCAAAAATTTATATGGCACTATAAAAATTTTGATGCGTGTATTATCGAGGCAGTGGGGCAAGTGCACATCGCTTCCAATAGATCAATCGTTGTAATTATTACTCTAACATTAGAAAAGCTATTCGTGGATCCAGTGAGGTTGAGAAGAAACGTAAATCTATTTTTTTTAATAATGAAAGCTATTTTTGTGTGCTATTTGTGCTTGTGGTTAAGATTTTCAAATAGTTGGTACAACAGCTGCTTACTTACCAGTTATATTTCTATAAGTTAAAAATTAATCATCGTAAGACTACTATCGAGTATTATAGTTGAAAAAAAAAACATTCTTCATTTTTCTACGAATAACATAACTTCTCAGAATGTCAGCAAAGTTTTATTTACTATTTAACGGTAACCATCATATGAATATGACTGGACGTAAAAGGAAATCAATAAAAGATTTATCAACTCCCGTCGCTCGTAAATTTAAAGAGAAAATGTCTTTTCGTATCATCAACTACTATAAAACTAATTGAGCAAGAAATGCACAGTGGATACAACAACGCAATAACGTATTTAACGCAAGACGTGTTTAGCGAAGCTCCGTACTTTCAGCCCTTTTTCTTTGACATAACCTAAAAAGTAAACAAAATCCATATTACTGAACACGGAAACCGCAGCTTCTTCGTATTTCTGAATTCAGTTTAATTACTGTCATCGGTACGCAAGATTGTATGAAAAAATGTTGTGTCTTCGGCAGTTATTACATTTTTCTTAAGAATCACACAGAATAACGCCTATCGAATAAGCGTATTCATTTAATAAAATGATTAGTCCTGATTGACTTCCTACTCTATAGGCGCCGTTTAAATCCTACTTTTGATTTCATCGCGATTTTGTGTGTCCCTCCAATATCACAATTTTACGAGTAATATGTCGGTGGTTCCTGAAAGTGCAATCTAGACATTTGTCAAAAGATTTGATGAGAGTTACAAATTTTATTCAGTAAAAAGTAATTTAAATTAAATTTGAATGAAGAGTGGGCAATGTGCAGATGATTATACAGAGTGGCCCACTAAACGAGGTAAGCGGCTGTATCTCCGAAACTATTTGTTCTAGGTTATGCAGGAAAAAGTTTTGATAGTAAAAGTCGTCAAGAAAAATGCTCGAAATTATTTTCAAGTTCCAGATTTTACCGCTAGGGGGCGTAATTGTGTGTGTATGTTCAAATCTAACAGCGTTATCTACTGCTAGCACTAAGAGTTATATTTATAGTCCGTGCTTGAGGTTGTGTCGATCCCTGAGCACGTGATTTTGACGTAAATGTCAGTAGAAATCTGTCAAAATCGCGTGCTCAAGCATCGAGAAAACCTCAACCACGGACTATAAATGTGACCCTAAATATACTATTGATTTCATAATGATCTGGGACAGTAAAACTGACATAACGTAGTTTTTTTAATAGTGTAAATGTGACTTTATTTGACAAGTTAATGTTTGAAAATGTCAATGCGATAAGTCAAAATTGTATTAGTCACTTCAGTACAATTTACAATATGAAATGCATATTCTCCTAGATCATTATGAAATCGATAGTGCACAAATTTTCTAGTGCCTATAGTTCCAAACAATGATAATATAAGCACATATTATATTTGATTCCTAGCAAAAGGAATGATTTTAAAATATTCTTTAAATTAATAACAATTAATTATTATTATTAATATCTTGACATCTGCATATTAAATGTAATACTTACTTCATTAGAACAACCATTTATTACAACTAAATAATTCTTTTTTCAATCGCTTTTTTTAATGGCATTCTCATTGCTTGTTCATTTCCACTAGAAGATGAAGAACTATCTTCTAATCATTCATTTAGACATTATTATTGGACGCCATTTTTGAACTGGCAAAACTGACTATCAAGATGAGTGCAATAAATCTTCTCAGTGCAAAATTTTTCAGTGCCAGTTGCCAGTGGAATGCAAAACTTTTAAAAACAGTGTCTGAACAATCGCACTTAAATAGTTCATGAAAGTGCCCAGTAGTAAAGTAAGGTAACCAGTAGAAAATGCTATAAAATTCGTATTATCTCACAACATCGCAGAATAAACTATAACTTTAACATCTTCAGTTGAAAGCCCGTTTAATACCAAAAGGTTTTTAAACAAATTAGTATATTTGCTTTTGATATAAAAAAGTTATTTTGTTGTTTAAAAATAACTGAGCTTTAGAAAGTGAAATCTTAAATGCCAAATAATTTGTCAAAATTAATGAGATGAAAAACACACACTAGAAGGCTTCTGTTGTTATTATATCAAGTACACAAGTTATAATTGTCTTTGGAATGCAAAATATTCATTTGATATAAAGATGATGACAAATTGAAAAACATTTAATGTTTCGAACAGTGGCACCTCCTTCGGTAAAAGTAGCATTATTACCTGCAACTGTATATCTTTCGTGAAAGTTAAAATATCACCTTCAATTACAGATTGTATGGAGAAATAATTGGAATATACGGAATCTGTTTTACGAAATAAGACATTATAACAGTGAATTCGGTACGTTTCTGTCATTTCAATACACAAGTGAGAATTAGTACAAAAAGCGTTTCAAAAAATTGTGCTGGCTTATTTATTATTATTTGTTAATTATTTTATGTTTTTTCAATTGTTTAGAAGTATTTATGCTAAAAAAATAAATTTTTATAATCTATATTATATAAATCTTTGTCATGATTGACATATCAATGCCCAGCCCAGATCGCTAATGATAGAAATTTGAAATTCAGAGACAATGTTGATTTTAGATTGTAGACGTTGTTTAGGGAAGGATTTTTCGAAATTCTACCACTAAGAGGGTGAAAAGGTGCGAGAATGTGTGGTAAATAAAATTTCAAAATTTTTGATCAAGTTTAAGTAAAATTTGGTACTAATGCTCTTTGAGACAATTAATTAAATACGTGTTTTAATCTTTTCTCAAATTCAACCCTTAAGTAAGTGAAAAGGGGTGGCATAATTTGTATAGGAAAAAATAATAGGTACTTTCCTGGTCAAATTTATTTGAAACTTGGGCGAACAACCACTTTGTTGTTCAAAATCATAGACCCGCTGTAGCTCCAACTGTTGGTGTTCCTATAAGGAAATTAAGTTTTGCGCATCATTAGTCTTGAATTGGTAAAACATAACCTTAAATACAGAAAATGTGCCAAACATATTGTGGGTCATCTAAAGAGAATTCCAAGATGTGCCTTACAAAATTGATAGTTCGCTACAAAATCATAATTATAGATGACGAAAAAACTTATACTTTGGACTTGGAACTTTCCAAAGACGGGTTTGTGTCGTCATAATTCCAGAATATTGTAGTCATCCCCATTTTCATTGATTGAACAACTTTCGACCTTCTGCGAGTTCCTTCGTTCACCACAATACCATTAATTCCATTTCGGATAGAAAATCATAAAACAAAACCCTTGTTTCATCTCCTCCTCTCCAGAAAGCGGAAAGATGATGCCGTACCAATTTTGCATACTAATTTCTTCAGCTTCAAACGACGGTATTATCACTTGAATTAGCAGACTGGAGCGCTCATCATTTTCAAGGGATTGTTGTCTAAAACGTAATAATTTTTCAAACTTTCTTTACAGCGATATTTGGAGGACACGGCGAACTCCGTCTAATCGTTGTTTAATGTAATTAGGAATACATTTTTTTTTAATTAAAAATTTAATAGTCAAGGAGTAACCAATTTTGTTGAACAATTTTTATACACTGATCACGTTATCTAGTTGACTACTAAAAAGTACTGCTCTTTGAGCGTTGCTATATATAGTGTAGGCTTTAAAAATGTGCAACTGTCACACAACAGAGTTTCAACGCATACAAAAAGTTTACGCAGACTTCTTATTACGCAGTAAAAATTAATTAAAACTTGTTTAGAATGCAGTTACACACAACTTTTGTCTTTACTCCGTCTTGCCATAAATTTCCAATAGCTTTCCAATATATTTATGTTCTATACGCTTTCTCTTCCACATTATTATTATATGTTGTTTAAAGTAGCATGACCCTATTATTAAACAGGTTTATATCTGCTAGGGTAATAAACTTATTATTATCAGATTGCAAATACAATAACCCATTCGCATTAAATTGCAGCTAGAAAATTAAAATCCAGGATCAATCAGAATATCTCATTTTATTGTACAATTTGCAAAGTAGGAATCCGCTAATTAATCGCAAACACTTCATTAGCACAGATTGCCTTAAAAGATTCTAGAATAAATTAATTACATTAACAGAGAAACAGTACCCAATCATTGATAGTACGTACCAGGTTCCAACTTTACGACAAAATTAGTATGTATAGCATATGCTATTTATGATATGCAATATTGCTTCCGACTAACGTAAGTTGTTCAGAAATTTATTGCGATAACATGTGAAAAGCGCTAACTTCGTTTCCTACATTTATTTTAATTGCGAACAGGTACTATTCGCACGTGAAATGGCGAAGAAATCTATAAATATTACAATCTAATACTAAAAGTTTAAACAAATGACGAATACCGTACAGCAATATAAATTGAGAGGACACCGAAACGTCAATTTAATGTGAATTTTATTAACAGAAATGTGACGTTTGAGGAAATGAAGATTTTTAAGAAAATACACCAACATTTCCAATATAAAATTTAATAAGATGTTACCAATCTCATGTAACTATTGGTTCACATTCGAAATAGATGTGTCGAAAATTCTAGCTATTTCTAAAATGGTTAATAACGAAGGTTAAAATATACACATTGTTGTTGTAGATTTATTGAAATACTGTGCATAAGAACATCTCGCTGGTAACATAGCGAACGTTAGCGAGTTACCTGATAATGATAGCCGATGCACATGAACATGATCTACCAAGAATGTGATTAAATGCTATTAAGAGTTTTACAGTTGTAATGTAATCGTACTCGTATATACATATAGTTGTTGCCGTTTGAAGACGATTGTTAAGCATTCCATCGGAAAATTCTATATTACAAAACGCATAAAAGAGATCTTCTCCGGTTAGTACCTAGCCAACATTGTCGCCATTACAGTTTGATTGAAATTTGATGCCATATTAGCTTTACAATTTTCCGCTATCTTACCATTCTGTGATTTCATATACAGAAATGTTAACGTAGTTACCACAAAAGAAGTTCCCATAAATGCACTTTAAGAAGGAATTAACTATTGCGGTTTTATTGTTTTCCAATATAACAAATCAGGATGTAGCAAAAGCTATTACAAAGCTTTCATTACACCATCATCAATAAAAATAATTACAAATGAAAAAGGATTAACTTAATTTAAAAAAAAACATTACTTGTTCTCTAGCTTAATGCAAGAACCAAATTTAGAAGAAAGAGAGATCAAAGAACGGTTGACATCAGATGGTCCAGTAAAGTGTATTAACCTGTTAGATTTCATGAGAGGAAGAAAAATAATAGGGTGCATAGTAATTTTTAACTGGAATTAATTTATATATCATGACGTTTAAGTACTTATCTATTATTTCCTTCTATATTTCCTCTTGTTTCCTCCTCAATTTATTCCATGACTCCATTATGACTCAAATAATATACAGGATAGTTTAGCATCATATTATCCAGATAAAGCTATCGAACTATATGTAGAACATGTAAGCGTCAACAAGTTCTTAAACTTCCGAAAACGACATCTTTTGCTGCTTTTTCAAGATCTTGACACCGCAAGGAGGCAAGGAGTGTTACTGCAATTAGACAATATTCCTTCATATAAAAGAAGAATGAAGTATCAATGACGTAAAATATGCCCATCGGCATCGCCTTTATGGATGCTCTTTTATGTGTTGTGGTTGCTTAGTTGCAGTGACTTCGTAAGCTGTATTACTTGTCTGGCTAGCACTGTAACTCTCGTGGTGTAGTTTTGTGTGTGTAAATTGTGTTCAAATGGCTTTTTGACAGCATTATATCGCCTTTTATAATGCCGCGCTGTTAATCAGTTTGCTCCCAACAGGAAATGGTAAGTCGATCCGGATTTCAACTCTCTGAAAAAATGTCACCATCTTTCCAGACAATCGAAACTCGGCTTCTGTCGTCTCGTCACAACGATAGTCAGCCGCCTAACCACTGCGGCTAACGACCCGTTTAAGAGAAGATCAGTATTGAATGATATCGCTTTCAACATTTGCTATATCTTTTTATTTTTATTTAGTTAACACAGGTCAAGAACAAATTCAGTTATCTAAATAGAGAAGGCTTCGTATTTTTAGTATAGCATCAACATTACTTTACTTTTCATGTAAACCAAATAAGCAATTTTATTCACAAAATCTTACATTTGTCATATACATATTTCATTTTCTCTGTCTAATCAGCTAAATCTTATCTCAATATATTCAGTTCCTGTTAGGTACCGATCAAATGCCATATGCTAAATCTTAGTCGTTAATTTATATTATTGCACTTTCTCATTATTTTCTCATTATTTTCTTTAAGTTAATCATGGTGATTTATGTTCTTTATATTCGAATAAATCCCTTCAAGTCCAACACACTTTTTTTTAAACAAAGAGTATATTTCGTTTTATTATTATGCCATGATATTCGTTTTATGATTATGCCATTTTTTTCTCAGAAACTTGGATTTGGAAGTAGCTGCAGTACACATGCATACTGAACAAAATTTTGGAGTAATTTTGTATTAAAAATAAGCAGCTTTGTAGCTCTTTCTTTTGTTTATTTTTAAATATAAGAGATCGAATAAATTATCCTTTCAATTTCTTAAATTTTAAGATTTCCATAAATTTCTGATCAGTATCCATCATGAAACACTGTATATCTTCGTATCGTCTGTACCAGAACAGATTATGTCTCTCTGTTTTCTTCTTATACAATATGAGTTTTGTTTAGTTTTATAAAATGCTGTTTATTCTTTAATTTAACTTTCTAAAACAATAAATAATCAAATATTTTTCACAAGACTAGTCTAAATATCATAAAGCTGTACCGCTCTAAAAAGTGAAGACAAAAATATCATAAACACAATAAAATGCAACGCTGCCAAGAATTATTACGTCATTGTAGCCTTTAGCCTCCTAGCGCCAATGTGGACGGTGTATTGCATTTTTAATTACGAAATTGCTACTTGTTCAAGACTAGAACTGGATCAATTTGTGGCGAAATCGAGTTTCCTCTGGAGCATTTTGCTACCGCGCGGCGTTGAAATACTATTCTAAAGCGCACAGTTGACAAAATTTATTATGCCTTTATACTCTTCCGTATGTTAAACAAGTTGCCGTTTCGTTATGCACTTCTACACAGTTATAATGCATTTTTATTGCACCAATATAAGTTACGTAATTTACGGAAACAGCTCATAATGTACTTTATGTTAAAGAAACGCTTACGGTTTCACATCATTTGCCAGATATTTATTGCATTAAATCTAAATACCCTAGTATTAAATTCTTTAATTCAACAATCGGTAAGGTAAAGACGGAAAACTTTTTAAAAAGTGACATTTTTATTAACGATTTTATCAGTATAATCTTACTGACTTCAAAAATCAGCATTGCGTTTTATTTGAATATCTATTTATACAGGACAGGGTGGTTCACCGGAACTGAATCGATTCTATACCTTATTTCAAATAGAGAGAGACAAAATTCTGAACAGGTCCAAATAACACTTGCTTCTTATTGGCTGAAAGCAGGGCAAAATCACATTATGCAACGTTCTGTTATTTCTGTTCATTGTCAAACATTCTGACATTGTTTATATCACAGGTGTATTTAAAGTTTTGTTGTAATTATCACATTAGTTTTACTTATCAAAGAATGTCACATGGAATTTATTTTGCAAATTATATACTGTAATTTGGGCTGGAGGTCTGTTTAGAATTTTGTCTCTCTCTTTTTGAAATAAGGTATAGAGGGCAGTTTATTAACGCTTCTAATATGTCAAGTACTAGGCCACTAGTTTCAACCCAATGTCCTTTAGTGGGCAGGGTGGAAAGTAGCACACTGCAGTGCACTATACACAATACAAGTCGGCATAGCGGATACTAGTCCATTGTCGGAGGTATTATACAATTAAAGTTGTGATGTAAGTAGGCGATGAAATTAGATCTTGTATTCGTAGTTGCGCTGACGAGACCTGGATGGTCGAAACTACGTTGTCCGCTTCTAATGCTTGATCTATTTTCATTGCCTTCTTTCGCAGGGTGAATTTCAACAATATACCATGAACGCCTCTTAAAGGAAAATACATTTAAATCTGTGTGCCGTGGTTTTACAGATACATGTAAAATATTTGCAACTAATCATCAATAACTAAATTTTAACCATCGTTTTATGTAGATATAAATATATATAATATATACAGGGTTAGTTAAAAGTATGGAGACGGCGATTTATTGTCGTTAATATTCATTTTAGAGAATTATGTTCAATATAAAAGTTTGTTAGGTTATTTTGATCTACATTTGAGAATATTTGAATTTTTTTTTCTTCAATGGTTTTTTAGTTACTAGTAATAGAGAATTTTTTTCTCTTTACAATAATATTTTTGTTTTTTTTTAATTCATTTTAATAACTTTTTTATAAAAAAAATTAAACAAATTAATAACAAAGTAAATTAAAGTAAGTGTTCAAATTGTCGTCCATTAGTAATTTGACAATGATCCAATCGATTTACAAAACCCCAAACAGAGTTCTGTAAAAAATCTCGGGGAATTTCTTGTATCGTTCTGGTAATTCGGATTTGTAAATCTTCGACGTTATCGGGCTTATCTTTGTAAACTTTGTTTTTTACATATCCCCAAAGAAAAAAATCTAAGGGACTTAAATCTGGCGAACGG
Organism: Holotrichia oblita; assembly: GCA_023690525.1. Classification (NCBI taxonomy): domain Eukaryota; kingdom Metazoa; phylum Arthropoda; class Insecta; order Coleoptera; family Scarabaeidae; genus Holotrichia; species Holotrichia oblita. Next base: position 49,899,057 of record CM043015.1, read on the forward strand.
GCTGGCCATTCAATGGTTCCTCGTCTTGCAATCCATCTGTGGGGAAAAACGTTGTCCAGATATTGACGAACATTTACACCATAATGTGGTGGGGCGCCATCTTGCTGGCACCAGATACTGTCATTGGGCAGGTGTTTATTGTTTTCATGTGGATAGAGCGTAGCACAAGCAGGTATTATTTCATTTTGCAATGACTGCAAATACAGAGCCGAAGTTAAATTGCCATTGATGAAAAAGGGACCGATAATATGACCGCCTAGAATGCCAACCCAAACATTAACCTTTTGGGGGTACTGCGTATGGTGCTCCAAAAACCAAGAGGGATTTTCCGATGACCAGTATCTGCAGTTATGTCTGTTTACTTCACCGGTAAGGCAAAAAGTAGCTTCGTCAGAGAAAAGAATATTGTTGACAAAATTTTCATTATTATTGCAAATATTTAACATTTCTTCAGAAAATTGTAATCTCCTATCATCATCTTCCGTTAACTCGTGTACAAGGTGTACCTTATAAGGTTTATACTTTTCACTTTTTAAAATTGACACGATCGATGACTGTGAAATATTGAAATTGGCCGCTAATTGATTAGTTGATAAACGGGGATCTTCAGATACAGCCAATAAAATATCCAGTTTGTTATCATCGCTTTTTGCTGTTCTAGGTCTACCACTCCTTGGCAAATCTTTAACGCTACCCGTTTGTTCAAAGCGTCTTAAAGTTTTACCTACAACGGATTTAGAAATTGGATTTCTATTTGGATGCGTATCATTAAATAAATTACAAACGTCTTGTAAACTTCTGCGCCTATCTCCATAACCCAACATCATAAGTATTTCAATTCGTTCATGTTCACTTAGACTCGCCATTCTTAATATTAACAGCAACAAATTGCACAAATGAATTATTTCTGTCAAAGATTTGACGTACACAATAACCACTGATAAATTTATGTCGCTCAAGTTTGTTTATCGCTTCGCTTCTGTCTATCTGCGATGTACCGAACATCTGTTAAACATTTGAACCGGCCTTTTCTTATAAAAAAAATGAATTTTAAAAAAACAAAAATATTATTGTAAAGAGAAAAAAATTCTCTATCGAATGGTAGAGTAAAATTTACTAGTTTCCATTAAAAAAAACTGCGCGGACAGGCGTAACTAAAAAACAAATGAAGAAAAATATTCTCAAATGTAGATCAAAATATCCTAACAAACTTTTATATTGAACATAATTCTCTAAAATGAATATTAACGACAATAAATCGCCGTCTCCATACTTTTAACTAACCCATCTGTATATGAAATAAATGAAATAATTAAAACAATTTCTGTTGGATATTGTGTCCAAAGTTGCTATCATCAGGCTAATTTCCTTATTGTTGGAACTATGAAGTTGGTTAAATTAGCTAGTTGGTGATATCTTTTATTCCGATTGCGATGAAGAAAACAGAAAAAGAAAATATTCCGATTTCGAGATATTCATAAAACCGTTTTTGAATGGGACAGTCTGACAGAACTTTTAGGTATTCTAATAGAGAGATAAACTATCTCATGTCCTAGTACAGCAATCAAAGTATGTGTATCGCTAGTTTTATGAAACCTTATACATAATAATAAATATGTTTTGGATATCATTACTCGCAAGCTCCTGAAAGAACAGACAAAAATTGTAAAAATGTCTCGCGATTTGACGCATATAATAAAAGTAAACAGTTACAGTTATAGTTAACGCAGTTACAGTTAATGCATTCTAAGATGCACCTTTCGTCTCAAAGAAATATACTTCATCTTTGTTCATTGCATGCAAGTTGAAATATTTTTACTGCGAATTTGTCTTACTTTGGTAGTCGATTCTGAAAAAATTTGAATACCAGTTTCACCCAATAAGAACATTTTATGTGGGTGGGCCAACATTTCCGTGCATAGAATATGCATGCCGATTATTTAGAATTTCTTAGCAACTTCTTCTTTCTGGTATCACTGCAATAGTTTTTAGCATCTAATGGAAGATAGACAGACAAATAACTTTATTCATTATTGCAACAAATACGAGTTGCATAAACATCTGAATGTACAAGATACAGTTTGATAACAATCTTTGTACCTACCGGAATAGTTCACAACTCATACCTATCTACAGTTGTACAACTAACATTTTTGCGAATTTTTGCAGATTTTTCTCTTAAACTTGTACCTTCATCTACACAATTATACAATTCTTCAATTTTGTTATTAGTTGAAATTTTTCTTCACAAAAATTCTTTTCAACAAACCATTTTACATTATGTTTCTGCTAATTAGGCAAACATGCAACTGATTGAGCTTGAGTAAGGCTCTCTCTTGAGCCTCTCATTTGTTCTCTCTCAGTGCAACATTCCAGCTATCATAGTTGCCTCCGGATTCTTATTTGAAGATAACGAAGTTTATTTCGCACACACCGCACTGTCAAACCATTTCGGCTGTATTATTAGCTTAAAGGAGCATTATATGGAAGCTATGATTTTTTAAAGAATAACTAAAGATTTGCATTTTATTTAATGGAAATACTACTGAAATATGAAATGAATGTCAAAATAATATTAGTGTGATCATCGCTGAAACACATGCTGAATGTTCAGTGTCTTGTGAGTGAAATATTGGTATTTGTATTGAAATACACAGGCTATCTAATTAACAACAGCGAAGTGCAGTAACAGTACTCAAACAACAACAAATGCAAGCGAGTCCTTTCAGTTCATGTTAAAACTAATTTTTCGTTTTTCCACTACAACATGTTTGCGTGTATTCAGGTGCTAAAAAAATCCAAACGAATACTTATATAAAACTTTAAAGTTTGGCTTGATCATGGCCAGTTTGGTCGCAGAGTTTTCTTTAGAAACCGTTCTGCAACAGATTTCTAAAAACTTTGTCCAAATCGAAAGGGAATAACTATGTCGACAATGAGTTTATGAATGAATCAATTTATCGACCTGCAATGATCACATGTGTTAGACGATATAGTTATGGCATGATCCTCGTAAAATTGTGAAAGCTGTTTAGCCAAATTAAGAAAATAAAATTCATCTAATCTCTATATTACTACTAAGTCACTATCTGATAACTTAAGGACATTCGCAGAGTGTAGGCTTCTAAATCGTTAAACAGAGGTATAATATTACTTTTGAAACAGGTAGTGCATGTAATATTCTAAATTCTCTTTGCAGGTACTTTTATAAAATCTCAATGTAGATCACACTAATTAGAATAGCTTGTAGACATAATATACATATACATCCGTTAATAGCTTTGACAATTTCAATGTCGAGTGTAGGTTTCTGTATAAGGTAACTACAAACAATCATAAAAATATATAACACTACCAGCACTTCCCCTATAATTAAATTAAACCGATCTCATTGCATGTCTACGCGAAGAGAACTGGTGTCAAGAGATCCCTCGTAATTACATTATTTTCAGGATAACCGTAAATATATTTTTACCTTTGATGTTAAATAATATACAGGTCAACAGACAACCTTGTCAAACAGCTATTTACAGTTTTCCATGCATATTTCAAGATGCAAATTATCTACACGTACATACCTAAGACCTTATCTGTTGTTTGAATTTCGAATTACTACTATTTGAAAGTATCATTCCAACTTATTTATAATACCATTTGTGTTTATATATATGTATGTTAAATTAGACCGTTGGTGTACCATTTATTTACACTGTAAATGCTTTCGCACTATTACGACTAATAAAATTAATTAGGACATTCGAAATAGCTAAGATTCTTGCGTATTTTATCTGATTATGCTTATGCCGTACATCTTCAACCGCGTGTACCGAATAACTGCATATGGTTACGTGTTTATAATTGTAATAAATTCGGCATATGTGTATATACACATATATTTTTATGCGTACTCTATCCTATTGCAATAGCCGTTTAGCAACCAAGTTTCTTGAACAGTTACGGCGTAATTAAAAAGCAATTCGTGCATAATTCCGTCGGTTTTTAATCATGCAAGTAGTAGAAATCTCTTTTACGACATTATTTATCTATGTATACAAAACGATTCGCGTTAAGCTATTAAACGGAAGGTAAATTATGTCTTTAGATCCCATTATACATCATATTATTTCTAGATTATGGAATACCTATAAGTGAAGAAATAATCGACTTGAGGCCGTTCAACGATGTTCGTCAGCAAGGTTCAGCAAATTTTAATCTCTGGGTTATTTCAGGGAGTCTACTGTATTGTTGGCTGTCTGCACAAAGAATTTTGGTTCATTTCAAATCAACAAAATATATGTATCAACATTGAAGTTATTAATGATAGTTATATTATATTTGATCATATATACGAGGGAGGTTCAATAATTAACCAGACTAATTATTCTCAAAAATGGTTTATTTAATTAATACAAAATTTTGGTTACTTTTTAAAATAGTCTCCGACAACATTTATACACTTGTTCCAGTGTCATTCTAATTTGTGTATGCATCTGGTTTAAAACGCTTGGGTTGATTTCGAAGCCACTTTTACGCTTTTGCTGTCGTGTAGAGTGGATGTGGAAGGATGTGTCTTCAAGTCACCTTTAGTCCAAGAGTGCACAATGGTGCATTCGAATGGCAAGTCATATTTTGTTTTTGTTCATATCACTGTAATACGGTGGTTGGTCTTCAAAATAGGCACAATAACTAGGTCCCTGCAAATCCCAGAATATCTACTGTAAGCATGATTTTACCAGCAGACGGCTGGGTCTTCTGCTTCCATTCCAAACTCTGGCTCAAAGTGGTGTATCCATACTTCATCACATGTTACAATTATTTTTAAAAATCTCCCATAAATTTGCTTGTAATACAGCTTATTTTATTAATTTAGTTTAACCGAAATATCAATGTTGTTTAAATAGTTACATGTAACTTTATAAGACGTGGTAAACACTTATTTCTAGTTGACAGTATAACGTTATTTTATCTTTAACTCATAACGGTTATCAAACAATGTAGTGAAGCTAGTAGCGTAGTGTCTAAGTACACTTGCTTCATAGTCAGTACAGCGTTTTCAATCTTGATTCTTGCCGTTTGAATTTGATTCTCTACAGTTTCCCTAATTGTATGGTAAATGTGGAAAGCCAAGAGTCAGTACACAGCCGCAGGCACAATAGCAGCTCATGGACAGCCAATGCCCTTTGTAATTGGCGGAAGCAATTGGGTATGCTAATCAAGGGGTAAAAATGAAAAATTCATTAAAACTAACAGGTATTTTTAGTTTTACTGTATAGATTATTATTTGGTAATTGATGGCTCATTGAATACCTGATTCATATAATTTGAAGGGGGCTGTGACTAAATATATACATTTTTTTTTAAACTTTATGCAAAAACATGTTACATCAACTTCGTTTTTTTTTCTTTTTGCTGGCCTTTTCCTTTTTTCAAGTAATTTCCACTATATTTTTATTTCTTTTTTACGTTCCCAAAATCTCCTGTTCCGTTGTCATTTGTTTCACACTCGTCATTTATTATTGTTCGTTTATTGTCGGTGTCTTCACTTTTTTCCATTTGTTCCTTACATTTACTCCATATAGTCTATAACTATTTTACTGCATCTTCTTGCCTGTTGTATGTTCACTATCTTGCCCTTTTATTTTTCTTCCCTTTCCATTTTCTTCATTTGTTTCTGCTTTCCTATTTATGTGTTAAATCCTTGCTAATGTATTGTCATGTTATGTCATTTCGATAATATCCATCAAAATTTGTTAGACTAGTACAGAGCTTTTGCTTAGAATCAAAACAAACGTGACGTACAATGACGTAAATAATATGTTGGTAATCAAATAAACCACAACGTTTATTGTAACCATATTTCCGTTACTTAGTTTTAATTATTTACAATATAAACCTAACCTGTAAAATTTTAATTGTCAATATGTAAATGAAAATATCTGCAGGAATTTTATTTTTAAATGTTACCATACTGTTAAATGGGTTGCATATCTAAAGGATGTCACGTGGGTTTTGATATTAAGAGGGTCGTCTGCCAGCTGATTATTTTACAGCGGTACCGTATCTACATAATTCTATAAATCGTCTGCTTGATTTTATTTCAATATAATTTTAAAATTGAGCTTATTACATATATTTCTATAAATGTTTTACATCTACATATACAATTTTGTCTATTAATATTCGGTGTTAATTTCACAATAACTTTTCCTGTTACAGGCCGTTACCTTGATACGGAAATCGAGGTTACTCTATTAATTTTTAGATTTAATTACTGATTTGCTATGAGCATTCAAAATACGTCTACACATGTGTGTATGAAGCCCAATTTTAAAATGCGTTTTAAATAAATTATAAAAACATTATACAGTAGACGCTCGCTCATGTGAACGATATCAGCCAAACACCAGTTTACATTATTGAAAGTTTACATTTATAGTTTTCGTTTTACATGCGCTTCGCTTCAGTTGTGACGTCAACCGAAGTATTACGGAAATGCAAGAACCAAGTGAAACACAAAAACGAACGCTTCTTATAGGTTAGGTGTTAGGTGAAGCGTATCACAACAAGTGATGCGCTATCAGTCTGCTTCACATTCATCTGAAGCACTTCAGTAAAGTGCATCGTAAAAGTGCATTTCCACATCACTTGATTTTTTAAAAGATCGCAGTTGGTAACTGAAGTGAAGCAAAACATCAGAAGCGCATGTAAAACGAAAGCACCTATTGCGAACTTGATTTATTTATAAAGAAATTGCAATCTATGTTTATTAAGAAATAAATAATAAATAACACAATACATAATATGAAATAAAAAGTCCATTTTACATTATTATGAGAAATAATGTTCTATTTTGGTTTGAGTAAATTTACGCTTGGCAACATTTTCTAATGCCTTTGCCCGTAGTTTACGGAGTACTAAAATATCGGAATATAATATGTCTTTATCTGCAGCCCAATCCAACGATTGATGAAAAATTCCTACAGCTTGCGTCGCTCACTTTATTTTTTACTTCAATCAGAGGGTCATCTTCACTCACCCCATCTTCCTCTTCATGTATCTCATCCATCTCTTTATCGTCATTCCATAAATTAACATCGCTTATGGTACAAATAAATTAGGAAATAACCGATACCCTAAACTGTTTACATTATCGAATTGTACGTTGTACATGCTTGTTTTCATTACCGGGTATTCATATAAGCGAACGTCTACTGTATCATGAAAAAATTTAACTGTGGCAACATCGCCAACTGTCAAACGGTAGTCGGGCCTCTTAAATACAGCATTGTATATTAAACAGTGTACATTTGGAATGGATTGAATTGTCAAAATCACACATAAACATACACAATGCTACTGATATTTAGGAATACTTTTAAGAAAAAATAGGTCAAGAAAAAAAGAAAAAACAACAATTTGATTTGAAGAGAAAAAAGGAAATGACAGCTTAAGAAGATAAGAAAAGAAAAAAGATTTGAAAAAGGTTAGCTATCCAGTTGAATACAGTTCAATTCCTGGAAAGGAAATAAGGAACCGAAGTCGAGCAAATTCGAAATTGAATAGCAGAGTCACAAAGAAGGCGTTTTTGTGACAGATTTATTTGACATACACACCTTAGATTAAGGTAAAGGGTGGGTGTAAAGTGTTTTATATGTGTATATTGTTTATTTGATTTTGATTTTTCTTCTTTACCTAGTTCGCAATTGCTGTTTTCTAATGTTCGACTGTTCAACACTACATTGTTTTTTTTTTCATTCATTTTTTACTCTCTCCGTTTCATATACAATATCTTTCAGTTTATCCTTAATTTTCTTATTTTGTGTCTTAATTTGCTAATTTTCCTTCATCACCTCTTTATTATCCTTCCTTAGTAGTACTTCACTCTCTCCCCTCGCTTTTCATTACTTTTATCATTTTTACGATTAAGTCCGATTCTTCCTCTTCCCCTTTTTCTATTTTTATCGGTATTTTTTGTATTTCCGTACTTGTGCTGAAACCTTTTTCCGCATCTCCTGCTGCTCTAGTCCTGTTTCAGTTTAAGGCATGCTAAAGTTGCTTATTGACGTTTTATGGCCCTCTGACAATAAGCATTGCCAGAAAAACGGTCGACCCCAGTCAACCCGTCGAAGATCTGCCGCTTATTTATTTATAATTCAGTTCTGTGTATTTGCTTTAAGTAGTCTTAATAGTACTTCTATTTTGTCTATTCGTGTGTAATATCCTATTTATCATCCTATTCTACATTCACAAAGCAGGTATGTTTATTTTGCTCTAGTTCTATTCGCTTTTAATACAGACGGGACTTCATTTAACGTTTATACGTTTATTTTAAGGACGTATTTACTTATGTAACGTTGTTTTTGGGTTAGATGAGCAACATTGCTTTTTCTGTAAGAAAACAACAATTGCTCTTTGAACTTGTAACTTCATTTCAACCAGTTAAAGGTCATTAAAATGTTTCTTGTGCATGTGTGTGTTTAATGGATCCGTTCAACAGTAATACGTCCTCATTTAACGCATCAATACGAAATCAATACTTCCTCTTCGAAGCACGTTAATACATTTCCGCGACCGGTTTTAGACGGTTCTACCTATTTGTAGATATAGGAAAAATCCAAAAAATTATTTTCGTATGTTTTCAACATTCTTATCTTTGATACCCTCCGTAGCTTAAAATTTACTGTTTAAATGTCAAAATGCTTTAGAACAGCTCGTCGCATACTATGTCAATAATTCAAACTGCTGAATAAACAATATTTTGGAATAGTAATTGTAATTGTTTCATTAAAACGAAATATGTTTTAATTTCATATTTCTTTGTTAATGATTCTAGGTAAAAATAAATTGTGGTTGCTATTGAATTTGTCATCAACATGTATTTAACGATTTTATTACTAACATTTTTAGTAGAATATTGTATTATTGAAGTTTGAAACATCGGCTTTCATATTTACTTTCAGTGATCGAGAAGAATTAAAGAATAATTCCCTGCCATAAAACTATTTTTCTAATCTAATTTTAACGCTAAATTAATGTATCTGCAATCTTTACAAATTACTTCCGTGATTTTACAAGAAGTAGGTAGCGAATTCACGCTTGTAGCTATTATTTTATAACAAAAGACTTGTTTGAACAGTGTACTTCCGTCTTTATCCGATTTGTACTTACTCACAGCGCGCATAAAATAATTGTGCTATCCCGCTCAAAACGATTTAATTTGCAAATACCAACACACAACTAATATGTAAGCAAATTATCTACTTAACACATCAAGCATACACGCAATGGTACAATGAGTTACGAAATAAATGCTGGGCTCTAACAAGTTTTAGCTTAATCTCTATTTATATCCAGCATAAAGTGCGTCATTAGAAATACTAATCAGTCTATTTAATGTTCTCAGCTTTTTGCCGTCTTTTCATACATCTTTTTTCTCAATTGCAATAGCTTTTTTTATATTTTGTGCTTTGCAGAATGTTTATTCCACACGCAACATACTATACACATTTTTTGCAACTTAGAAAGTCCAATTGTATTTTTCTGCGCTACTAATTTGCACACATATTTGTTTTACTATAGTAAATATAGGAATGCAAAGGCAAGAAGATAATTTCTTTAATTATTGTACTATAAATGTTGTTGTTAAACGATTTCACTCTTTAGTAACGAGTGTACATTCAGAAATTGAAACCTAAACACTATTATGCGCTTTTTTTGTCTCAAAACCACCTTCTGGTTTTACAATGTACTACACATCTTTCATTATTAAATCTGTTATACTAGTTTTACCATCTGCTGAATTTCGGTTTCTTTAAAGTCTTTATCGGGAAAGAAAATCAACGATAGGGCATTACATTGTACCAAAAAGGTGTGGTAAATTACTCACTTCTAATTATTGTGACAACAACAAACTATGTGATAGGTTTCATGTTTTTTGTTGAATGTTATAGTTCTCTACAATCATCTGATGATAACTAAAACCGCTTCTGCTGGCCGCCCCCGGAGGATTTTTTTTCTTTTTCTTCTTTAGGTGTTAGTTAGCAGCGACCACAATCCTAGATGTGATGTTCTCTTACTCTATACGGTGCACCACAAGACCTCTACGCTGTTACTTCAGTTTGAAGAAGTTTTGCTTACAATATACCATACTATACATACAGGATAACAACTTGAACTACGAAGGCCTATTGATAGGGGAAGGTAGTGGGAGGTAAAATTAAATGTATCCGTTTTAGTATTGTCAACTGTTTATATGACAAGAATGTCAGTGGTTATGTCAAGTACTTTACCGAACCATCAAACTGTATCCTAATGGAATACACAATTAAAAGTAATTGACATAACCACTGACATTCCGGTCATATAAAAAGTTGACAACAGTAAAATGGATACATTTAATTTTAACTTCCACCACCCTCTCCTATCAATAGGCTTTTGTAGTTCAAGTTGTTAGCGTGTATATGCAAATCCTCCAAAATATGTTAGACATTTTTTGTTAATAAGCGTCCTTTGAATTTTATATAAATTCGAAAAAATGCCTATAATAGGCGCCCATGGTATATTGTTGGAATTCACCCTGCGAATGAAAATAGATCAAGCATTAGAAGCAGACCACATGGTTTCGAACTTCTAAGTCTCGCCAATGCAACTACGAATGCAAGATGTATACAATTTCATCGTCCTTCACATCACAACTTTAACTGTAGAATACCTCCGACAATGGACTAATTCCAGCCCAATGCCCTCTAGTGGGCAGGGTGGGAAATAGCACACTGCAAGGCGCTACACAAGACAAGTCGGTACAGTAGATACTGATCCAGTTCACACAATTAATGGATTATGATTCCCGCTTGATGTCTCGATCTGCTAAGCAATTCTAACAATCTGCCATGAGCGCCTATTATAGGCATTTTTTTGGTTTTTATATTGTGGCATTTCGCGACGTTTTTCTTATATAAATTCGGTCAAAATTCACTACGCACGGGGATGTCCCAAAATTGTCCACACTAACACTTTTTCGTCTAAACGTCCCCTAACTGTACTTGTTTCTTCGGAATACATAAAATTAATTTAATAATTTAAATATATACAGGGTTTCTCACGGTAGCCGTCCGTTAGAAATTTCCGTGGTTAGAAATAACTTAGAATTTTGAAATTTTGGACTCCAGGATTAGTGAAGATTCTGCTTTTATTTAGCTTGCTTATTTTAAATGAAACATTCGATACATTATCTCATATTCCCAAGGAAATTTCATGATGCATTTCCCTATACCTCTTTTCATTTGTTTCTTAGATATCTTGATTATTTTGAAAGTTTTGAAATATGAAGCCTTATTTTCTATACTGGGCCTTTTACCCATTTTCGATTGGCGATAAGCGCTACTGGGGTAGACAAAAGCACAAAGATGGCACTTTCGAAATTCAGATTAACCATTGATTTATCGCATACTGGGTGTCCAAAAATTTATGTTAACTACAATTACACCATTCTCAAGGTGAAAAAGTTCGATTTTTCAAATGCCCTGTCGTCAGTATTAGTATTAGTGCAATTGCAAATGCATTTAATTCTGCATCGATTCGTTATGCCTTTCCCAGTACTTATTGCCAACGGTTAACTTGCTATTCCATATTTTCCAATTTCATGTGATTTTCTTGTCTTGTATTTTTGGAGTTTCGTTGTGTTTGTCGTTGACTAGAGATAATTTTGGAGTATAGACGATGTACATCTCACAAGCTACTGACACAAAACAACAGGTACATATGTGACTGTTACTTTTTCTCATGCAAACATTAATTATTATAATAACAATTAATTAATGATTTAAGCGTGTTCTCACGCTTTTATTTCCTAGTTTATAGGTATCTAGCCAGAATTAGTTAATCTTCTAGAGCCTCTTGAGTGTATTTAAGTATTTCGTAAGATCGCTAAAATCAAATTATTATTATATACAGGATGTTTTAAAACATCGTTTGAAAATTTTAAGGGCATTTCACAACTTTGAATATGGCATTCAATCAGCCAAAGGATCTACTATTTACGCTTTTCGTTCCATTTCTCTCAATTAAGTCGTTTTTGAGATACTAAACTTTTCGTGCAACATTGCATTTTCAATAAACTTGAAATATCTCATAATTTACAAAAATTAGCCATAGGAAACCTTAAATAAAGTTGATCTAGATTTCAGTGTACAACTCAAAAATGCCATAAAATATAGGGTGTTCCGTTAAGAAAAACATAACTTTAGTACCTTGCTAAGTTTTGAAACACCTTGTATATTGCCTATTATTTTTAAATTGTAGATCTAATCCACCTACATATATTCCAGTATGTAACTTGTTCAAAATTGTTACCATTTGACTACCAGAGACCGCGGCGTTCCCACTGTTACACCCACAATATATAGAGTGTTCCATTCAAAAAATATAACATTAACTTGTCACGCATTTCTGCAACACACTGTATATAAAAAGGATTATTCTGCAAATAGCGTCAATTTGTACTACTTTTGTATTAAAGATTTTTGTCTAAAACGAAAAACAAAAAAATTAAGAGGAGGGGACATTATAAATGATCACCAGGCTCGGTCGTGCCAATGGGAATTCTTTACAAGCACGTTGCCTCTATTCTGATCGCCAACTGCCTTCGCATATGATGTTTCAGACGGTGTTTCAACGACTAAGAGAAACTGGTTGATTTGAGAAGCGGTCTTATGATACTGGACGGCAAAGAATAGCATGTACTTCACAGATAGAAGATAAAGTTTCGAATATCATTGATGAAAATCCCAAAACTAGTGAACTAGAAAAAGTTCGACTCAAGTGAAGGACTTCCTGTGAGTGATTTTTGCGAACAGCTGCGGATCGGCTAGATTTCGCTCGTCACCCTCGTCACTGATGAAGCTGGATTTAGAAAAAATGGAATATTTACTTTCGACAACAATCACGCTTGGTGTGACGAAAATCCTCATGTTACCGTTGAAGCCAGACATCAGCAACGTTTCTCTCTATACGTCTGGTTAGGCATGATAGGGGACCGATTAGGGCCGATTGTTTTGCTACAACGCTTAGCAGATCCTGCATGCCTTGAGTTCTTGGAAAATACTTTACCTGAACTTTTGGAAGATTTACCTATAAATCTAAGACTGAACCTCGGGTTTATGCAATATGGAGCTCCACCGGACTTTACGCGTGCTGTTAGGGAACATCTTAACAATGATCGTCGGTACTAGTACTAGCGAGAAACTCTGAAACCCAACTTTTCCTAAAGTGAATGCAGTTTGTTGGATACTATTGGAACTATAGAGTTGATAAAAGGATTGTGCCAGGTCATGTAGATACATAGCTATAATTAAAATTATTATATTAATATTACACATTTGTAACTATCTTGAATTATATTTCAACAGAAATATTATAGAGGAAGGCGTTAAGATCAAGAATAACAGAAGAAAAAGTAATAGAACGTGGACCCAAATTGCCTATGCAGGCGACAGCCACAGGGCATTACAGCTTATCTATGGTGATATAAATTCTTAGTATACCTGCTATTTTACACTAACGAGGCTACATCAGGCTCTAATAGTCATCTTATAAACTGTTCAACGGAAAATTACACATGTCTTTATTAATTAATACATACATATGTATATATGATGACCTGTATTTATCTTTTAATCCCAGATAACTTGAGATTGCAAACATTCAATTCAAGTAATGTAGATTCATTTGAATCATACTCTTTGAATATATAATATTCTTAATGGAAACATTGTCACCTGTTTTATTTAAGATTTCTACTTTTGAATAATTGTTCTTCATGTTTTCAAACAAATTAGTATCTTTGTTTTGAATATACTTTGTTGTGTATACTATTTATTTTGGCTGCTAACATATTAACCAAACAAAACGATTTAAATGTGCTTTTGTTTCAGACTAATATCCATCCATCCATCCATCCATGAAAGAGTTAACGCTTCAAACACCTTCATCATAAGAAAAGTATACAATTTGACGAATCGACAAACGTATACAGGGTTTTCAAACTTAAGTCGGCACTATTGCTAACTTTGTTATTATTGGAGCTACAAAGTTGGTTAAATAGGCAAACTAGTGTAGTTTTTCAAGCAAATTGCAATGGCATTAAAAAAAATAATTGACGTACTGGGTCACGTGATATTGTGAAAAACGTAATTTTTTTTAATGGGACACCCAGTATACAGTTCTCACGGTCGACAGAAAATTTAATTCTGAACAAAAACTTTCCTATGAACTTTTATCCTAAAGTCAATAATAACAGAGTTATTGATGATTTTTCTAATTTGCCAAGGTGGCTGTTATTTCATAAACAAAATTCGATTGTTTTGCAAATGTCATCAACATTAAAATATTGCATTAAACCTCTGTCAGTAAGCAATTAACATTTTGTGTTTATTTATGAAAAAATGCCTTTCACGCATTTAGAAAAATGTGATATGATGTTACATCGTTTGTAATAAAAATTCCCTGCAAGCTCGTGAACGTTACGGTGTTTTATTTCCTACGCGCAACTTGCCAGATCGAAGGTACTTTTTACTTTTGTACCGTAAGTTTCGATCAAATGAAAATGTGTTCAAGAAAACTAGAACCAAAAAACAATTTATAATAAGTGAAGCAACTGAAATTAACGTCTTAGCTTTCTTTGAAGCTAATCCAACTAATGCAATTAATGATTTAAAGGAAGAAAGTGGACTATCTTTGGGAACTATTCACAATATTCTAAAAAAACATAAGTTTGTGCCGTTGAGATACAGACCTATTCAGACGCTGGTACCGGGAGATCAAGAAAGACGGACTCAGTTTTGTCAGTGGTACATTAATCAAGTTAGACTTAACCATAATTTTTGGCGTTTGGTTCTTTGGAGTGACGAATCAAGTTTCTCCAACAGGGGTGTGTAAAAGGAAGAACAGCCACTATTGGAGTCGAGAAAACCCGATGCTTTTCCGTCCTTGTAATCCGCAGACACGCTTTAGTGTTAATGTTTGGTGTGGCTTGATTGATTCAAAAATTGTAGGCCCCTTATTTTATCAAGGTGCATTAACTGGCGAGAGGTATGTCGAAATGTTAACCGCTACCCTTGGAGAATTCTTGGATGACCTGAATTTAATGGATAGACAACAGATATTCTTTCAACAAGATGGCGCTCCTGCCCATAATGTTCGCCAAATTCATAACTTATTACATGACCTTTTTGATGGCCGATATCTATCAACTAACGGGCCTATTCGTATGCCTACCCGATCACCGGACATAACACCTTTGGATTTCTTCTTTTGGGGATTTGTGAAAAGTGCAGTGTATGAAAGACGGTATGATACTCTTGAAGATCTCCAGCAAAGCATCAGCCATGCTATTAATAATATTGATGGTAGAATCATTGCTAAGGCTACTAGAAGCGTTAACAGGCGGGTTCAAAAGTGCTTGGAGCAAGAGGGTGATGTTTTTGAGCATCTGCTCTGAATTTAAAATTTCTTGTTTTTTTTATTTTCGAAACTAATAAAATAACTTAAAATAAACAATACTGTTTTTAGTTTCTGTAAAAACAATCATCAATAACTCTGTTATTATTGACTTTAGGATAAAAGTTCATAGGAAAGTTTTTGTTCAGAATTAAATTTTCTGTCGACAGTGAGAACTGTATACTGGGTGTCCCATTAAAAAAATTACGTTTTTCACAATATCAAGTGATCCAGTACGTCAATTATTTTTTTTTAATGCCATTGTAATTTGCTTGAAAACTACACTAGTTTGCCTATTTAACCAACTTTGTAGCAATAGTGCCGACTTAAGTTTGAAAACCCTGTATAGCTACGTGTGTATATCACTTACTCACTTAAACGTAATACAAAATACAAGGGTACCAATACTGCGAGGAAGCCTGCGGGAATTCGATTGACCCAAATCGTAACTAGTTCCGTTACGTTTGACGACCAAATTTTGCCTTTACAGTGTCTTATTTCCTTTCACTAAGAATCTTTCTGAGAATCTCAATGCCAAAGTCAGTTCAGACACCATTCCGGCGTTTCTTCTTCGTTTCTTTCACTTTTATGTCAACTACTTCATGGTTCGGGATTGTTAATTTAATTTAATTACGTATATCCAATCCGATCAATATACAGTTCGACAGTTATTTGTATTTTTATAGCTCTTGACATCTTTATTAAACAAACAATACTTCCAACTGTAATATTTGACACCTAAATTTATTCTTAAAATAAATACGAATAATTGCCGTTATATGTTTTTAAAATCATACATATATCTGTTTAATTTATCTCTCTCTATAACGAATTAGCTGCTAACAGTTAAATAATAAACCAAACTAAAACCATCACGTAAGTGTATGCTTCTGGATGTAGCAAGCTCCACTATCCCAATATTGAAGCTTTTAGAAATGCTTTGCAAGAGGAGAACTGGAGTGTCTTAACGAATAATGAGACGTCACTCGATGAGAGTTATAATAGTTTTTGCAATACTTTTTTTTATTACTTTGATTTGTCTTTCCCCATCAGAAGAGTATCTACAACTGGTTTGATCAAGAATGATTAGGTAACGCCAGAGGTTCAAAAAGCGTTTGAAAAGTTAAAACTTTTAAATAGATTAGTTAAGGAGGGTTTATGTAGTAAAGAAGGCAATGTCAAGTTCAAAAATACTCCAGTAATTTGATTAGAGAAACCAAAGTAAATTATAACAGTAAGTCTATTCTTAATATGCTAACAATAAAAAATAAGTGCGCCTGGGAAATTGTGGATAAAACTATTACTTCAAATACAGAAAAACCTTCAATAAAAATCAAATGTCACCAGAAGTATGTGAATGATCCTTCAGAGTTAGCCACATTATTTAGTGAATACTTTAGTAAAGCGACCTTCGATCTACAAGCTAACTCAAATAACGTTAATGTTCCCGCTGATTGTGCAGACACTATGTTCTTTTTCCCAATAGATGAGACTGAAATATATAATATAATCATGAGTTTCCCTGGTAAGGTATCTATGAGTATTGATGACGTGCCATGTAGCGTACTGAAGGAGGTAGCAACTTGTGTTGCGGCTTCTTGCGCATCTAGTTAATCAATCCTTTGACCAATACACTTTTCCAACGGCTTTAAGGATTGCCAAGTTGATTCCAGTATACAAAAAGGAAGACCGTGAAAGTGTGGTAAATTATCGCCCCATATCAATATTGTCTAGTTTCTCTAAAATCTTTTGAGAAGGTGAACACTATGTCAGTATTGATACCTAAAATCTTGATCTATCAAAGACGCATTGTTTCAAGTTTTGCAGCAGATGCACAACTTGCTGGAGGATAAGTTCCTGGTGTCCTCCCTAATGTTTGATTTGTCTCATGCATTTGACCTGGTTGATCATGAGCTGTTGTTGAATAAATTAGAGCGATATAGAGTACGTGGGGTTTGTAGGGACTGGATTGCATCGTATTTGAGAGATCGGAGTCAGGTTGCAAAAATTGATCAGGATGGTAGAGTGGGTTTCATTGAGTGAAAAACAATAAATGTGAGAGTTCCCCAAGGTTCCGTGTTGGGCTCACTGTTGTTTGTAATATACGTGAATGATATGCATAGATCTTTCAATCTTAAAGAGTATGTGCCAATATGCGGACAACACTTCGGCAATTGTATTCGGAGGAGAAACTCGGGAGTTGTCTATGCGGGGTACTGAATGTGCACATAAAATACTCTCCTGGACCCAGTCAAATCGCTTGCATTTAAATACCCTGAAAACAAGTCTAATTACTTTTGACTGCCATAAAAAGCGTGACTCATCGGTTTTGATGCATGTGAATGGACTATCTGTGTCTGAATATGTAACAAACAGATTTCTAGGTTGCATGTTTGACAAGCGTCTGTCTTGGAATAGTCATATTGATGGTGTTGCCAGAAAGATGAACTTCTTGTTGTATGCTGTTAGAGTACTAAAAGATAATATAAACATCGAGACTCTAATAACATTTTACAGGACCTGCATAGAATCTAGATTAAGATATGATGTATTAGTATGGGGCAGATCTTCCTCTTTAAAGAGATTATTTATGATTCAAAAGAAAATTATGCGTGTCATTTTCGCTTTAAAAAACAGGGGTTCATGTAGTAGGGGTAGTTTTTTTGACAAAAATATACTTACACTTCCGTCTCTGTACATCTTTGAGTGTGTGGTCTATACCAAGTCTAATATATCGGAGTTCCGTTCCAATAGATATTATAATGAAACTTATAATACACGGGGTGTTGATGATCTTGCTGTACCGGCGCATAAGGGTCAGTTGTTTGAGAGGTCGTCGTACTGTAACTGCGTTATGGCCTACAATAAGCTTCCAAGGGGTCTGAGAAAGATACATTTCCTGAACGGCTTTAAAAACGCTGTTCGAAAATATTTAATTGACAAATGCTTCTATGGCATTGATGAGTTTAATATTTTAATATAGATTATGTATAAATCTTTTGATTAATGCAGAAATTTGCTTCGCAAATCAGACTGCTAAGTAAATATTGCTATTATTATTATTATTATTATCCTTCAATTTTCTTGGACTCTAACACGAACAAGACCACCAGAACTAAACGAATATTTAGTAAAATATAAAGCGTGAAACCTTTAATGGTGCACAGGCTGTATACGAATCTAGGCTATATATGACACAAATGCCTAGCAAAATCCAAAGGACTGCCCAGCGTAAGCGTAATAAGAGTCATAACATCAACACCGACTGCGGCAATGGGGACCCCTCTTGAGCTTCGCCCGCTACAGTTAGTAGTTCAGACGTAAGGGGCAAGAGCGGAGACCATACCTGCATTTTCAATTTCAGTTTAGTTTTAGTTTCAGATACAATCTAATGATATCAAGTAGCACAACCACATTGGGCGATAAATAATTCTGAACAACTCTCGCTATATGTTTGAGGTCATTCTGTTATTGCGGAATTCAATTTTGACTGATTAACTATAGTAATTTTTTTTATTAATTGTGGTCGAACATCCAATTCCTGCAGAAGACAAACTTAGATGCCACCACCGTCGTGTTTCACTGACTCTTAAAGCATACATCGCAAGCATACATGACGTTGGTACTAGCTAAAACGTAGTGTAGGAGATGTACACAAAATTAATCAAAATAAAAAGCAGTAACGCGTTTGACAAGAACAGATATAGAAGTCTACAATTATCAATAGTAAGTCTGTAATTCGAACACAACAAAAAGGCTACAAAAGCGTAAGGCAATGATTTCGCGCAAAATAAAAGGCACAGGCGGAATAATGACCATAATTACCCAATGATCATCCCAGAAATCTATAACCAATACAGTACAACTGGGTTTAGAGAACAACAGTGACAAATATAGACATGAACTAAAACATTAACAGATGTTTTCATGATTTTTGTTTCATTGTTAAAATTTATCATACTTTTCCATTTTGTGTCATACGGCAATCATCACAAATGTTCATTAATAAGATGACCGGCATTATTTCAGCTATAGTGTCCTGGTAACAACATCAGTTATTAGATGTGGTTGTTAATGCATTTGTTAGTCACCAAGCGCTTCTAATACCATATTTATTGTAGTTATTATAGTTTATTACACACATATCGACCTACGCCAATTGTGTTCCTTACTACGGACTAAAAATAAATTTTAATTATAAAACTTACGTTCTCACACTCTGTATGACTTAAGGTTTGCCTACGAGTTGGACAAAGAG